>OX104116.1:91368644-91620937 GCA_944474755.1 Limnoperna fortunei
CTAGCATTCGACTCCATCATGATTGCTGCAGACGACAGGCGGGATCTCGTGCACGTGGTGGACCGGTGTTTCTAGTAAAAAAAGCCCGCCAATATTTTTTCCGTCCGATCAGTCGATGCCACTAACTCAACTAATTTCAAGCGAATATAAATCAATTACCACAAAAAAACACACCCAGCATAATGATAAATCAACCGAATATATGACGTTTCAGCCTAATATAATGCAAAGTCAAACTAACATATCTAGTGAAGTCAACGTAATATAAATAATGGGGCTTGTTTAGGGGGTACCAATATCCCATATCCCCGTAAATTTTTCATCAAATATCCCGTATCCGAAAAAGTGTTTTTCCAATATCCCATATCCCTGTAAATAGAATGGATTTAAATATCCCATATCCCAGTAAGTTTTGCCTTAAATATCCCGTATCCCATGAACAAAATATGTGAATATCCGATATCCCAATATACCCTAAACAAGCCTCAATAATCCAGCAATCGACACAATATATTGAAGAAGACACTTAATATATAGACACGTCTACTGGATATAATAATGAAAGAGCTTAACATATAGACAAAAGCACTCAATATAATATAGATACAACATAATATAATGATAAAACCACCGAATATAATGGAAAACCTCAACATAATGACAAGAACACCCAATATAAAGACATAAGCACCCAATATAAAGATATATGCACTTAATATAAAGACATATGCACTCAATATAAAGACATAAGCACTCAATATAAAGACATAAGCACTCAATATAAAGACATAAGAACTCAATATAAAGACATAAGCACTCAATATAAAGACATATGCACTTAATATAAAGACATAAGCACAATATAATATAGATACAACATAATATAATGACAAAACCACCGAATATAACTGAAAAACCACCCAACATAGAGTTAAGAGCACTGACTATACAGTCAAAACCACTCAATATAAAGACATATGCACTTAATATAAAGACAAATGCACTCAATATAAAGACATAAGCACTCAATATAAAGACATGTGAACTCAATATAAAGACACAAGCACACAATATAAAGACATGTGCACTTAATATAAAGACATATGCACTCAATATAAAGACATATGCACTTAATATAAAGACATATGCACTCAATATAAAGACATAAGCACTCAATATAAACTTGTTTCTACCGAATATCATGTCGATACCACCGAATATAGGCAAAATCCCTATGCAAAGACAGCTACGGCGTTCCATACACTCCAGTCAAGTGTTAATTACGTAATGGTTGACACAACAGGTGATAACCTAATTATGAGTACAGATCTGTTTCATCCATTTCGTAGAATATGTTATGGCAACAGTATTTTGAAACAATAGGAACGAAGTGGTTGTACGTTATATTGCTTAGAAAATATGACTTGATGGAAAAACACGTGTAGTCAAAATTGTACATCACGCATGCGCCAATGTACCTGACGTACAATCTTGATAAAATCAATTCAAATTAAATTCAATTGAAATGATGAAAACAAAAATAAATATTTAATTCAATAAATAATAACTTGTAAAAAACGTGGTCCATCGAGTATCGTATGAAAATTCAATTCTGTTCCGAACTTGTTGTAATTTTGAGACAACTTCCTACTTCCGGTTAATGAAAATGTCTCACGAATGTTCATAAAAAATGTTGTTTGCTATTACTTTGTTGAATAGACAACATATCATCTTATAATAAAGAAATTTTAGGAAGCAGAATGTTTTCCTACGTATATTTCCTTTCTTGCATGGTGCATATATCATAGGAACCCATACAAAACAACAACTAATATCTACCATGGTCTTGAAAAAAATTTAAAAGACCTGTATTCTGGACTTTAAGGAAAAGCACATACACATCCCAGCTTAAGCAAACACAATATTTTTTATATGATGACCGGTAAAATGTCCGACATGACTCAGGAAAATTTCCAGGGCCTTGGTACTAATACTTTATGACATGTGTAAAGAATAGAAAATTAAAGTTTGATTGTTTCTACCAAATTCTTCATATGACATATAAAATAACTGCTTAGATGTGAACTATATCAGTTTTGATTGTACTGCATATAACATAGGACAGTTGTAGTAGGCCTTTTACAGGATAACTGTCCACAAATGAGTGCTAATTCAAGATTGATTACCACTGTCATAATGTTCTCATTTTATATCTGGAGTAAGTTTATACATTACAATCATTGTATCAGTGGTGTATACTTTAATAGTTAAGGATAAGATTGAATTGGTTTTAATTTACACTTCTTTTAGCAATGTTTATCGAAAATTGACAATCAGATTTGTTTGCTTGAAATAAGGAGGTAACTGAACAGAATCAGACAGGGACTCGTAGGTGTTTTTTCATTTCAATCAATGCTTTGATTTTATTTTTGTGTGTGTCTGTTCATGCAGTTTTCCCTTGGCTCAATAGAGTAAATGACATCAATTATTTCTCAGCTCATATGAACTAATGTTGAAGTATTCAGAATCCAATTGTGTTATGGTTTAATAACACAAGAGAAATAATCCTGGAAATCCACAAATATAAAAAAATGATGTAAATTACAGAAAAATGTTTGTAACAATGGTGACTGCACAATTAAGTAATTTTATGGTCTCCATTAATTCTCCGTAGTGTATCCCTGAAGTCTCCCTATCAGGGCCTCACTTCTCCATGTTTGGTTTCCAAGGACAACTCACTTCTGCCTACTTTTAGAGTATGGATACCCCTGGTGTATAACACAGCTTCTTACAAGTTTACATATTAAGCAAAAAATAGCCAGTCAGAATGAGTTTGTTTTGAAATGTAAACAAGTAAGGTGTGGTATATACATTTAGAAATTTAAACAAAAGAATTTACAATGGGCATGACATAATTGTAATCGTATGATCAGGAGCTAGACAGTCAGCCCAGACAGTCTATGTTCCAATTTGCTGGTCATTTAGTATTTGAAATGATGGCAAGAGTTAGGGCTTTCACTATGGAAAAACTTGCAGTTGGTTGATTTTATCATAGTTAAGTCTCATTCTACTCAAATGTAGTTGGAGATTTTTATCAGATAATGCATGTATGAAACCATGATCTAATATGAAACATCTCTTCTTAGAATGGTTTTGCAAAAAACACGGATTAAGTGCAATTGATCCATAAAAAGATAAAATGAAAAATCCAGATTGTTACAATTCAGGTTATTTGATCATATATTGTATTTGTCAGTCATACACATCTGTGAACATTTAAATTATCTTCATTGAAAACACCTAAGACAAACTTCCCACGAATGTTAAGTTTTGTTGTTGATCAGAAATTGAACATGACTACAACGATTATTATTTTCCTTCTCGAAATTCACTCTAGAAAGTGCCTGTCAGATAGGATTACATGGTGGCAATATTCTTACATCTTTAATTTGGTGAAATTGCATCCACAGGAACTTTTATTTGGAGAATTTGAACATGCTTTTTCTATATGGTGTTCATTAAAAACAGACAATTGCCAAGTAGAAGATTAAACTGAGTAAAATATATTGCAACAACTTTATCTACACCCCTAATACTTAGTTGCAGTAAGATATTTTAAATACAAAACAGATAAGGGAAAGGGATTGTGATTTGTATTAACCCATTAAATCTGTAAATCAACTTCACCTTGAGCGCATGATACACTCATCTGATGATAACAAGTGCGGACTGTGAGCACGCTCACAAAGGGACACCCCGCTTTGCTTTCAAGTCCAATTATCTCCCCTTAAAGACATCAGAGGTCAATAAAAATCCTTCATGCACATCTACATACAATGTGCTTCCTTTATGCTTAGTTTCATTAATTTCATGAAGGGATTCGGAGGAGTTGTGCCTACATGATATGTGGACAGACAGACAGGGTGATTCCTAAATCCCCCCCCCTCCCCAAACAAGTTTGCAGGGGTATAAAGATCAGAGCTGCGCACTACATAGGTAGATGCAAAATTGTATCTTCACTGAAAGATATATTCATATTATTAATACAACAATGCCTTTGAATTAAAGAAATTTGATGCAAGTCTTTTGACTTGGTCTGAAAACTAAAAATCTTTTCTTTTTCATGAACTTCCAATAACCTAAAATAGGCCATTTGATGATACCCCGTCACATTGCATTGTTTTTAATATTCATGAACACATTTTAATGAATTACAAATCAGCCTACAGGAACAGCTGAGCATGAAAACAGTCCATCAAAGAATACAACTTTTACCTTGACCCTGGACATACAAAAATTATTTCAAATTGGCACAACTCAAAAACTACAAATGGGATTGTGCTGAAAATTCAACCTGATCTGCATGTTATGGTACTTACAGCTGTGCAGGTTTGAAAAAAACCTTGAATTGGTCCAAGTCGAAAACTTCAAATTGGATTGTGCTGAAAATTGAACTTGATCTTTATTTTATGGTATTTTATAGCTGTGCCGAGTTTAAATATGATCTGTTGACACGTTTTCAGATTAGCATCTGGAAACCACTAAGGCATGGACAGACGGTATCACATATTACCCCGCCACTTGGTGTGGGGCGGGTATAAAAACTACTACACCTGAAATGGCACACATCTATCAAATAAACAATTCCCTTAAGTTTAAAGAAAACTCATGAAAACATAAATATAAAAAAAATTGCCCCTTTCTCAACAGCGAAACATAGCGAAAAAAGGGCATCTAATACCATATGTCCGTCAGACAGATGCATGTAAAAAGGATTCATTTTGATGTGATACACAAAACACATAGCTACTTTCTATTACATTTTTATTTTTATCTTTGATGTTTGGTTTTAGAACAACATCGTCATGGTCTTTCATCAAGCTGTGGCAGGCAATGAATATTTCTTGTTACAATGGATGCTAAAACCGTACACGTACAAATTATTTTTTTTAAATATTTTATTTCTTCATTTAATCGCATCATCATTCCAACTGTCTTGATGTAAAATTTAATTTTGGATCCACTTTCATATGGTTCTTGCAGTCAATTAACAAAAAATAACAATCAGTACCAGTAGGTTTTTCCTGGTTTCCTGTCCTCTTCAATTCCCATTTTTTCTAAAATGTCCTCTTCAAATGATTTTAATTTTGGAACATAAGTCACTTTTTGTAATTCATCTTTGTTGGTGTCTTTTTCTCCAGCTGCAAATACAAATAATAATTGAAAATTAAAATCAAGCTCTTACAAAATTTCAATGACCACTTTGTATAAAAATCAGCACTTTAATATATATGAAGTATGTCTGAGAACATTTGGTATTCAGATAGATTATGTATATGAAAACATTTGATATTCAGATAGATTATGATGCCTCACTAAAACTTATGTCGCAACTTTTACAAAAAATAGCAATTTTACCTTGTGGAGTCAAAATCAAAGGTTATCTAAGGTAATCTGTAAGAGTTAATATCAAAAGCCTGTCAAAAGACAACCCTCCAAAAAAAAAACAAGTCCAAAATCATATTACAAAATGAATACGAGGTCACAAGTCATTCATGTTGGAATGGTAAAAATTCTTTTATGGTGACATGCCCAAATACTAAATATCTAAAGACAAAAAGGTTAAACATTTGACCTTGAGGGTCAAGGCTATTTTGGCAAAGGACTCGTTACTATAAAATGACCAACCTACATACCAAATATCTTGGGCTTGGGTAAAAGGACAAAACAATTGACTTTGAAAATAAAGGTCATCCACCATGGCATACACCACACTGCCTTACATATCAAATACCAATAGCTCAAGTCATACATAGCACATATCAAAAGCCTAAGTCAAAATACAAAAGGTTGCAGACTGGACAAGATTTCAAAATTACCATAAATTTGACCTAAAGGTCAATATCAAGTGAATGTCGTCATGATATCCCACACACCATCTCAAGATGATACACCCACATGTACAATAGCTAAAGCCTAGATCAAAGACAAAAAGTTACAGGCCAGATGAGCTTTGCTGTGAAGATTGAGACACAAAAATCTGATAAACAATAGACCTCCCCTTGTTCAAAGGTGAGACATAATTATCAGGGTGCCGTTTCATAAAGAGATCACTAAATAACGGGCACCCAGCACTTTATATGGATTAACATTTAGATACAGACAACATAGTATAAATAAGATCATGAACTGACACCTCACAGTAGCATGCTACCTAACTGAATCTTAAACTAAACAACAATTAGTTACAATGGAGTGTTAAAAGAATTACAGCCTCCACTTAAGTACAATACAGAAACAGTGGTTTATTGTCTAATCAAATTACTAAAACAACTTAACAAAATAAATAATAATATTTACAAATATTTAAAACGTATTTGAAACATAATATGCAATCACAGTTTTAACACAAAATGAATGTTAAACTATGACAGACAATGAACATTCAACTATTAAAATTTTAAGGGAGATAACTGACAATGACACTGGAAATGAACTTTGACTGAGGTAGAAGAAAATAGTTCTTATTTTGATACTTCGCTGTGCTGAACTATAGCATGAACAGTGGATTTATTAGTTCAATGGAATTTTAATACTGATTTTTATTTAAAAGGCAGTGTCTTACAGAATTTGAGATAAATTTATTTAGATAATTTATTAAAGATATTGGCTGTTTATTTTACAGGTAGCCGATTGTACAAAACTCATATCTGGATTATTCTAAGGGTGTTGTGCATTTCCTTCAAAGTTTCTAAACTTGTAAAAACAAACTTTTATCAAACATGATACCCAGAAAATTTTATGCAATATGGCAGAAAACATTTCTCATGTCTTGAGGGGTTTATCATTACCCAACAAAACTTGTTGTTCCAGTGAGAGGAAAAATTTTTTTAACAGTTTCCACTATGGTCAAACAATTAAGAGGCTGTTATCAACTGCATCTTTATTTATAGCCATCAACTTGGATCAAGTATGTTGATGAACTTCATCCAACTTAAACATTATTTTGATAAAATCCTTCATTTAATTGATAAACATTTCTACCGGTAAATTGTTCTGAAACATTCTAGTTGCAAAGTTTCGGGGATTATTGTTTGAATGATGTTTAACGCCATTTTCAGCTATATCATGGCGTCCAGTTTTTATTGGGGGAGGAAGCCGGAGTACCCGTTTTGGGGATTATTGTTTGAATGATGTTTAACGCCATTTTCAGCTATATCATGACGTCCAGTTTTTATTGAGGGAGGAAGCCGGAGTACCCGTTTTGGGGATTATTGTTTGAATGATGTTTAACGCCATTTTCAGCTATATCATGGCGTCCAGTTTTTATTGGGGGAGAAAGCTGGAGTACCTGTTTTGGGGATTAAACAAATGTCTTACATTTATATGTGCTTATTCTGGTAAAGTCTTCATGATAGTCAGTAGCTTCTCCTGACAGAGGTATGATATGGCCAGATCGGGTTGATACTCTAACTCGAGTTCCATTTTGCTCAAATCGCCACTCTACTTCACAGGGAGCACTGAAAAAGCATTTAATACTACAATGAAACCTATTTCATTCTAACTGGTCTAGGATTGATTTAATTGATGTTTATCATGAAATAAATAATATTTCTGCAATATTAAGGATAACACAAATTATGAATTATAAAATAAAAACCAAAAGGACAATTCAAACTATGACAAAAACTCAGAAAGCTTTGACTTGCATTTGCTAAATCAGAGAACCCATAATGAGTTCTGTTGTTTTTCTTTAGGGGAGGATTTGTGGCACAGATAAAAAAAAACTGAAACAATAAGAACGATTCCTGAAAATTAATGAAATTCAGTTGTTGATAAAAAAAATTAAAAGTACTTACAGGACTTAACAAAATAGAGACTAATAGACAGTATTTAAAACTGTACATTTTAGTAGCAATTTTATTATATAATCTATAACAAAATATTTACAATTTATGATTACACAGAAATAATCAGAAATATTATACATCCTATGAAATACTATTTGTATGCAGCTCATTGTTATGTTTGTTGCTTTGTTCATCATTGGGTGAGAATGTTGAGGAAAATAACACAAATAATTTTTTTACAAAAGAAAACAAGAAAATAATGTCAATTTTCGTTTGTTTGAAACCCACAACCTTAGGTAGAACTAACAATCCATGTCAATTAAGACTGAAGTTGAGCTCATAATGACCACAGTGAGATTCAAACCTTCTACTTTAAACGCTCTGCCATCATTTTCTGTAAATTTATTATCGACCACAAATGGTCTGTGCAACTCACTTATCTGTTGGATCTACCAACGAAACTTCACTTGGTACTAGAAGTGGTTGTTCCTCTCTTGACAAAAATCCAGGATCAGTGCTTGTTTTATTCTGTTCTTTGTATCTCTACAATTAGGACAGAAATGAGAAGACAGGGAGATTTACATAATATATCTAACAAGATAGGTCGCAATAATTTAAACCTTGCCAGTATTACACAATATGGTTCATACTATGAACTGGAGGCCTGTCAAAATTTCTTGGTATTGCCCTCAGTATCATGTTTATTTCACTGAAAAACCAAATGCAAATACACCTCAAAAGTTTATTGTAAGAAATATGATCAACTTTAAAAAAACATTTTATATAAATTTTCTCATACTTTAAAAATGTAAATATCAATCAATAAAAACAATAAACAATAAAACAATAAAATTTTAAGCTAAAAAAACCGGGGATAAATTAGATAGACGTTCATATTGGCCGAAGGGAGTACAAGGGTGCTGAAGGTGTTATATTCTCCCTTCGGCATAGCCTCAGAGCATACCTGTGGAACTTAAGGTGTTAAAATCTCTATATGTGCAAATATGAACATACATGGACATAGCTAATATTAATGTCCTGTTACCATTTTTGTTAATGTCCTGTTACCATTCTTGTTATCTCTTTTTTAACTTAAAGGCTACAGTGCAGGTCTTTCTGGGTGGCATATCAAATACTTACAAATTATAGTTGAAGAATGATTGTTTTTATTTCAAGTGTTAATTTGGTATGATTTTTTTCATGTGTAGTTTAAATATGACCCAGGGACAATGGGTATAAAAATGAATTATGGCAAAAGGGTAAAAACAAAAAACTGGCACTTTTCAACAACATATATCTAGAAAAACATAAAAGATATGAAAAATACATTCGTCCAAAAACACATTAAATAAGACATCTGATGAACAAAACCTGAGAAAACCCAAATCTTTCTCTGTTTGACCTTTTATGGGTCCTGTTGAAAAATTTGCCAGTTTGGCCTCTTTTCTCGCAATAAAAATTACTATTACATAAAAAAATATTAACATGCATGTTTATTTTTTTTTTTTTATTTAATGAACTGAAAAAATGCTCATCAAAATCGTATACAAATAAAAAAGCTGGACGAGATTTGTCACACAAGGCGACAGAGAAATAAAACACATCTAAAGCATATGTCCTAAGAAACATTGTAAAACAAGAACATTTATCAGTGAAACTGGAGGATACTTCCTGAATGTCTAATCCTCAAATCCATGGAACAAAGTTATATAGTATGGGTCTGTCATCTTGACTTTAACGTAGCAACCTGAATTTTCTATGCTACCAGTAATCTTAAATTTTTGGCTATTTCTGACAATTGTAAAATACTATTTTAAAACCCCAAAATACAGTATGATTTTGAATAGTTGTAAAGTCTGATAATGCTCATACTAATATGTATATAAAGAATGTGCATCTTAAACCAATTCTGAATTCATGACTTTCAGCTGATTGCCTAAACGATCTGTATCACTGCATTAACATTGTATAAGTATATTGTTGTACACTCAATATACTAGCCTTATTAATTTGTGCTGCTATACTCTCTTTAAAAAAGTATAGTTTAAGAGGCTCCACTTCAGATTGGAAAGGGACGTTAAACATAAATCAATCAATCAGATTGGATAGTCATATTGTTTTCATCTGTTTCTTTTACTTTTTTTTCTGTTTGCATTATAAATATTGTTTCGCATTATGTAAATTTTTTATTATAATTGTAAGAAACTTTGAATCCGTAAAAGATATTGCAATGAAAGTTTCTTCATCATGAGCAGTGATTCATTGTAACACTTTGTTGCATATCACACAAAGTTTTTCTCACTCCCTTCAAATGAGTTTTCTCCCTTTTTTCAGCTGAATTTGTACAATTGTAACTTATGAATCAGATGTGATAGAGGCTTGGGGTTTTCAATGTTGACTGACATTGACCTTGAAAAAAGTCACAAGGCCAAGGTCACATTCAAATTTGTGACATTATCTCCTCCTTAGCCAATTAAAGATACAAAGAGGAAACCTTGATCTTGCCCCTGATACCATACATAACATACACAGTTAAGTCCTTCCACAAACACCCAATTCCTTTCTCTCATTACAAAGTTGACAATGCTTATTTTTCCTTTATCTTTTCCAACCTGAACTTGAACCTGAAAGAAAAAGGAAAATCTTTTAAACAAGATTACAGCCCTGTCACTGATTCAATACATACTTTAAACAAGAATACAGCCCTGTCACTGATTTCAATACATACAATAAACAAGATAACAGCCCTGTCACTGATTCAATACATACAATAAACAAGATTACAGCCCTGTCACTGATTTCAATACATACAATAAACAAGATAACAGCCCTGTCACTGATTCAATACATACAATAAACAAGATTACAGCCCTGTCACTGATTCAATACATACAATAAACATATCTCACCAGAATACATACCTTAACTAGAGGCTCCCAGGAGCCTGTATCGCTCACCTGAACCTGAAACCAAACAACCCTTTTTTATCCAGCTTTTCGTTGCTATAAGGAATTGCCCAACACTTCTGCAGAGGAGCTTTTGATGCTTAGAGGGAGAAGGGAGGTTTACTTTAAATTTTCTGTACCTGTTACACTTTTTTAACTATCAGTCGAAAACTCTTTCGACTCCCCCCCCCCCCCCAATGCCCCCCTTTTTCATTTTTTCTATTTTAAGCCAACATAGCTATGTAGGTAGTCAGGTGTCATGATTTGCAAAATTTTGGTAGAGGACGTCCTTAAGATGATGTGCAATGTTTCAAAGCAGTTCTTTCATTGGTTATTTAAAGAGGAGAAGATTTTTTAAAATCAAATAAAATTGTAAAAAAATGTTCAAGGAGAATAATTCCTAAACGGATCACCCTAAAGTCATTTTTGTAGCCCTCATAGAGCAGAACAATTAAGCAATGCTAACTTTTTCTCTAGTTCTAATAATTTTTAAGATTTTGAGGCAAAAATGTCAAAAATAATCAATTTGGACAATTAAAGGGCAATAACTCCTATAAGGAGTCATCATACAACTTCAACCCAATGGAGTGTTTTGTAGAGCTTTTGTTGCAGATGAAGGCATGTCTCTTCGGTTTTCCTGTATCTGTTACACTTTTTTAAATATAAGCCAAAAACTGTATTTTACCCCCCCGTCCTATTTTTAGCCATGGTGGCCATGTTGGTTAATCTGCAGCCATGGTTGGTACAAACTTGGTTGAGGACATTTGACGGATGATGTGTACAAAGTTTCAAAGCAGTACTTTCAGTTGTTTCAGAGGAGAAGATTTTAAAAAATCAATTTAAACCGATTAAAACTAGAGGCTCCCAGGAGCAAGAATCGCTCACCTGGAATCCAAATGACTTAAACTATATTTAAATTTTTGAAATTAACAGTTTCAGTCTAGTTGTTATAGCTTTTAAGTTACTGTGCAAAAAACTATACATTTCTTCAAAAAATTTGTTAAATACAATAACTCCTATAAGGTGCCATCCACAATTTCTGAAAATTAAATGGTTTTTAGGCATTGTCCTTTAGGGTACTTTAGAAATTTACAGTTTTACTCTACTAATAGGTATGTTATAGACTAATTTATAATTAAAAAACTGTTCATATGTCCAAATTCATAATGAAAGGGCAATAACTCCTATAAAGAGTCATCTTGCAATTTTTGGACTAAGCAATCATTTGTAGGGCTTCTATTGCTGATCATTTGTGCAATTTACAGTTTTAATCTAGCTACTATAGTTTTCAAGTTACAGGACAAAAATGGAAAATTTCATAAAATTGTCATTTAAGGGCAATAACCCCTATAAGGAGTCATCTGACAATTTCAGACCAATTAAATGAATTGTAGGGCTTTTTTTGCTGATCATTTTTGCAATTTATTATTTCACTCTAGCTGTTATGGTTTGTAAGTTACAGGACAAAAACGGAAAATTTCATACAAAATTGCAATTTAAGGGCAATAACTCCTATAAGGAGTCATCTGACAATTTCAGACCAATCAAGTGAATTGTAGGGTCTTTATTGCTGATCATTTGTGCAATTTACAGTTTCAATCTAGCTGCTATAGTTTTCAAGTTACAGGACAAAAATGGAAAATTTCATAAAAAATTGCCATTTAAGGGCAATAACTCCTATAAGGAGTCATCTGACAATTTCAGACTAAAACAGTGAATTGTAGGGCTTGTATTGTTGATCATTTTTGCTATTTACAGTTTTACTCTAGCTGTTATAGTTTTAAAGTTACAGGACAAAAACGGACAATTTCATAAAAAAATTACCATTTAAGGGCAATAACTCATATAAGGAGTCATCTGACAATTTCAGACCAATCAAGTGAATTGTAGGGTCTTTATTGCTGATCATTTGTGCAATTTACAGTTTCAATCTAGCTGCTATAGTTTTCAAGTTACAGGACAAAAACGAAAAATTTCATAAAAAATTGCCATTTAAGGGCAATAACTCCTATAAGGAGTCATCTGACAATTTCAGACTAATACAGTGAATTGTAGGGCTTGTATTGTTGATCTTTTTTGCTCTTTACAGTTTTACTCTAGCTGTTATAGTTTTAAAGTTACAGGACAAAAACGGAAAATTTCATAAAAAATTACCATTTAAGGGCAATAACTCATATAAGGAATCATTTGACAATTTCAGACCAATCAAGTGAATTGTAGGGTCTTTATTGCTGATCATTTGTGCAATTTACAGTTTCAATCTAGCTGCTATAGTTTTCAAGTTACAGGACAAAAACGGAAAATTTCATAAAAAATTACCATTTAAGGGCAATAACTCATATAAGGAGTCATCTGACAATTTCAGACCAATCAAGTGAATTGTAGGGCTTTCATTGCTGATCATTTTTGCCATTTACAGTTTCACTCTACCTCGTATATTTTTCAGGTTATATTGTAAATACCAAAAATTTTGTCAAAAATCTTCAAAAAAGGGCAATAACTCCTACAAGAAGCCAATACACAACTTCGCACTAATAGCAACTATTGTAGACCTTAATGTGCTGATCAATTTGAAGTAACTGTTTTCTCTATAGCTATTATAGTTTTTTAGATAATGATCAAAAACCTGTGTTGACCCCCATGTTCTATTTTTAGTAACAGCGGCCATATTTGTCTGTTGATCAACACCCTGGGTACAAACTTGAAACTAGGAACCCTAAGGATGATTGTGGCCAAGTTTGAAAAAAACTGGCCAAGTGGTTTCAGAGGAGAAGATTTTTGAAAAAGTTTACGACGGACGACAGACGACGGACGACAGACGACGGACGACGGACGACGGACGCCAAGTGATAGCAATAGCTCACATGGACCTTTGGTGAGCTAAAAAACAGTTCAAGGGGAATAACTCTTAAACGGTTTATCAGACAATCTTGACCCTTAAGTCATTTTTGTAGCCCTCATGGAGCAGAACAATTAAGCAATGCTAACTTTTTCTCTAGTTCTAATAATTTTCAAGATTTTGAGGCAAAAATGGCAAAAATCATCAATTTTGACAATTAAAGGGCAATAACTCCTACAAGGAGTCATCATACAACTTTGACCCAATAGAGTGTTTTGTAGAGCTTTAGATGCTGAAGAAGGAAGGTCTCTTCGGTTTTCCCGTATCTGTTATACTTTTTGAACTATAAGCAAAAAACTGTATTTTGACCCCCTGTTCTATTTTTAGCCATGGCGGCCATGTTGGTTGGTCTGAGGCCATGATTTGGGCAAACTTGGTAGAGGACATTTTACTGATGATGTGTACAAAGTTTCAAAGCGATCCCTTCAGTGGTTTTGGAGGAGAAGATTTTTTAAGAAAAGTTAACGACGACGACGACGGACGACAACAGACGCCAAGTGATGGCAATAGCTCACATGACCCTTCGGGTCAGGTGAGCTAAAAATACAATAAACATATCTCACCAGAATACATACCTTAAACATACAATAAACATATCTCACCAGAATATATACCTTAAACATACAATAAAATACATGTACATCTTTAAGTAACTTTATACATTTAAAGATTGTGTTTGTTTAATGCCACTTTCTGCAATTCTTCATCTATATCATGACTTTCAGTTTTTATTGGGGGAGAAGGCCAGAGTACCAGGAGAACCCCCCCCCCCCCCCCTACAGTAGGAAAACTGGCAATCTTTGTCAATTAAGGATGGGTTCAAGTACACCTTGCACTCAGTTACACTCGAACCAGCAACCACAGTGTTGACAGACTATCTGATCTATAGTAGATAACTAACTACCTTGACTATTCGGCCACCGAGGCCCCAATAATTATAGGCAATCACAATTTAATGTTATGTATGAACATCTTGCCACTTGTTAAAGTGTCCATTATATACAGTGCTACAATGAAGTTTTTAAGGTGTACTGATACAATGATGTTGTTTTTATACAATGAGGTAGACAGTTGACAACGGCTCTGTAAATGAACTTTGACCGAAGGAGAGGAAATTAGTTCTTATTTTGATAGTTGGCTGTGCCGAACTGTAGCATGGACAGTGGACTTATCATTCAATGGAATTTTGATATTTGAACTGTATTTAAAAAGGCGTTTCATATAGAATTTATACATAAATTTATTAGTCCTTTATAAAGTCTCATGTTTATATAACCTTTATAGACTTGTTATATGTTCTGCTATATGTAATAGAAGTTTTCTTTATAAAGACTACTGTTTGTATGACCTTTATAGACTTGTAATATGTTCTGCTATATGTAACACAAGTGTCCTTTATAAAGACTACTGTTTGTATGACCTTTATAGACTTGTAATATGTTCTGCTATATGCAACATAAGTGTCCTTTATAAAGAATACTGTTTGTATGACCAATATATACTTGTTATATGTTCTGCTATATGCAACATAAGTATCCTTTATAAAGACTACTGTTTGTATGACCTTTATAGACTTGTCAATGTTCTGCTATATGCAACATAAGTATCCTTTATAAAGACTACTGTTTGTATGACCTTTATAGACTTGTCAATGTTCTGCTATATGTAACATAAGTGTCCATTATAAAGACTACTGTTTGTATGACCTTTATAGACTTGTAGTATGTACTGCTATATGTAACAGAAGTGTCCTTTATAAGACTCCTTTTTGTATGACCTTCATAGACTTGTCAATGTTCTGCTATATGTAATAGAAGGGTCCTTTATAAAGACTCCTGTTTGTATGACTTTTGTAGACTCGTTATGTGTTCTGCTATATGTAACAGATTGTTTGTTTGTTTGTTTGATTGGTGTTTTAACGCCACTTTCAGCGATTTTTCAGCTATTTCATGGCGTCCAGTTTTTATTGGGGGAGGAAGCCGGAGTACCCGGAGAGAAACCCCAACCTGCGGTAGGAAAACTGGCAATCCTTGTCAATTAAAATTGGAGTCGAGTACACCGTGCCTGCAGTGAGAATTGAACCCGCAATCTCAGTGTTGACAGACCACTTGATCAATAGTAAACGAACTACCTTGACCACTCGGCCACAGAGGCCCCTATATGTAACAGAAGTGTCCTTTATAAGACTCCTGCTTGTATGACCTTTATAGACTTGTCAATGTTCTGCTTTATGTAACATAAGTGTCCTTTATAAAGACTTCTGTTTGTATGACCTATATAGACTTGTTATATGTTCTGCTATATGCAACATATGTATCCTTTATAAAGACTACTGTTTGTATGACCTTTATAGACTTGTCAATGTTCTGCTATATGTAACATAAGTGTCCTTTATAAAGACTTCTGTTTGTATGACCTATATATACTTGTTATATGTTCTGCTATATGCAACATATGTATCCATTATAAAGACTACTGTTTGTATGACTTTTGTAGACTCGTTATGTGTTCTGCTATTTGTAATAGAAGTTTTCTTTACAAAGACTCCTGCTTGTATGACCTTTATAGACTTGTTATATGTTCTGCTATATGCAACATAAGTGTCCTTTATAAAGACTCCTGTTTGTATGACCTTAATAGACTTGTAATATGTTTTGCTATATGTAATAGAAGGGTCCTTTATAAAGACTCCTGTTGGTATGACTTTTGTAGACTCATTATGTGTTCTGCTATTTGTAATAGAAGTTTTCTTTATAAAGACTACTGTTTGTATGACCTTTATAGACTTGTTATATGTTCTGCTATATGTAACATAAGTGTCCTTTATATGTTCTGCTATATGCAACATAAGTGTCCTTTATAAAGACTCCTGTTTGTATGACCTTTATAGACTTGTTATATGTTCTGCTATATGTAACATAAGTGTCCTTTATAAAGACTACTGTTTGTATGACTTTATAGACTTGTAATATGTTCTGCTACATGTATCATAAGTGTCCTTTATAAAGACTACTGTTTGTATGACCTTTATAGACTTGTTATATGTTCTGCTATATGCAACATAAGTGTCCTTTATAAAGACTCCTGTTTGTATGACTTTATAGACTTGTTATATGTTCTGCTATTTCTAACAGAAGTGTCATTTATATTGACTCCAGGGGCAGATCCAGCAGGAATTTGCGTTAGTGGAGGCGTTAAAGTTCGGTGAGGGGTCTGAGCCGCTTAAGGCCCCCAGCAGCAGGTGCAGGGCAGCCCATCCCCCCCCCCCCCCCGGTAGGGGGTTCAGGGGGCATAACCCCCGTAAGCTCTGGGCTACCAAGCATTTGGTAGCCATCCAGACAAAGTTTTCTAGACTTGTTTTTTTCCTTTTGCCCCTTTCTTTTAGCTGGCTTTATTTTTCAACTATGACCATAAATAATGAATTTTCTTTAAATAAATATCATATTCCTTTTACTTTTCTCTCGTTTTACCCTCTCGTTCTCTGGCTCTCTCTCTTTTTTTAAGGGGGCGTACACCCAGTAGGCCTTTCTTTGGATCTGCCCGCGCCTGGACTCATGTTTGTATGACCTTTATAGACTTGTAATAATGCAACAGAAGTGTCTTTATTGCACCTCTTTTATATCATTTATTTTGAAGGTGTGATCCATAAATGAGGATTTGGTAATTTTAAAATAAACAAATCCTTTTCTCTTAATCCCATTTAAATGGCAGATGAATTTCATCAGTGGTTGACCTACTGATTTATATTATACAAGAAAGAAACATATGATAACAATCTTATCTTCATTCTAGAAAGTACTATTCTGTCTGCTAATTGCTTCTAATACAACATGCCAACTGACATGATTTACTTCTGATTATTTGTGCAGATCTTACTGTTCATGTAATGCTGATATCAACTGCAGAGCAAATCTGTCACTACATAATTATGTAATCATAGATAAAAGATACTTCTCAAGATATGAATAAAGGTAAATCAATTCGTTGCACATTTTTAACTACTTTTAGCTACTTCCTACTGAACAACTTCAGCACTCCATATAATAAATCTCACCTTCCCAAACCTCATCTGAGCCCCACAATAATTAATTCTCCCAAACCTCCTCTGAGCCCCACAGTAATTAATTCTCCCAAACCTCTGAGCCCCACAATAATTAATTCTCCCAAACCTCCTCTGAGCCTCACAGTAATTAATTCTCCCAAACCTCTGAGCCCCACAGTAATTAATTCTCCCAAACCTCCTCTGAGCCCCACGGTAATTAATTCTCCCAAACCTCCTCTGAGCCCCACAGTAATAAATTCTCCCCACAGTAATTTTAGCATCTTAATTACCTGGTGTTACTTTTATCTTAACAAATAAAGGTAGAAATATGTCACAAAAATGTACCAATAAATAATTGTTTTTTGTTTGTTTGTTCGAATTGCGTTTTATACCACTTTTTATCAATATTTCATCCATATTGTGGTATCCTGTTTTTATTCTGGAGAAAAGCACGAGTATCCAGAGAAAATCGTTCACCTGCGGTAGGAAAACTGGCAATCCTTGTCAATTAAGATTGGAGTTGAGCACACCCTGTTTGCAGTTAGACTCAAACCTGCAACCTCTGTGTTGCTGAACACAACAGTTTAACTATGGCTTAGCCACTCGGCCACCAAGGCTCTCACTATAAATTGTAGATATTGAACTACAAGATTGTAAATAGAACTTATTATTAAAAGTTATTTATGGAACGATTGAAAAAAAGAATATCTATAAATACTGTCACCCAAAACATTAATTTTGGAATTGAAAAAATAAGGCCCTTTAGGACCTTCTGACAAGGAGATCATAACAACCTTGGTGATTTCTCATTGAACTTTCCTTATAACTACCAATGTAATTCCATATTCAACATCTCCATTTCTTTGTAAACTCTCACAGCAAACAATTGTAATCAACATTTTACATTTACAGAAACACTCACAGAACATATTAGTACTAACATGTAAATGTTAATTTAATTTTAACTCAAAAAAACATACTAGTAATATGCAATCATTTAAGGTACAAAAGTTATCTTTGCTAAAAAAAACAAAATTCCAACTGACTATGAAACAGATTAGATCAGAATATTGGGAAAAGTGGATAGTATACTGTACATGGAAATCTACTGTCGTGGACAGAATATTGGGAAAAGGGGATAGTATACTGTACATGGAAATCTACTGTCATGAACAGAATATTGGGAAAAGGGGATGGTATACTGTACATGGAAATCTACTGTCATGGACAGAATATTGGGAAAAGGGGATAGTATACTGTACATGGAAATCTACTGTCATGAACAGAATATTGGGAAAAGGGGATGGTATACTGTACATGGAAATCTACTGTCATGAACAGATCAGAATATTGGGAAAAGGGGATAGTATACTGTACATGGAAATCTACTGTCATGAACAGAATATTGGGAAAAGGGGATGGTATACTGTACATGGAAATCTACTGTCATGAACAGAATATTGGGAAAAGGGGATGGTATACTGTTCATGGAAATCTACTGTCATGAACAGAATATTGGGAAAAGGGGATGGTATACTGTACATGAAAATAAACTGTCATGAACAGACTATTGGGAAAAGGGGATGGTATACTGTACATGGAAATCTACTGTCATGAACAGAATATTGGGAAAAGGGGATGGTATACTGTACATGGAAATCTACTGTAACGGATTAGATCAGAATATTAGGAAAAGCGGATAGTATACTGTACATGGAAATCTACCGTCATGGACAGAATATTGGGAAAAGGGGATGGTATACTGTACATGGAAATCTACTGTCATGGACAGAATATTGGGAAAAGGGGATAGTATACTGTACATGGAAATCTACTGTCATGAACAGAA
The DNA here is from genome assembly GCA_944474755.1 of Limnoperna fortunei. NCBI lineage: Eukaryota > Metazoa > Mollusca > Bivalvia > Mytilida > Modiolidae > Limnoperna > Limnoperna fortunei. Next base: position 91,388,230 of record OX104116.1, read on the forward strand.
TATTGGGAAAAGGGGATGGTATACTGTACATGGAAATCTACTGAAACGGATTAGATCAGAATATTGGGAAAAGGGGATGGTATACTGTACATGGAAATCTACTGTCATGAACAGAATATTGGGAAAAGGGGATGGTATACTGTACATGGAAATCTACTGAAACAGATTAGATCAGAATATTGGGAAAAGGGGATGGTATACTGTACATGGAAATCTACTGTCATGGACAGAATATTGGGAAAAGGGGATGGTATACTGTACATGGAAATCTACTGTCATGAACAGATCAGAATATTGGGAAAAGGGGATGGTATACTGTACATGGAAATCTGCTGTCATGAACAGAATATTGGGAAAAGGGGATGGTATACTGTACATGGAAATCTATTGTCATGAACAGAATATTGGGAAAAGGGGATGGTATACTGTACATGGAAATCTACTGTCATGAACAGAATATTGGGAAAAGGGGATGGTATACTGTACATGGAAATCTACTGTCATGAACAGAATATTGGGAAAAGGGGATGGTATACTGTACATGGAAATCTACTGTAACGGATTAGATCAGAATATTGGGAAAAGGGGAAAGTATACTGTACATGGAAATCTACTGTCATGGACAGAATATTGGGAAAAGGGGATGGTATACTGTGCATGGAAATCTACTGTCATGGACAGAATATTGGGAAAAGGGGAAAGTATACTGTACAAGGAAATCTACTGTCATGAACAGAATATTGGGAAAAGGGGATGGTATACTGTACATGGAAATCTACTGAAACGGATTAGATCAGAATATTGGGAAAAGGGGATGGTATACTGTACATGGAAATCAACTGTCATGAACAGATCAGAATATTGGGAAAAGGGGATAGTATACTGTACATGGAAATCTACTGTCATGAACAGAATATTGGGAAAAGGGGATGGTATACTGTACATGGAAATCAACTGAAACGGATTAGATCAGAATATTGGGAAAAGGGGATGGTATACTGTACATGGAAATCTACTGTCATGGACAGAATATTGGGAAAAGGGGATGGTATACTGTACATGGAAATCTACTGTCATGAACAGAATATTGGAAAAGGGGGATGGTATACTGTACATGGAAATCTACTGTCATGAACAGAATATTGGGAAAAGGGGATGGTATACTGTACATGGAAATCTACTGAAACGGATTAGATCAGAATATTGGGAAAAGGGGATGGTATACTGTACATGGAAATCTACTGTCATGGACAGAATATTGGGAAAAGGGGATGGTATACTGTACATGGAAATCTACTGTCATGAACAGATCAGAATATTGGGAAAAGGGGATAGTATACTGTACATGGAAATCTACTGTCATGAACAGAATATTGGGAAAAGGGGATGGTATACTGTACATGGAAATCTACTGTCATGAACAGAATATTGGGAAAAGGGGATGGTATACTGTACATGGAAATCTACTGTAACGGATTAGATCAGAATATTAGGAAAAGGGGATAGTATACTGTACATGGAAATCTACTGTCATGAACAGAATATTGGGAAAAGGGGATGGTATACTGTACATGGAAATCTACTGTCATGAACAGAATATTGGGAAAAGGGGATGGTATACTGTACATGGAAATCTACTGTCATGAACAGAATATTGGGAAAAGGGGATGGTATACTGTACATGGAAATCTACTGTCATGAACAGAATATTGGGAAAAGGGGATGGTATACTGTACATGGAAATCTACTGTAACGGATTAGATCAGAATATTGGGAAAAGGGGATAGTATACTGTACATGGAAATCTACTGTCATGGACAGAATATTGGGAAAAGGGGATGGTATACTGTACATGGAAATCTACTGTCATGGACAGAATATTGGGAAAAGGTGATAGTATATACTGTATATGGAAATCTACTGTCATGGACAGAATATTGGGAAAAGGGGATAGTATACTGTACATGGAAATCTTCTGAAACGGATTAGATGAGAATATTGGGAAAAGGGGATGGTATACTGTACATGGAAATCTACTGTCATGAACAGATCAGAATATTGGGAAAAGGGGATAGTATACTGTACATGGAAATCTACTGTCATGGACAGAATATTGGGAAAAGGGCATGGTATACTGTACATGGAAATCTACTGTCATGGACAGAATATTGGGAAAAGGGGATGGTATACTGTACATGGAAATCTACGGTCATGAACAGATCAGAATATTGGGAAAAGGGGATAGTATACTGTACATGGAAATCTACTGTCATGAACAGAATATTGGGAAAAGGGGATGGTATACTGTACATGGAAATCTACTGTCATGAACAGAATATTGGGAAAAGGGGATAGTATACTGTACATGGAAATCTATTGTCATGAACAGAATATTGGGAAAAGGGGATGGTATACTGTACATGGAAATCTACTGTCATGGACAGAATATTGGGAAAAGGGGATGGTATACTGTACATGGAAATCTACGGTCATGAACAGAATATTGGGAAAAGGGGATGGTATACTGTACATGGAAATCTACTGTCATGAACAGAATATTGGGAAAAGGGGATGGTATACTGTACATGGAAATCTACTGTCATGAACAGAATATTGGGAAAGGAGATGATATACTGTACATGGAAATCTACTGTCATGAACAGAATATTGGGAAAAGGGGATGGTATACTGTACATGGAAATCTACGGTCAATTCAGTCTGCACCAAAAACTTATTCAACTACTAGTCCGACAGCAATTTTTGTAGGTTTTTGATTATATGTCTATATAAAAATTTGGCTTATTTTCACCAGTCCAAGCTAAATTTTACTAGTCTGGGGCATCGGACTAGTGGCTAACGGTGCAGACTGCGGTCATGAACAGAATATTGGGAAAAGGGGATGGTATACTGTACATGGAAATCTACTGAAACGGATTAGATCAGAATATTGGGAAAAGGGGATGGCATACTGTACATGGAAATCTACTGTCATGGACAGAATATTGGGAAAAGGGGATGGTATACTGTACATGGAAATCTACTGTCATGGACAGAATATTGGGAAAAGGGGATGGTATACTGTACATGGAAATCTACTGTCATGAACATATCAGAATATTGGGAAAAGGGGATATTATACTGTACATGGAAATCTACTGTCATGGACAGAATATTGGGAAAAGGGGATGGTATACTGTACATGGAAATCTACTGTCATGGACAGAATATTGGGAAAAGTGGATGGTATACTGTGCATGGAAATCTACTGTCATGGACAGAATATTGGGAAAAGGGGATGGTATACTGTACATGGAAATCTACTGAAATGGATTAGATCAGAATATTGGGAAAAGGGGATGGTATACTGTACATGGAAATCTACTGACATGAACAGAATATTGGGAAAAGGGGATGGTATACTGTACATGGAAATCTACTGTCATGAACAGAAAAACCTGAGTATGAGAAAATTGACTCCATAAACCATCAGACAAGATTTACAGTTCCCTTCTCTTGACATGACATTCAATAAAAAACAACATCAAATAACAATATAAGTTTGTTTATGTTATTATTATAAAATGTAAAGACATAAAAAAGGTGTAAAGCTATACTGTTACATAAATAAAGTTTAAAGTTCATATCACTAACATTTGGTATTCTTATAATACTGTGTAAAATGAGGGGGGGGGAGGGGGGATATTGGAGGGGATGCAGCATTCAATTCAATTAAAATCTGGTGTCTCTGGAAAATTACATCCATAATGCTGAATTACAACTTTAGATGCATAAAATCCACATTGCATGCACCTGTCTAGAGGTTTATTTTGAGCTAGTTGTGATAAAAACCCTCCAACAAAGGCATCCCCACAACCATTGGTATCTTTGATTAACTCTTTCTGCACAGGAGTCACGGGGAATTCTGTGATTTGTCCATCATGAGCTAGTATTGTTGGATCTCTGCCCTGAGTAAACACTACTGTTCGTTTACGTTTATTATTGCATTTGGGTAGACCTTCAGCCTTTAAAGCGATTCCTTTCACATCATCAACATCAAATCCACTACATTTACCAAACTGCTTTGCTTCGTCCCCATTTCCAAATAAGACATCTACATACTGCATTAAATTTAAATTAGGATCAGCAAAATATTTACACAAAAATCTTGCATGTAAATTCATGACAACAATTTTATTGGTCTCTGCTGCATATTTCGCGGTCTTTAACACTGTCTCTACACTGACAGGAATTATAAAGCCTCCAATGTAAAATATTTTAGCCTTTTCAAAGAATTGCCATATTTCCGGCTGCTGAATAAAATTAACTGTAAAATGCTGTGCTGCCCCTAAATCAGTTACCAGTGATCGGTCTTCTCCTGTTATTATAGCTCCACATTTACCTGTTGAATAATCTGAATGAATTTCATACTGGACATTAACTCCAACTTTCTCTGCTGCTTTCAGTAAGATGTCATGAAACTTATCTTTACCAACACCCCCTATGAAAGAGGTAGCTTTTGGAGTCCGCAACAGCCACTGAGCAACTCTAATACTATTTTGAGTGGCTCCCCCTGCCAGGTATATTGGTTTATAATTGTTGACCATATTTTCAAACATTTCCTGGTGTTTGTCTGTAGCAATGATGGCATCATTAGACTGCAAACTGTACTTGTCTAAGAATGCTTGGTCAGCATTTATTATTATATCAAGAAGAGGATTGCATATACCCAGCAATACACCTTCTGGCACCGTGCCCCCGACAGACATATCACCCTGAAAAATACAAGGTTATAATCTGATATAGCATGTTAACAAACTGGTACCGTGCCCCCGACAGACATATCACCCTGAAAAACACAAGGTTATAATCTGATATAGCATGTTAACATACTATGAGAAATTGAACTATGGGTTATATTCAAATAATTTTGAGAAATCAACACAATTTTAAAAATACTGAATTTATTTATTTCTAAACTAAATAGGATGTTTACTTTAATAATAATATTAATAAAACATCTACATACTGCATTAAATATAAGTTAGGATTAATAAATAATTATAGGTAAATTTTGTCCAGGTAACCTTGTACATGTTGAAAGCATATATTTACATATTCCAGAATACAAGTATCTATAGGGTCATTAATCAAGTCACACAATCTAATGAATTTCCTCCTAAATCAAATGGTTTAATTGGATGGGATAACCACCTTGTTTTGTTTTTAAAAGTACAAAAATAATTCTACCTTGGAAATGCCCCATGTTACCCCACTTTTAAAAAAATCCTTGCTACAAGTAAACACAACAATAACTATTGTTTCAGGTGCAAATGTCTATGGCAATCTTGAGAAGTGAACCTTTTCACCACAGAACACCAACACCTGTGAGGTTTATAATCTCTGTATTTATAAGACAACATAACCTAATGTCTGTAGAATATTATTTATGTGTTGAGGTACCTGTCATACCAGGGCTACAGATCTATATATTTATGCACCATTATTAATGCTGAAAAAAAAATTTTTGTTTCCAAAACTTTTACAACAAAGTACTAGTATATTAATTAACACAAAACGTTTTATAAAAAAATACACAAAAAATAATTTACAATTCAATTTTCAATTAAAATGATTTTTTTTAATCAAAGGGATTACACAGCCTAGATATAGGTGTTTATAAGAATAGTGGACATCAATTATAGTAAAGACAAAAAAACAGTGCATGTCAAAAAATTGTCATGAACATATTTTCTGATGTTTTTTTTACTTAGCGACAAATTAAAAATGAAAAATTTAACAAATTCAGTATAAATGTGCATTAATACTATAAAAATACACCACTTATGTTCTTTCATTTGAGGTAATATTTACATTGGTTTAATAAAATTGTCTTGTCTTTAAATTGGATGACCCTCTGGTGTTGTTAGGATTCAAATAAAAACCTGAGGACAAGTAATATAGAACAATTCCATTATAACCATTACCCTATTTTTAACATGTTTACTGGATCTAAAATATTACAGTTTATACTACATGAAGATCTTGACCCCAGAACCACACAACGTTATTTTGTAATACTTGCAATTATTTCCCAATACTAGCATACCAAAATGAACAGGAATAATCAAAGTAGCATTAGAGCAGTTGTACTAGTGAGAGTCTTTCTTGATTGATTTGGTGTCCAGGCATTTCTTTATAAAACTTAATTTTCTGCAGATAATTTGTTTATGGCACCCAGGCCAATATTTTGCAATCAGACATGTGACACTGGTCAGCAAACGAGTAAACCCATTTGTTAGCATTTTATTCCATAACAAATTAACCTGACCCCAAAGTGCCTACAAACAAAATTATAGACATTATTTTTTATCTTTCAAAAATGACATGACACTTTAATTTTTTTAATTTATAATGCATACAGAATTTGTTTATAATTTGTTGACGATTGGATCAACATTCGTAACATGAAACTTTTCATACTTTTCCAACATTATAAATCTACATCTGTCGACACAACTAAAATATCGTGTTAAAATACATAAAAAAGTAGCCTGTGTGACCAAGTGCCCGTGACAATGAAAACATTGAGTATTACCTCCAGCCATATATCGTTGTCATTTGTCCGAACTTTCAACATTCTTAGGTCACCGTCCCCAAACAACCCACCACAAATCGGCGAACTTTAATCAGACACCGTGGTTATCTGAAACCTTATCACACGTGTCCGAATTTGACATATGAACAAAGTGGAATAAAACAAGAACCTATAAATCTAGCCTTTTAATACAATGAACAAATAGGAATACAAACTGTAATAAATCTTACCTCACTTACACTGGATTTTGAAAATCGTCTTTCAGAATTCTGTAAATATTTCGTTTCTATCCTATTGCGTGAAGAAGACCACACTCCCAACTCGCTGATGATGGCATTTGCCAAAATACGAAACGAAATAAATCTCATGGTGTCACATGAAGATATCACTCTTCAGTCTTCTTAATTAATCCAAGATGACGTATGGTGCATATATGCATCAGTAAATACATGTACGTGTAGCATACACTGCATTGCGGTGAATGGTAGAAAATGTCCGTATTTTTTGTTCCGACTCGTATTTTGTCAAACTCCATAAATAAAAAGAACACATATTAATGTTATTAAAAATAAAAATTGCCTATTTTAATTCCACTACTGATAAGAATGTCAATTGGACAGTAAAAAGATTCCATATAACTTTATAAAACTTCATTGTTACTAGGACTAAAGGTTCTTGACAGTATTTTAACAGGTGGTAATTATAACTTGAGTAAACAAGTGCCACAAAATACACAATTAGCAAATTTTGGTAAATGGTTGAAAAGTTTGACAGAGGGGTGTACATGAATTAAGTCGCAGGAATCCTTATAACCCAAATGAATTTGATAACCAGCCAATTTAATAACAAAGAATTATGGGGTATTTACAGAGGTGTCAATTATATCACAAAAACCATGTACTATTATAATAGATTTGATATATAACCAGCCACATTCATAGTAAGTTACAGGGCATTTAAATCATGGGAACCCTTATTACCGTAATGAACTTAATAACCAGCAAATTTAATTCCCTTTCTGGGACATTTGCAAGTTCTTTTAATTTGTGTTTTAAACATATAATGAATACAAAGAGAACAGATAAGTTCATTTGTGAACAACAATCGATTAAATATATATTTTTTTTGTTGAAACATGATTTTACACTGTTTGACTCAATGACATAGCTCACTTTATACTATTTACATCCCCATTAACATTTTCCCCCAAGTTTCATGAAGATGGATTGGACAACAACTGTATGATTTAGAGAGCATACATCCTCACAAGTCAGGGTTTCTGTGTCCAAATGTGTCCACAAAACCTGGATACATGAGGACACAGAAACCCTGACTTGTGAGGATGGAGAGCAGACAAAGTGAATATGCCATTTATTTTCTAAATAAAGGGCAATAACTCTGAATGGCTGAACCAATTTGGCTGGTTATCAAACTTTGAAATATTAAGCCCATAAATATATTCCCTAAGGCCACACCAAATAAATTTCTTGTTCTACGGACCCGACCACACATATTTTATCGAAATCGAAAAAATAATATTAAAAAAAAAATTTCAGCTCCCCGCTCTCGGAAAGTCATCCCAAATTTTTTTTTGTTTTACTCATTGATATCGTAATCTTGTGAACACTTAATGTAACTGCCGTTTTATTGCATCACAAACAAAAATATTGATGTATTTTGAAAGAGGAAAAGAAACAATCATACCGTTTTAGTAGTAAGTGTGGATATTTGTCATAAAGGAAGGCATGTTGTCCAAAACACGGCTATTTATTTCAGTGGTGGTGCGTTGGCACAGCATTTTCAAAGATGTGTCAAAATCAAACATTTCGACCTTGGCATAGCTGTTAGCGCCAACATAATAAACGTAAAACAAGATACAGGAACATTTTAATTAAAAATGTGAAATAAAAGTTCGTGAGTAGTATTTGTATTTATAGTAGATAGGATGTTGGAGCGGGATTGCCAGATGGATGACCAAAAAACTTAATTCGACTGACACTTTGAAACTTTTGGTTGCAACAGCATGGTGAACTTTTAGCCTCAGTATACGTAATGAAGCACATTCGATTTCTGTTTATCTCCACCAAGATAAAAGAAAAAGACCACAGAAACTACAATGCTTATTAATTTTGTTGACATTGTTGCAAGGGTTGTGATATGTCCAAAAAAGGAAAATGAAATGACTGGTAATGGTTGTTCAGTGTTATTTGTGGAAAAGTTAAAGTAATTTTTATTTAGAGTCTGCATATAACAGTTTGAGCTGCTTGTTGTCTTATTGTCATTTTTCATGTATATCTCTGTTTTCTAATGGCTTGCATGGGAATTTTTTCTCTCAAATATTGGACATTGGACATCATGTATCTATAATTTTGAATTGTCTTTAGTTGTTCTATCAAAAGGGAAAGTCTCACTAAATGGGAATATTACAGCAAACACAATGAATGGGATATAACTTATTTTATGACATTTTTAAATTCATTCCTCTAGAAATCTCCATCAATAAATGATGTACAGTGTAGCCGCCCAGTTGTGCATTTTAAATAAGGTCTAAAAAAAAATATATCTTTGCAAATGAAGATGTGACAGGCATTCTTTTGCTTCCAGCTGTCTCTAATGCTTTGAAAGTCATATATGTAATATTTTGTATATGACCTACAATACTGAATTGTTTAAAAGTGTACATAATTTGAATAATGAACCCATAATTACAAAATGTAATTCATTTATTCATTTACATGCTTTGGTAAACTTCAGGTAAGCATAGTATGCCCAATTCTGAAAGAAAATCACAATGAAACTGAATTTTACGAATATATACATTGATGAAAGTATATTTTCTTATTTAAAAAAAAAATAATAAAAATAAAAAAAAGTTATTGCTCGCCTCAAATTTTTCTGTTTGCCTTTGATTTTTTGAAAATCAAATAATAATATTAAAATTATTATTTCGCTTGCTCGCCCTGTTTTAAAATGACAAAAATCCGAAGAACAAGAAATTAAATTTGGTGTGGCCTAAGTTTCGTAAAGATAGAGAGCGGACAAGGCCAATTTGCCTTTTTTTTGTTTAAATAAAGGACCATATCTCTGAAGTGGCTAAAGCAATTTGGATGGTTATCAATCTTGGTTGAGATATTATGCCCTTAAACATTTTCCCCAAGTTTCATGAAAATCGAACCACAACTCTTTGAGTTAGAGAGTAGACACCGCCCATCCACCTTGGGTGTTTCCATAATACGACCCGTCTTCAATGTGCGTATAACAAGAAGACTGCCAATCGCATATAAATTTTTCTTATTTTATAAACCATGAAAGAAAATACATCTTCATTAATTAACAAAAGCTAACGAGACAATAATTGAAATAGTATAGAAAATAATATTAATTTTAATTCCAATACTTATAATATTAATAGGGGGCCTCAGTGGCCAAGTGGTCAAGGTAGTTGGTCTACTATTGATCATGTGGTCTGTCAACACTGAGATTGCGGGTTCGATTCTCACTGCAGGCAGGGTGTACTCGACTCCAATCTTAATTGACAAGAATTGCCAGTTTTCCTACCGCAGGTTGGGGTTTTCTCCGGGTACTTCGGCTTCTTCCCCAATAAAAACTGGACCCCATGATATAGCTGAAAAATTGCTGAAGGTGGCATTAAAACACCATTCAAACAAACAAACAAATATAATATTAATAAGATTTATTTGATGTTGGCATGACTAGTATACATATGTACTTTACAAATTAAGCTCTAATGAGCTTTTGACTGACCAGTTGCATCTTTGATCTGGTGATCTTTTGGGAAATAAATCTTAACTTTGCCTGACTGCAATAGAAAATGTGTTGCAATTTATGGCTTAAAACAAAAAGACTGAGGTTCCTTTGAATATAGTACAGGAATAATACATACATGCAATGGCTTTGAAATTAATATTATAAACTATCAAATGCAAACATTAATACGACCCCTTATAGGATTACACAGGTATTGTGTGTCCTGCCATAACAAGACTTGACAACTTACAATAAAATGATGGCTTTTGATTGGTCAATAGACAATGTATTTTCTAAAAAAAGGTCCTCATTTCTATTGCTTGTAGGGGAATGGCATCCTCTTTGGCATCAGGGGTGTATTTGGAAATACATTTGCCTAATGTAACCCTGTGCCATGGCATTTGCTTAAAAATTAATTCTTTTTTACCCTATAAATAATGCTATGGTATATTAGACAAGTCTTTCAAAAACATACATGTAAAGTATTCATTCATCAGAGAATCATTCCAAACTGTATCTTCTGTTGTGCCAACAATATTCTGGAGATTCTGCCAAACGTGACAAATACATTTTTTATTTCTACACACTTTAGTATGTAGAGGCTCTACAGAACCTGTATCACACAACTGACAATAGGCCAATCTTATAATCAATTTGGCAAAGTGGTTATGTCTTCAGTCTGGTAAGTAAAAAAGGAATAAAGACAAGACTTCCTGCAGTCAACATTTTAATCTCCATGGGACATAATTCTATCAAACTTCCACATTTGTAAAGATTCAGGTTTAGAATCTGTCCCAAAATAAATGTGTTTCTGCCTTAAAACATTGATTGGGCCAAGTCCGACATTGATTGGACCAAGTCTGACATTGATTGGGCCAAGTCTGATATAGATTGGGCCAAGTCTGATATTTTCTGCATTAAAACATTGATTGGGCCAAGTCTGACATTTTCTGCATTAAAACATTGATTGAGCCAAGTCTGACATTTTCTGCATTAAAACATTGACTGGGCCAAGTCTGACATTGATTGGACCAAGTCTGACATTGATTGGGCCAAGTCTGATATTTTCTGCATTAAAACATTGATTGGGCCAAGTCTGACATTTTCTGCATTAAAATATTGATTGGGCCAAGTCTGACATTTTCTGCATTAAAACATTGATTGGGCCAAGTTTTATATTTTCTGCATTAAAACATTAATTTGGCCAAGTCTGACATTTTCTGCAGTAAAACATTGATTGGGCCAAGTCTGATATTTTCTGCATTAAAACATTGATTGGGCCAAGTCTGACATTTTCTGCATTAAAACATTGATTGGGCCAAGTCTGACATTTTCTGCATTAAAACATTGATTGGGCCAAGTCTGACATTGATTGGACCAAGTCTGACATTTTCTGCCTTAAAACATTGAGCCAAGTCTAACAGTAACATTACCGAAGGATGAAAATTTCACTACAATACATGTACAAGTCAAATTTCTCCAATTTTCTAAACCAACACAAATATTGTCAATCAAAGGTTCAGTGGATTTAGAATGATTTTTTTAGAAATGATGCTGGTTGGTTGAATGGGGTAAACAATATAACTTCAGAAATGTTTCAGGTATATTGTGGGAGGAAGCAGTAGTATCCTATGAAGACCCCCAAACTGGCAGGCCTTGTCAATTAAGATTGGAGTTCTTGCCTGATGTGAGACTCGAACCCACAACCTAAGTGTTGACAGGTACATCATCAATAGTAGATTACTCTGCCACCGAGCCTCACTGTGAGAAAAGAAGACAGTGGTGTAAATCATTGTACATTTAAATAGTGTCAACTGTGATAACTTGTCAACATAGTTACCCTATCTCCTTTGAAAATAGTCCAGTCTTTGATAGGCTGTAGGAATAACTGCCCATTTTTATCCTTAGTATTGATGTTGAAAGCCAATGCCTCTGGTGTTGTAGGATGATACTGGTTATATCTCCATCTTTTCTTTCCCAACCTTACCCAACCATAAATGGGCTTCTTTAGCTCGGTACCAGTTTTATGCCGCATTTCCCATTCTGTAAATCTCTTAAAATAGTTGCAACACAGTCTTGTCAGCCTCATTCTGAAATTTAAACATAATTTATTAGTTGGATGCCAGGATTTTTTTGGAATATTTCTGTAACAGAAAGATAATTTTACAAGAAAAATTAAATACTGTAAATAAGATACTAGTAATGTTTCAATTACTTTATTAATGTATGGCGAGTACTACTAAATGCAGAGAAGCACAGAGAAGTGAAGAGAAGTAATTAAAAAATGGTTTATTTGATTAAATAAAGGTTTTTATATATGCATTTGTTATATTTTTATAAATTGACTAAAATATGACCTTATTTCGATATATTTCTTCTGTGAATGGAAGATTTCGAGCAGTTTTACGATGTTTACATAGGTTGTAATGACTGACAGTTGAGAAGTAACTGTAATGTATCACAAATTATGTTTATTATGTAATAAGTGTTATTATGAACAATTTCATCACAAAGAACGCTTATGGGTGTAAAAAGAGTAAACCGGGTGTACACTCTCGTACCATTTATTAATTACTTCTCTCTGCTTCTCTGGGTTTAGTATCACCAATGTATGGCTGCTGCTTCAATATTCTTTTTGTGATTTTAGGGTTTTTTAGTGCAATTTATATAATTTATATAATTATACAATTGATTATTATGATTTGTATATTCAAATCTCTGCTTTAACATTTACTCAGTAGCTTTGTCATAATTGCAACAGCTTGTTCATTTGTGTTTTACTTGCTTTCAGTTAAAATTACACTCATAATAGTGTCTTCACTTTTTTTCTCAGTTACTTACATTTAGTTTGTCTATTAAATTAAAAAAGCTAATTATAATATCATAATATTATATATATAATTTATATAATTATACAATTGATTATTATGATTTGTATATTCAAATCTCTGCTTTAACATTTAGTCAGTAGCTTTGTCATAATTGCAACAGCTTGTTCATTTGTGTTTTACTTGCTTTCAGTTAAAATTACACTCATAATAGTGTCTTCACTTTTTTTTCAGTTATTTACATTTAGTTTGTCTATTAAATTAAAAAAGCTAATTATAATATCATATATTCAGAAAAATAGTTATAGCTATATATAATATACTGGTCACAGAGTAGTTCTCGCCGGCAAGTAATTCTTACCACCCGATTTTTCAACAATTTTTGTGAAAAATTGTCATTTGAAAAATGATAAACGTAACTTGTTTTGGATGGAAGAAAGTGAAATCTATCAAATGAAGCCTTTGCTGTCGATTTTTATGGAAAAATAATGGCACAGTCACCAAAATGGCGAGAATTGCTTCTGTCATTTTAATGGCGAGAACTACTCTCTGACCAGTAGTTTAACAAATTGAGTTTACTCTACCAGATGCCGTTTTGATTTTATCAGGTTCAGAATTTACTCAATTAGTAATACCGAATTGAATATACCACTATCAAAATATTACTATTAGCATTCCAGCAATTTTGGCCCATGCCATACAAAGGTACTTGTTTCAGAAACAAAATATAATTTTTTTTCTGAAACAAGTGCCTGTGTGCCATGGACATGGTTAGCGTTTTCACCACGTACAAATTTTCATTGGGAGGTTATTAAAGGGCAAAGCGTAACTGCTTCACATAGAATAAAATACACCTTCCACCAAAACAACGCTTTAATGACTTATTATACCTTAAAGATTCAGTTTGTTTTCACATTGGAAGGGGAGATACAGAAGGTGACAGGATGTAAAATAACGCTAATAAAAAAGAAACAGTGACGGAAACACTAGTGAATCTTCCGTTACGAAACATCAGAAGTTTTGTTATTATTGGCATTTAATACACTCTATGAAGCGAATATTTTTTAACGTTACTTACTTCGAAATAAGTTAATAAGTTAATGGAATGTGATTTATTTTTAATAAAAATACTGCACCTCCAAACTTTCAAATTCCAATGGTTAATGTTATTATGTCACCTTACATAATGATAAGCAAAATATTGCACACGGCTTTTATTGCGGTTTTATACAGATTAATAGGTCCTTTCATACGTTTTTGGGAAAGACCGGTTGATCTTTCACGAGTGATAGAAATTTTATGTCTTTTCGCGAGTGGAGCGCAGCGGAACGAACCAAAAGACATAAAAATTTCTATCAGAGTGAAAGATTACAAGGGCTTTCCCAAAAGCGCATGAAAGTACCTATTTCTTCCGTAAACCAACAACTTTCACATCGCTATATAACCTATAGACTCTCCATTGTTTTAGACTCCATTGGCTCTTACGTCCAATCAGAACGCCGGAAACAAGAACGTCACACAAGAACGTTGTTATGCTTTCATAGCAACGTTCGTGTTTCTGTCGTTTTTATTGGATGACACAGCAAGTACAGATGTGTGCGCGGAAGAATTTCGTAAATGGCCGATTTCTGGTACAGATGACCCAGTACAGATGAGCTCACGCGCACACATCTGTACTTGCTGCGTCATCCAATCAAAACGCCAGAAACAAGAACGTTGTTATGGAAGCATAACAACGTTCTTTTCTATGACGTTCTTGTTTCCGCCGTTCTGATTGGACGTCAGAGACAATGGAGTCTACAACAATGGAGAGTCTATATGTTATAGCGATGTGAAAGTTGTTGGTTTACGGAAGAAATAGGTACTTTCATACGTTTTTGGGAAAGTCCGTGTGAACTTTCACTCGTGATAGAAATTTTTATGTCTTTTGGCTCGTTCCTCTGCGCTCCACTCGCGAAAAGTCACAAAATTTCTATCACTCGTGAAAGATCAACCGGTCTTTCCCAAAAACGTATCGAAGAACCTATTATACATTATTTAATAACTTGATAAATCCTGCTTTTTTACTGCAAATAATTTATAGGGATAAATTTTTGTTTGCAAATATTTTATTTTTAGTTATGTTTAGGTGCTTAATTAATTTTTCTGTAAATATTTAGTGCTTAACCTTTTTTATTTTGGTTCATTTATTTTGTTTTTTTTTATTTGAAACTTTACATTTGACATTTTGCATAAATATCTATCCATGTGGTGTTTGCACTATTTATGTGAGAAATTTTCTCACCAGGACGATGCTGTTCGGTTCGAAAGTGTCTTTTTAAGATCCGAGCCGAAAGTTGTAATTTCGATCTCTTTTCGAATACTTGGGTACACAATTTGACAGCCACAAAGTTGCTTGGTCAATTTGAAACTTTACATTTGACATTTTGCATAAATATCTATCCATGTGGTGTTTGCACTATTTATGTGAAAAATTTTCTCACCAGGACAATGCTGTTCGGCTCGAAAGTGTCTTTTTAAGATCCGAGCCGAAAGTTGTAATTTCGATCTCTTTTCGAATACTTGGGTACACAATTTGACAGCCACAAAGTTGCTTGGTCAATAGTTGACTGGTTCTACTCCTATGGTAGTTATAGGTAATGGTAATTGTTTATTTAATGACCATCAGAATGCTTCATCTGAAATATGATTGAAAACATTTTTGAATTATTTGACCATGCTGTATTTGATAAACGCATGCATGTCAAATACTGCATACCGGACATCAGTCTATCTTTAGCCATTCGTCGTTGTGCCAAGACGGGTAGCTATTCATGTGCTTGAACTATATGCATGCTGCCAGTACTGTTATTGGCAAGCCCGTTTAGTCTGTTTATCCAGTTGTTAATGGCCCAATGGTCCCAGTGACTATAACATTATGATCCTTAATACCATTTTAAAACCCCGGGTATCTAGGTCTAGATATGATATTACTATCATTTGGTCAGGGGCGCACACCATAGTCTCTTTCAGGAAGCCATGTCATTTTGTCCCACTTATCCCGCATACAGTGGAATGTTCAGTCATTAAATTGATAACCATGAACAATTTCCACCACTTGGTAAAGCTGAAACCACTTCCACACCTGCCAAGTCTAATGTAGCTGTAGTTGACTCAAAAACCATGATCAACTATTCTGAGTGATATAGACGATCCTGTACTGAAAACTAAAATCTTTATTTTCGAGTGATTGTTTGTTGACACATTAAATAGTTAATTAGCTGTATGGTGTTCGATGAATTGTGCTATTCTCTCGCCGATCTATATTTGTACTCTTATAGGCTGCACCTAGACCCGCTTAAGAAGAAAAACAGAAACAAGCTCAGACCTTAATTTTTTTACATTCCGCTATATTGAGGGGGGGGGGGGAGGACAAGATCTTTCTGTTAACGTGTTTTGGGCATTTTTACAGGTGTTTTAACTGTTTTTTTTTAATAAAGCAACTGTTAACTGTTTTTCAATCATTAGCTGTTATCTGTTTTCTTAAAACTTGACGTTGTTGTTAACTGTTATAATCATAACCATGTTTTCTGTTAATATAGTTATTGCCTTCGATGACATTCTGCTGTTATCTGTTTTTTCGATTTTGTACTCATGTAAATTGCTGTTATTTGTTTTCATTAATTTCAATTTACTGTTATCTGTTTTGGGAAAATAAAAATTTTTTAATCTCTTAATGGACCCCCCTCTATATTGATGATGTCTTGTTCGTTACCGAAGGTCGGGGTGTTCTCCGGCTTCTTCCCCAATAAAAGCTTAAATCCGCGATATCGCTGAAAAAATGCTTGTTCCTGAAAATTGCTAAATTCGGTGACTATTTGCATTTTATCTAGCCTTTCGAGACTTAAATTAAAGACACCACTATGCCCTTATGTCCGCCTTTTACTTGGATTTACAATTAGAAATAGACTCGAGAAAACAACAAACTAGACACTATATAGAGCAAACGCAATGACTTTAACTTTCCAATTGTCAACTTCTAGTTCATCGATATCAACATTCCAGTAGTTACAGCGTATTTGAGTGTACATTGCACAACTGGTACGTTTCACTAGATCCCGTGTGATCGGTATTCCGATTTTCAAGACCGGTCACTGCTGTTGTACTACTAAGCAGATCAAAGAAAGATTTATTGCAGCAAGGTTGATGTTATCCATTCAGAAATTCTATGGTCGTCAACATGACTGAAATGCAGTTATTGGAAATAAATCGTACATTTTCGCAGACTTATAGTCTTTCCTGTTCCTGGATTAGACTTTTTTCCTAGTCATGAAAATGAGTATCCCGAGCACCTGAATGCACCCATAAAAAAGGAGCTACATTATTGTAGCTAGTGTTTTTGGTGGGTTTTTGTAAATGTTTATCTAAATCCGGATCTGTTATTATCCCTTGATTTGCAGCTCTCGGTCGGTCGGTTTCCTTGCTACTTTTCTCGTAATCGACCCCTGACTTTAGGCTCTCGTTGTTCAGTCAGTTCTCAATACGATTTACTAGGCACTTCTGGTCTAAAATCCAAATTTCAAAGACTCAGTGGCCGAGGGGTCAAGGTAGCGAGTTATCTACTACTGATCATGTGTATGACAACAATGAGGTTGCGGGGTCGAGCCTTCCTGCTGACAGGGTTTGCTAGACTCCAATCTGAATTAACAATGATTGGAAGTTATCCTACCGAATTCAGTTTTTTTTCGGGTATCCTGCGGCTTATTACCCGTATGAAAACATGACACAGCGATAAAGCTTAAAAATTGCCGAAATACCATTCAAAAAAAACAAAAAACAACAAACTTCCTAGAAGTATACATTTGAAGTAATCATGATGACCTTTAGTGTCAAGCTAATTAAAGTCATGAACAGGGCCAAACAGAATCAAGTTTAACTTCGAGAAACTGAAAGACCCAACGATATCAGAAGCACGTTCAATACAGCAGTGACCGAAGCAACCAGTGACATCCTTTTCAAACATCAGCGAGAAAATCCTTGGTGACAGTTGACGGAGCAAGAACTTTGTAATCCATGATAAGCTCCTTAAACACAATCTGAGACATAGCAGACAGAGTAGTGGCTCCTTAAACACAATCTGAGACATATATAGCAGACAGGGTAGTGGCTCCTTAAACACAATCTGAGACATAGCAGACAGAGTAGTGGCTCCTTAAACACAATCTGAGACATAGCAGACAGAGTAGTGGCTCCTTAAACACAATCTGAGACATAGCAGACAGAGTAGTGGCTCCTTAAACACAATCTGAGACATAGCAGACAGAGTAGTGGCTCCTTAAACACAATCTGAGACATAGCAGACAGGGTAGTGGCTCCTTAAACACAATCTGAGACATAGCAGACAGAGTAGTGGCTCCTTAAACACAATCTGAGACATAGCAGACAGAGTAGTGGCTCCTTAAACACAATCTGAGACATAGCAGACAGAGTAGTGGCAAACACCACTTTGTAATCCACGATAAGCTCCTTAAACACAATCTGAGACATAGCAGACAGAGTAGTGGCAAACACCACTTTGTAATCCACGATAAGCTCCTTAAACACAATCTGAGACATATATAGCAGACAGAGTAGTGGCAAACACCACTTTGTAATCCATGATAAGCTCCTTAAACACAATCTGAGACATAGCAGACAGAGTAGTGGCTCCTTAAACACAATCTGAGACATAGCAGACAGAGTAGTGGCTCCTTAAACACAATCTGAGACATAGCAGACAGAGTAGTGGCTCCTTAAACACAATCTGAGACATAGCAGACAGAGTAGTGGCAAACACCACTTTGTAATCCACGATAAGCTCCTTAAACACAATCTGAGACATAGCAGACAGAGTAGTGGCAAACACCACTTTGTAATCCACGATAAGCTCCTTAAACACAATCTGAGACATATATAGCAGACAGAGTAGTGGCAAACACCACTTTGTAATCCATGATAAGCTCCTTAAACACAATCTGAGACATAGCAGACAGGGTAGTGGCTCCTTAAACACAATCTGAGACATAGCAGACAGAGTAGTGGCTCCTTAAACACAATCTGAGACATATATAGCAGACAGAGTAGTGGCTCCTTAAACACAATCTGAGACATAGCAGACAGAGTAGTGGCTCCTTAAACACAATCTGAGACATAGCAGACAGAGTAGTGGCTCCTTAAACACAATCTGAGACATAGCAGACAGAGTAGTGGCTCCTTAAACACAATCTGAGACATAGCAGACAGAGTAGTGGCTCCTTAAACACAATCTGAGACATAGCAGACAGAGTAGTGGCTCCTTAAACACAATCTGAGACATAGCAGACAGAGTAGTGGCTCCTTAAACACACTCTGAGACATAGCAGACAGAGTAGTGGCTCCTTAAACACAATCTGAGACATAGCAGACAGAGTAGTGGCTCCTTAAACACAATCTGAGACATAGCAGACAGAGTAGTGGCAAACACCACTTTGTAATCCACGATAAGCTCCTTAAACACAATCTGAGACATAGCAGACAGAGTAGTGGCAAACACCACTTTGTAATCCATGATAAGCTCCTTAAACACAATCTGAGACATAGCAGACAGAGTAGTGGCAAACACCACTTTGTAATCCACGATAAGCTCCTTAAACACAATCTGAGACATAGCAGACAGAGTAGTGGCAAACACCACTTTGTAATCCACGATAAGCTCCTTAAACACAATCTGAGACATAGCAGACAGGGTAGTGGCAAACACCACTTTGTAATCCATGATAAGCTCCTTAAACACAATCTGAGACATATATAGCAGACAGAGTAGTGGCAAACACCACTTTGTAATCCATGATAAGCTCCTTAAACAAAATCTGAGACATATATAGCAGACAGAGTAGTGGCAAACACCACTTTGTAATCCACGATAAGCTCCTTAAACACAATCTGAGACATATATAGCAGACAGAGTAGTGGCAAACACCACTTTGTAATCCATGATAAGCTCCTTAAACACAATCTGAGACATATATAGCAGACAGAGTAGTGGCAAACACCACTTTGTAATCCATGATAAGCTCCTTAAACACAATCTGAGACATATATAGCAGACAGGGTAGTGGCAAACACCACTTTGTAATCCATGATAAGCTCCTTAAACACAATCTGAGACATATATAGCAGACAGAGTAGTGGCAAACACCACTTTGTAATCCATGATAAGCTCCTTAAACACAATCTGAGACATATATAGCAGACAGAGTAGTGGCAAACACCACTTTGTAATCCATGATAAGCTCCTTAAACACAATCTGAGACATATATAGCAGACAGAGTAGTGGCAAACACCACTTTGTAATCCATGATAAGCTCCTTAAACACAATCTGAGACATATATAGCAGACAGGGTAGTGGCAAACACCATTCAAGTTGCTTAAACCCTAAAACAATATAAATTATAAATCAAATATTTTACTGCCAAACCTCTCGCTTTCTTTATTGTGTGATTTGATGTGTTGATAAAAAAGTTGGGGTGTAGTGTACATGCAACACTAGTCAGTATAGAAAGTGTATCCAATGATCATCGCAGTAGACTGAATACATTTCCACAAGAGATGGAGCATTTATCAACAAAAGAATGGTATATATAGTACAACTTTTTGAAGACGCAGACGTTTTTTTTCTTGTATCCTTGGCGTATTAGTCTGTACCCAGAAGAAACTGGCGACGCTGCAAAATTCAGTATACTCAAGACAAGCTCTTTCATACCAGAAGAAGCTATAATGAGGAAAATTGATATTTTTAAAACTCCTCTTGCTTGTACTAAATTCTTGTGCCGAAATCAAAATCAAATTCTTGTTCAAAATTAATAGGTATACATATCATCAACAAGGCAAATTATATCTATGGCTAAGTGTGGGTAAGTTTGTAGTTCTAGGAGTCACAGCACCGATTGTCAAAAGGGAATTAGATTAAAATGCTGGATGTCCATAATGTCTGATGATCAGGATGAAAAAACATCCATGTACTCTGGGGCATTAGTCAGCTAACAAAATCATAAAACATGCTGAACTTTATAAAATCTTTTTTCTAAGAACTTGAATGGTAATATAACACAATTCCATATAAAGGGAACTTTTTATTTGACCAACTTTGACTTTCTTTTCACTGTACTTTTCTCAATGTCTTTTCTCAAACAGTCCATCTTGTCAAAAATTAATTTCCTGAGAAATGTTTTCTTGTCTTCTGCTATAGTGAACTGTGTTCCATAGAGCTGTAAAAATAGAGGAAAAATAAAAATAAAACATAAATTACATTAAGTCCTTCAAAAATCATTTTCTAATATAAGGAACCATAAAGAATTTGATAGATGTTGAATTTCTATATTTAATATTATACACTGTTTTTAGTAGTGTTGAATTACTTTAAATACCAACTTGTGGTGTGAATAATGTGCACTTTGGTAGTCAATGCATCCCCCCTTTTTCTACCTCAAGAATTTTGAAAGGCAGTTTGTTATAAAATAAAACACAGACTTTAACAATCTTAAACCAAAACTGTCCAAATAATTATTTATAATGTGCACCCAAGTGTGTGCTTATATACACATCAACACACCCAAGTGTGATTGATTGATTAATGGTGTTTAACGCCCGAGCAGCAATATTTCAGCTATATTCAGGCGACACCCAAGTGTGTGCTTATGTGTGCTTATATACACATCTATACACACCCAAGTGTGTGCTTATATACACATCTATACACACCCAAGTGTGTGCTTATATACACATCTATACACACCCAAGTGTGTGCTTATATACACATCTATACACACCCAAGTGTGTGCTTATATACACATCTATACACACCCAAGTGTGTGCTTATATACACATCTATACACACCCAAGTGTGTGCTTATATACACATCTAAAGACAGTATGGTGCAATAGAACATGTATGCAAAACACTAAAAGGACTTTTGTTCCTGGAGATGTAAACACCTCCTTTTGACTACTTTATATAATTTTGAAAAATAATAGTGTTCCTGAAACAGAAGAAATATGTTTGTTTGAATGTTGTTTAAACCACTTTCAGCAATTTTTCAGTATATCATGGCGTCCAGTGTTTTTTGGGTCAGGAATCCGGAGTACCAGGAGAAAACCCCTGACCTTTGGTAGGAAAACTGGCAATCCTTAAAGAAATATTAACCTGCTAGTTTTATCAAAAGTCAATATTCAAGATTTAAGTAGTTATTGTTGAACCCAAAATTCATTGACTTTAATATCTCTAATTAGGACAAATTGTGTTAAGGTGTACAAGTGGTGAGTAGAAAGAACCTTAAAATGTCATTAAATAATTATGTCGGTATAAAACACTAAAAATTCTCCTATTCCACATTAATACACCTTGTATAACAATTTTGTTAACATTTATGGAGTGGAAAAAATTTTTTCCTGAAGTCTTAAAATTATTAAAATTACATATTTCTATAGACATTTTCTAACAAATAAACTTGTGTAATTATAGACATACTAGTATATAAGATCTTACATTGAAACGAGTGGATTTTCCGATTTCTCCAATCGAGATAGTTAAATTATGTTATTTTAAGTCAGAGCCTTGGTGAGGACTTAAATTTCCTTAATTTAACTATTGCCATTGGAGAATTCCGATGATCCAAAAGTACTAATGTAAGATTGTGTTTCTGTAATTTGTAACTAGAGGCTCCCAGGAGCCTGTATCGCTCACCTGAACCTGAAATCAAACAACCCTTTTTTATATAGAATTTCGTTCCTATAAGGAATTGACCAACACTTCTGCAAAAGTCATTAATTTTGACCTTTTAAGGGAAATAACTCCTATAAGGAGGAGCTTTTGATGCTTAGGAGGGAGGTTCACTTGAAATTTGCTGTACCTGTTATACTTTTTTAACTATCAGCCAAAAACTCCCTTGACCCCCCTCCCCCTTTTCTATTTTAAACCAACGTAGCTATGTAGGTAGTCAGCTCTAATGATTTGCAAAATTTTGGTAGAGGACATCCTAAAGATGATGTGTGCAATGTTTCAAAGCAGTCATTTCATTGGTTAGAGGAGAAGATTTTTTAAAATCAATTAAAATTCATTAAAAAAAATGTTCTAAGAGAATAATTCCTAAACGGTTAATCAGACAATCTTGACCCTAAAGTCATTTTTGTAGCCCTCATAGAGCAGAACAATTAAGCAATGCTAACTTTTTCTCCAGTTCTAAAAATTTTCAAGATTTTGTGGCAAAAATAGCAAAAATAATAAATTTTGACAATTAGAGGGCAATAACTCCTACTCCCCCCCCCCCGTTCTATTTTTAGCCATGGCAGCCATGGTTTGTGCAAACTTGGTTGAAGACATTTGACGGATAATGTGTACAAAGTTTCAAAGCAGTACTTTCAGTGGTATCAGAGGAGAAGATTTTTAAAAATCAATTAAAACCGATTAAAAAAAAACAGTTCAAGTGGAATAATTCTTAAACGGTTTATCAGACAATCTTGACCCTAAAGACATTTTTGTAGCTCTCATAGAGCAGAACAATTAAGTCATCATACGACTTTGACCCAATGGAGTGTTTTGTAGAGCTTTCGATGCTGAAGAAGGAAGGTCTTTCGGTTTTCCTGTATCTGTAATACTTTTTGAACTATAAGCCAAAAACTGTATTTTGACCCCCCCTCCCCCCTCCGTTCTATTTTTAGCCATGTCAGCCATGTTTTTTAATCTGCGGCCATGGTTTGTGCAAACTTGGTTGAAGACATTTGACGGATAATGTGTACAAAGTTTCAAAGCAGTACTTTCAGTGGTTTCAGAGGAGAAGATTTTTAAAAATCAATTAAAACCGATTAAAAAAAACAGTTAAAGTGGAATAGCTCTTAAACGGTTTATCAGACAATCTTGACCCTAAGACATTTTTGCAGCTCTCATAGAGCAGAACAATTAAACAATGCTAACTTTTTCTCTAGCTTTAATAATTTTCAAGATTTTGAGGCAAAAATGGCAGAAATCATCAATTTCGACAATTAAAGTGCAATAACTCCTACAAGGAGTCGTCATACGACTTTGACCCAATAGAGTGTTTTGTAGAGCTTTTGATGCTGAAGAAGGAAGTCTCTTCGGTTTTCCTGTATCTGTAATACTTATTGAACTATAAGCCAAAAACTGTATTTTGACCCCCTGTTCTATTTTTAGCCATGGCGACCATGTTTTTTTACGAATCAAAAATCCAAACAATAGTTTGGTAAAGGACATGCTAAGCAACAACCATACCAAGTTTGGTTGCATTCTGTCAAGTGGTTTCAGAGAAGAAGATTTTTGAAAAGTTGAACGGACAGACGACAGACGACGGACGAACGACAGACGGACAACGGACGCCAAGTGACGGCAATAGCTCACATGACCCTTCGGGTCAGGTGAGCTAAAAAGTAGTTAATTTGAAAAATGAAATACGAATTCTCCAAACTGCAATTGTATGTACATGAATAGAATATGCAGTAAATGGAAGGTGTTTTGTTTATGATGTCATTATTTCTGTTTATGAATAATTATTTTTAATCAATCAACATTTTCACTAGTGATGAGAAATATTTTTTCCACACTGGTCAAGTGGTTTGAACATAATGTACAAATTAGAGAAAAGGTTTCTTCTAATTAACAGCATGAATTTTTTATTGACATGAAAATAGGAAACAGTGAATGCAATAGTTCAACCAAATTACAATGCATTTACAATTACATTTTCAAAGATTTAAAAAATATCAACCATTTAGTCTGTAGGTTATTTAGAATAACTGCTAAGAACATTATTTTACAGGACATCCCAGACATCACTCCTACCATTATATTTCTTTTGCGAGGAGGATAACACTGAATCTTGCCAATCAAAAACAAGACTTGTTGGTGGTGGAAGTCTTGCCAATTCCATCAGAACAAAATAAAAAACTTTGCAGCATCTCAATATACATGTATAAGTCTGAAATGGACAGGTTTAAAAACAAGTGGTTTACAATTTGAGAGAAAGAAGAAAATTACGCCCTGTGTCAAACTGTATGATGAGATTATTACACAGAAATGGTACCATCATACAATGTATTTAAAATTGCTAAAGAACAGCCAAGTTCCTAAGTGTTGAAAAATTTGAAGCATATACTTAATAGCAGGTGCACTAGCTTCAATAGATGTGCAATCTTCCTGTAAAGTTTCTGGGGTCTGGGTTGAAAGATTACATAGAATAGCTACTCTAATCTGTAAATTTGTCGAAAAATGACTACGTTCCGCAGTCACAAAAGTGGAAAATTATTTCTGGAACATTTTAATAATAGCAGGCACACAACTTCAGCCATAGGACAAGTCATTTATACAAAAAAGGTATCCTATTTTCGCACCTGCATGCCAGCAACATGCCACCTGACTTGTGCACACTATAAGTCGTGTTTGCTCTAGGTGCTCTATTGCCAAAAAATTAATGAAATAAAGAACAACAGCCAATAAAAATTAAAGAATTTGTCCATGGGACACGGATGCCCCCGCTAAAGGAAGTCCCAAACAGGAAGTAGTCGTCCAAAAGGTCTGAAAGTCGCTTAGGACGTATAACTTGTGATACTTAACCACCCTGCCAAATTTCAAATTGTTCTAATGTACGGTTTCTGAGTAAAGCTTGACAGAAATTTTCAAACTCGTGTTAACACATTTTCAAATCGGCCCAGTCGAAAACAGGAAGTAGTTGTCCGACAGGCCTGAAAGTCGCTTAGGACATACAACTTGTGATACTGAACTACCCTACCAAATTTCTAATTGTTCTTGTGTACAGTTTCTGAGAAAAGATTGACGGAAATTTTCATATAGGCTACTCATGTTAACACATTTTCATATCGGCCCAGTCCAAAACAGGAAGTAGTTGTCTGACAGGTCTGAAAGTCGCTTAGGACGTACAACTTGTGATACTGAACCACAATGCCAAATTTCAAATTGTTCTCATGTACAGTTTCTGAGAAAAGCTTGACGGAAATTTTCATACTCATGTTAACACATTTTCAATCTAATTAAAATTAAATCTTTCACTTGCTCCCCCCTTTTTGTTATTGGTCGCTGCGTTGTAAGATCTAACGACATCCCATTACAGGTCACGTCAGGGGTCAAAATTGTTAATTTTGATCGTCCAATCAAATTTCAGTTCGAGTTGAGTGATTCGACCAATCAAATACTGGATTGCATATCACACTAGGCTTTACTGTCAAAATGGCGATGTCCGATGCATTTTGCGGTCTGAAAAGTTTTACAACTATTTTAGTACTCGAGAACTCAAATAATGATGTTGGATTGTTTAGAGAAAGAAAAGGATTGCGTTGCCGTTCCTCCAAAAGCGTTAGGGAAATTCTTTCCACTTCAATTTGTATCATTTACATTCCAATGAAGAGAAAGATGAACAAATCGTCATCGCGCTATGTTGGTCTGCTTTTGATATTGCTTATGGATTCAAGTTATGGAATCAAGTAAACAGATGTTCAAAACTTAAAGGCAGCATAGAAAGGTCAGTACGTAAATTAAATACGAAATATGAACTTTTTTCACAATAAGGCACGAACAAGAAAAAAAGGGGGAGGGGAATTACATATGATAAACATACAACATGGTAAAATAGCACTAGTATATACATGTAACTAACGTGGTTAGGATATGATAGGGGGAATTAATATTAATCATTTGACAAAAACTACTTGTAGACATTAATTATTCATTGTACATCCTGTTGCTCCAGTTTTAATCGTCATTCATGGCTTGGTTGACTGTCAGAAAAAATTGAAGCTACATTGATCACCACTATAGAAACGCCATCTCATTTGTTAAAAAAGTTGTGGATTTTATTTTTCTGAATACTGGCAAACATTTTTAAAAATTATTTGTCTGAGAGTGTGTGAAAATCAATACTATAAATAAAATAGTTATATAGTTATTAAAGTCACTTAATACATGTATAAATTAACATGACCAACAATTTCATTTCAGATGGCTGAACATATCACAATATCAAAGACGGATTTATAGATATCATTTGTGCATCGCCGAGTCAAGTTGGTGACCCTGTATGGAGAAGCAATTTTCAAAAGTTCCAAGTTTCTGTTCAAATTAGATGAGTTTCACATGATGCCAACTTGGTAAGTGGAATGTTTACATCTTGTTTTTTTTTTAATCTACTAGTAAAATGTATCTTGTAAATAAAAGTTTCAACTTGTATAGATCTTCATAAAGTGGATAGTTATTTATAAGTAACCTCACCTCATAGATGCATTCTTATATTCTGTATGAAAGTAATTAAAATGCAATATCAAGAATTGAAAAAGCTTTGCTCAAAGAGTGCAGTGACATGCAGTTTAAAAAATTTTGCATTTTAATATTTATTCACAATACTCAATATGGTTTACATTTATGATGTGACCATTTTTAGATAAATACATGTACCTTAATTTACAACAGCATAGGGACAACTTGTAAACTTGGTTCATTGGCTATGATTAAAGGTGCTCATCAATTTGTAACTTTGAATTAAAATTATTGAACCATTTCCTCTAAAGGTATGCAGTTGACTGAGTAATAGGGAATAAAATTGATACACATAAAGAATTTCTACTTTACAGACTATTATATGAAATGTAAGTTCTTATTTTCTTATTACAGGGAAGAAGATGATTATAGCTGGCTTTTCTGTTCTGGTCCAAAGTGCTACATGTACTACGCACAAATACTCACAAAAGAGTTAAACAGTTGAAAGGAAAAAAAATATCAGTATATTGAGATGTCAGTGTCATGACTTTAACACTGTAGATGGATGACAGTACCTTAAAGAATGGTATTTTAAAAATCTATCATCTGTTGCACTTCAAAGTGATATACATGTACCTATATTTTATACATGGACAATGTACAATGGACAGGAAGAAATTGGAATTCTTCAGTTGCTTTTATTTTATATTAAAATTATCATCTGCATCAACTGACTTTGAAATTAAAAAATATCCTGAAAACAAAAACTGTCGTATGATAGTTTTTTGACAAACAATTTTATAAATGCAGTGTACATCTGAACTAAAGACCTTGGAATAAAATCAAAGTGGAATGCCTGCTAAATGCAGTTGCAAAAAATGCAACATATGTTTCATCCGATTCTAATGTCGTATGCAGTCTGATGATGATAAATGAGAGTACAACTAGTCTGGCTATCAAGATGAAGAAAACAAATCTTCAGTATTACTTGATGATGATGCAGATCAATAATAAAATATAATTACTTGTATGGATTGTATATTGTTTACTAATATTCAGAAAATTTTTTTACTGATATGAATAAGTCCAGCAAAAACATTAAATAAACAAAGTATGAAACCATATACCAATTATTGGTACCAAGCAAACATTTTTCATCAAATACATGTAATTGTATGTACCTTTATGATTATCAACTACCATACCAAATTTACTTGTAGAAATAAGTTTGTTTATTTGAAAGGTATTTAATGCCACTTTCAGCAATTTTTCAGTTATATAGTCACATCCAGTTTTTTGGTGGAGCAATCTGAAGTACCATGATGAAAACCCTGACCTTCTGTAGGAAGACTAGTAATCCTTGTAAATTGAGATTGGATTTGAGCGCACCCATAATGAGACTCGAACCCGCAACCCCAGTGTTAACAGTCATGTAACCAACTGGGATATAACGTCAGTTTCAACAAATTTTCAATTATATCAGTTTCCAGTTTTTATTGTCTTGCCTGTGGGGACTGGAGTCGAAACATAGGAATCTTGCGACTACATAAACACTATATTTGTTTTATATCTTGTAAGCTTAAGACCTAGGTAAATCAAATTTGGTCCAGTGTAAGCTCATGATGAGTACTACATTAAAGTTATTGGATTAGGTCAGTTCCTAAGTAACCATGACAATAATTGGTATAAAGGCAGGAAAACTATAAATCCTTGTCAGTTAAGATTGGAGTTGAGCACACCCTCCCGCAGTGAAACTCAAACCCAGAACCTCAGTGTTGACAGGCACTTGATCAATAGTAAAATGACTGTTAATCACTCAGCCACAAAGGGCTCTGTAATCAAGAGAAGACCAAAAATAAGAAATGCACATAACAAAGATACTCCAGAACAGTAGGCGGAATTGCACTTGTGTATACTACATTACCAATTGAAAGTTATTACTTCTGTCAAGTCAGGCTTTAATTGCATACACCTGAATACAATTTGAAAATGAGAAAATGTGTCTCGATGACATTTAAGTCTGGCTTAACACATATTGGTAAACACACCCCTTTTTCTTCTCTAAGTTCACTCAAGCTAGAAATATTTGGCACAACACTACAAAAATTGGCCAGTGAAGCGATATCATTATGTTGTAACTGTGTGCCAAGTATCATAAAGATGTGATGTCATCTTCCTAAACAATGCTTCAATGCAAAGGTAAACCTGAGGTTGGGTGGACGAAAAAACGAGCCAAAAATCTGTATGTCCCCAATGGGAACAAAACACATTTTACTCGTGTACTGCAAATAAATTAATGTAGACGAATACTTGATGCACTGAAGCCAGAGACTGGGGCATTTGACCTCCATTGTGGAAACTAAACTAGTATAGGCATATATTTAACATTCATTTGCCACATTTCACATTTTAGTAATGTACATGTTGTACATGTGTTGCACGTGAATATTACAACTTTAGTTTACATTAAAGGAGAATTAAGAATCCTTCCACCTGTGCCTGCTTAAGGTAGTCATTCTGGATTGGTCTTTTTGGCCTATAATTCATTTTGTGTACATATGTTAACAAGAAATATGAAAACTTGACTCCATCAAATTAAAATTAAATGTTTCCTCCTTTTTACTTTTTAGCAAAGTAAAACAGGGGTTGACTCTTGAATGTACATCTACTATTGATTACGTGGTTGACGACAACCTTAATTCACAAGGCAGCAGAAGGTTTGGGGTTTTCTCTAGGTACTCGGGTTCCTCCTAATAACTGAAGGTCATGAATTAGATGAAAGTAGCATGAAATTGGACAACATACCCTACCATGAATTTGAAATCAAATCACATCTGAAACACTAATTTTGTCAAATGGGAAATTAAAAAGGATATGCCGAAAGTTTTACTATAGGAAGTGTGTAAGCTACATGGTTCAATGGAAGAAATTTCAGTAACTGAAGCAATTTCAAATATGAACACAAAGTTTAGGTAAGGTGTTTATTCTGTCATAATTGTAAATAAACAATAAAAAAATGCATAATGTTTAGAGTGATCTCTAAGGCAATGAATGGGTCTTTTGGTTTATGATGGTGTAACATTATATAAAGTAACAAGTCTAAAGGCACTGTCAAACAGATTTGTCTCGAGCAATCATCGCATTTTAATGACCAACTTGGTTTTCTTGTCACTAAATCCTTTTCACTTTTTAGCCATGTCCTTCATATTTTTTAAAGAAATATTCATGTCTCTGCGTGATATTTGCTGTTCCTGTTTAAAATAATACGTATTTATCCAAGTATAAACTATAATCAAGGCCGATATAAACAGCATGATCCAAAAGCCGTTTTTCCGTCAATATCTTCGTCGATGACAGTTTAAATTTAAATGGGAGGCTGTCAGTTAGTTTTGTAACTGGGGGACATCTACCTTCATTTTTAATAATACAAAGCATTTCAGCCCGATTCCAGTGTGTAAAAATGCTTCCGAGTTCCGTTCGATTTCACTTCCACCTGGTCCTGGTACGGCTGGTGTAGCTTCGATTTGCACGAATGAAACTCCACAAATAAAAAACACATTGTGATTTTAGGATCGTATGTATAACTTTCGTGACGTTGTTTATTCAGTGGATTCCATATTTGTAAGAAAATTTTCTTCAATTTGGTGTATTTACATCTCGGTAACAATCTTGTTGACGTATTGTATTACATTTGGTACACTTTGGCGTGGAATGGAAAAAGCCGATTTGCCGATGTTCCGAATGTATACCCTAAGATTTTCTAGGCACGATTCTGATTGGCTAACAGAAAATCAATGCATATGACCCCTGACGTGACCTGTAATGGGATGTTGTTAGATCTACACGCAGCGACCATAGCAAAAAGGGGGGAGCAAGTGAAAGATTTAATTTTAATTAGATTGACACATTTTCATATCGGCCTAACCGCAAACAGGAAGTAGTTGTCCGACAGGTCTTAAAGTCGCTTAGGACGTACAACTTGAGATACTGAACCATCCTGCCAAATTTCAAATTGTTCTGATGTACGGTTTCTGAGAAAAGCTTGATGGAAATTTTCATACTCATGTTAACACATTTTCATATCGGCCCAGTCCTAAACAGGAAGTAGCTGTCCGACAGGTCTGAAAGTCGCTAAGGACGTACAACTTGTGATTCTGAACCACCCTGCGAAATTTCTAATTATTCTGATGTATGGTTTCTAAGAAAAGCTTGACGGAAATTTGTACGGACGTACGGAGATGAGTAAAACTTAATGCCCCCCCGACATGTCGTCGCGGGGGCATAAAAAATAAGTAACACTGGCCATATGTATGATGTCTGATCAGCATGAGATGAGGAGAATTTGAAGAGGACTAACAAGCAACATTGCTATAAATAAACATGAATATGAAATGATTTCTAAAATTCAGACAATCAGTTACAAGAAATGACTCTGGCGGCCACATTTCAAGTCTGATTGGAACACAATGATGACTAGCTGCACCTCCCATACATCATTCCTATAAATACCATTTGTCAATGTAGTTTCATATGAGAAGTCATAGGCTGAAATTTCCTAGATCTCATTACATGAAACTAACCATTCCTATAAATACCATTTGTCAATGTAGTTTCATATGAGAAGTCATAGGCTGAAATTTCCTAGATCTTCTCACATGAAACTAAAATGCTTTCACATCTCGTATAACATCATTTGATAAAGTGGTTTTAACTGCATAAGCAATTAAAACATTTAAGGATTGTTTTTAATTGATGGTTAGATTATTGGATATAAACGACTTTGGGTCGATTTACGCTGAATAAATCGTGAAGCGGTATATGTTGCAGCGTAAATCCATCCAAAGTCGTTTACCGGTATATCCAATAATCTAATCAACAATTGAAAACAAACCTTATATTTTAAATTCTATAGTAAAAATGAAGTAACAAGAACATTATTTAACAATTAATCAAATAATATTTGCAATTCACAATTTTAGTGTCGTCACTTGTTGTTTGCGGAAGAATTCATGTTTAGTCAACATCATAAATAAATCTTATTATGACGTCACAATCAGTCACGTGCTGAAAAACCAAGTTAGGTTATACTAAATAACCAACTTTGCTCATGTTTTGAGTATTTAAACGAAATTAAAATATTAAAAAATGTAAAGTGTATGCTAAATGAACAGGCTATGCCTGAAAAATTACTAAAAAATCCTCAT
The DNA here is from genome assembly GCA_944474755.1 of Limnoperna fortunei. Lineage (NCBI taxonomy): Eukaryota > Metazoa > Mollusca > Bivalvia > Mytilida > Modiolidae > Limnoperna > Limnoperna fortunei. The sequence continues at coordinate 91,420,899 of OX104116.1, forward strand.
AATTTTCACTCAAGTGAACACAGGCCTCGAGTTAAAATAGGAGTAAATAAACCTCTGCAATAAACAATCATTCAATTGATAACCACTCTGTAAATGACCTTTGACTGAGGGAGAGGAAATAAGTTCTTATTTTGATATTGGGCTGCGCCGAGCTGTAGCATGGACAGTGGATTTGTTATTCAATGGAATTTAGATATTAGAGCTGCATTTAAAAAGTAATTTCATACAGAATTGATAAATAAATTTATTTATATAGTTTGTTAAATGCATTGGATATTTTTCAGCTGATAGTGCAAAGCCCATTTCTGGACTATTTTATGGGTGTTTGTGAGTTTCCTTGAATACCCTTCGGTTTTTCTAAATTTGCGAAAAATTTTATATGACATGACACCCCGAAAATTTAATGTGATTAGGTGAAATGATTTTGCTCGTTTTGAGGGGTCTCCCATTACTCAACAAAACTTGGTGCCCGAGTCAGAGCAAAAAAGGTTCAATAGTTTCCCCAATACGCAAATAATTAAGAGGCCGTTGTCATGCTGAAGTGTTGATTTTTTACTTTGTTGTCTAAAAGTTTGTATGTCAATGATGTTATTAGTTCAGCCACTGCAGCTATAATGCTGTAATTTTCAATTTATTCTGTCAGATAAAAGTAAACAATTAAAAAAATACATCTTTCGGTCTAAATTTTACTCAAAAACATTAAAATTAATGGTTTTAAACAGTAAGTTACATGACCTTGAATGGCATAAATTTGTCAGATTTCCTTGTAGACAGAAACAACAAAGAATTTAAGAAAAAAAGCTAAATTACTCAACGGAAAACAGAAGCAAAATTAATTTAGTTATTAAAAACTATTGCAACTAAATAAATTTTACTTTGAACAAAACCAAAAAAAAAAAAATACCTGTGTGCACTTCAACCCTTTAGAACAGCAAAACATAGCGCATGCACGCATTCACCTTAGAAATCTGCGAGATAAGGTTCTATATAATATAGCTCACAAATGTACTTTCAACCAAATCCATGATACTGTTTACCCAAAAAGCATGCAAAGCCAGTAAAATATGGTTTGTATTTTATTTATATCATTAATTTTTGTCTGAAACTGATCCAGTAGCAACAGATAGAGTCGGGTCATAATCTAGCACACACTTTTCCCACCAAACAAATTATGATTGCATGACCATTTCTACAAGATGTATTTAAATCCAGCATTTTTCCTCAAATGCTTCATTTTACCAAGGGGAAACACTTGTAATCAACATTCATATTTCTACCTTTTAGCAATTAACAAAATAGACACTAATAAAGTTAAAACCTTGTCAACCAAGGGAGATAATTGTAGGCACTGAAGAATGTAAACAAACAATAAAATGAAGCTTTTATTGTAAATATATGAAATTGATCCATATTTAAAGAATAAAATTAGAAGATAATAATCCGATTCCTATTTTAGAAATACAATCACAGAAATGTCTTCCTGAGATTACAAAGATAGCTTAAACATTTTTATATATATTTTTAATAGAATGATAGATACCAGCTGTTTTCCTAAAGAACTAAAAAATGCAAAAGTAACTCCAATATATAAAGCTGGAGATCGTTTGTTAACAAATAATTACAGACCTATATCTGTTCTCCCAACTCTCTCAAAAATTATTGAGAGACATGTTGCTCATCATGTATATTTATTTTTGTCAGAATTTAAGCTATTACATCCTGCACAATCAGGATTTAGGCCAAATCATTCCTGCCAAACTGCTCATATTAGCATTATTGACAAGTGGCTACAAGAAATGAACAATGGTAATATAAATCTTGCAGTATTGGTGGATTTTAAAAAGGCTTTTGATGTTGTTGATCATATGATACTCTGTCAAAAACTTGAGGTATACAGATTTTGTGATAACACTGTTAATTTTTTCAAGTCCTATTTATCAGAAAGGACTCAACAAGTAAAATTATGTAATGTTTTCTCAGAAAAGAGGAACATTGAATTTGGGGTTCCTCAGGGATCTATACTTGGACCCTTGCTGTTTGTTCTTTTTATAAATGATTTGCACTTGTATATTAAAAATTGTACAACTGATCTATATGCAGATGACTCAACATTACATTTATCTGGGAAGAATGTTTATATGTTAGAAAAAGAAATGCAAAATGAACTTAACTCTGTTGAAGTGTGGTGCAGAGAAAATAATATGTACATAAATACCAGCAAATCAAAATGTATGTTAATTGGTACAAAACCAAAATTGTCTACAATAGAAATTCAACCAAGACTAGAAATTTTTTCAGAATTTCTTAATGTTTCGGCATGTGAAAAAATATTAGGCATTCAAATTGATGCAAATCTTATATGGAAGGAGCAAATTGATATGATATGTAAAAATATCTCATCAAGAATTTATTTATTATCACAAATAAAAAGTTTTCTGAATCTGGAAACTAAGAAAATATTCTACAATGGATACATATTACCCTTAATTGATTACTGTTGTATAATATGGGGAGGATGTAACAATGACAGCCTTGACAGAATACTAAAACTGCAAAAACGGGCAGCCAGATTAATTTTAGATACAGACCCTTTAGCCCCTTCAGCACCACTTTTTAAGCAACTGGGCATAATGACAGAACAATTAAGAATCAAATATCATAAATATTTACTTCTACATAAAACATTGAAGGGAGATGCCCCTGAATACCTTATACAAAAGTTTAATTATCTCTCGTCTAATATTCATTATGGCTTAAGAAATGTGTTAGATGGAAATCTTATGGTACCAAAACAAACTACTGAACTTTACAAAAAGTCATTTGCATATTCTGGTGCTGTTTTATGGAATGAGTTACCACCATGTTATAGAAACACTAAAAACACACAAACTTTCAAACATTGTATTAAGAAATATCTGTCACAAGACTGATGACAGCAGTTTTTGTTGTAATATTGTTACTTCATTACAACACTCATGTTTGTATGTTATTGTCAATTTATATATTTTTTTGTTTATTAATTTGTAATTTTTTCATGAGGGCCTCAGGGAAGATTAGTTGTATTACTAACTGTGTAACCCTCTTTAAATAAAGTCATTATTATTATTATTATTATTATTATTGTTTGTGTGTGTGTGTGTGGGGGGGGGGGGGGGTGCACATGTAGATGGAATAAGCCAGGATATATATATATATATATATATATATATATATATATATATATATATATATATATAAGTGACATATAAGTAGGTGGGGTGGTTTCATATGGTTACCATGGACTTTGTACACAATAAATGCACTCGGTTACTTATTTTAAAAACATGTTTTTTTGCTTTCACCATTTATTTCAAATTCTTGTATTGATGTTTACTTGTTTACAATATATGGTTACAACATCATAGCATTATGACGTCACAGTTTGCATGATGTCATAAAGGGTACTTCAAAACTCCTGGCTGTGTAAATCTCTTTTTTAAGAAACTTCGATGGAAATATTGCTATTAACCTATTAATTTTAGTAAATACAAATGTACACCCATTTTTGAACCATAATTATTTGATTTATATATTGAGTACTGTTTAAGAATGTTTGATTGTGCAATTACATGTAATACAAAAATTACAAAGTAAATGTACAAATTTGTTCTAAAAGATAAGTAATATGCCCATTTTTCTTCTTAAAAAGGTAAAATTTTTATAACTTTGGAATTCAGTATTGATATTATTTAAAGATATAGCCTTCCTATGGTTTAGTATGACATATATATAGGTTGCGAAAGCGAAAACTTATCATCCAGCTATAGATATAATGACACATGAAAATTGTTGATTTTTTTTTAAATAGAGTGTTGAGTTGAACAATTGAAAGCGTTAAAGTTTGTTCATAAAACAGGTTAAAACGGCTTTATTTTATTTCGGAATGAGATGAAACTTTTAGATTTGCTCGTAATATGGGAAACAAAAATAAAATACATCAAAAAGTGTGAAAATTGAAAATTTTGTTTTCAACTTGACAACGGCTCTGTAAATGACCTTTGACTGAGGGAGAGGAAATAAGTTTTTATTTTGATATTGGGCTGCGCCGAGCTGTAGCATGGACAGTGGATTTATTATTCAATGGAATTTAGATATTAGAGCTGCATTTAAAAAGTAATTTCATACAGAATTGATAAATAAATTTATTTATATAGTTTGTTAAATGCATTGGATATTTTTCAGCTGATAGTGCAAAGCCCATTTCTGGACTATTTTATGAGTGTTTGTGAGTTTACTTGAATACCCTTCGGTTTTTCTAAATTTGCGAAAAATTTTATCTGACATGACACCCCGAAAATTTAATGTGATATTGGTGAAATGATTTTGCTCGTTTTGAGGGGTCTCCCATTACTCAACGAAACTTGGTGCCCGAGTCAGAGCAAAAAAGGTCAATAGTTTCCCCAATACGCAAATAATTAAGAGGCCGTTGTCAATTAATACTTACTGGAATGACCACATAACCCAATCTTTCTAGATGACGGAGTTTCATACAATACTGGCCTATTGGTTTGACCTCTAATGACTTATCTTTTTTTATCAGTGTATAAACTCCATTTCTTGGAATTATAGCAAGAACAACCCTGAAATATATATAAATTAGAGGCTGAATTTTACAACAAACATTTTACCTTGAATAAAAAGATCTGGTCAAAATCATAATTATGTGTATATACTCTCTTTAATTAAATTGACCACTTTTCTTTGTCCCCTTGTTTAATGAAAAAATAATCAGTTGACATTTATCTGTAAATTGTCCAGGTTACAATTTTTTAAATCAAAACAATAGCCTCACAAAATAAATTGTATACTGAAAACCATACCAAACTAGATAGAACCAAACCAAACCAGATAGAACCATACCAAACCAGATAGAACCATACCATACCAGATAGAACACATTGATTGGCACATTGGTAAAAGCTCTTTCAATGAGCAACAATGGGAAAGATATCTTGTATAACAAAACTGTTCAAAATTCCAGACAATAAACAATACAACGATATCTTCCAATAAATAAAAATCTTATCAAAATCACTAAGCAAAACAAAATGTCCCACACTGAAGACACTTTGTACATGTATCACTAACAAGTTGAATGTTTCATTACTGCAAATTTTGTAACCTGCTCACAGTCTATGTATCACTAAAGATCTAGGAGTAGAATGTTTCATTAATACAAATTTTGTAACCTGCTCACAGTCTATGTACCACAAAAGATCTAGGAGTAGAATGTTTCATTAATACAAATTTTGTAACTGCCTACAGTCCATGTATCACAAAAGATCTAGGAGTAGAATGTTTCATTAATACAAATTTTGTAACCTGCTTACAGTCCATGTATCACAAAAGATCTAGGAGTAGAATGTTTCATTAATACAAATTTTGTAACCTGCTCACAGTCTATGTATCACAAAAGATCTAGGAGTAGAATGTTACATTAATACAAATTTTGTAACCTGCTCACAGTCTATGCATCACTAAAGATCTAGGAGTAGAATGTTTCATAAATACAAATTTTGTAACCTGCTCACAGTCTATGTACCACTAAAGATCTAGGAGTAGAATGTTTCATTAATACAAATTTTGTAACCTGCTCACAGTCTATGTATCACTAAAGATCTAGGAGTAGAATGTTTCATTAATACAAATTTTGTAACCTGCTCACAGTCTATGTACCACTAAAGATATAGGAGTAGAATGTTTCATTAATACAAATTTTGTAACCTGCTCACAGTCTATGTACCACTAAAGATCTAGGAGTAGAATGTTTCATTAATACAAATTTTGTAACCTGCTCACAGTCTATGTACCACTAAAGATCTAGGAGTAGAATGTTTCATTAATACAAATTTTGTAACCTGCTCACAGTCTATGTATCACTAAAGATCTAGGAGTAGAATGTTTCATTAATACAAATTTTGTAACCTGCTCACAGTCTATGTACCACTAAAGATCTAGGAGTAGAATGTTTCATTAATACAAATTTTGTAACCTGCTTACAGTCTATATACCACAAAAGATCTAGGAGTAGAATGTTTCATTAATACAAATTTTGTAACTGCCTACAGTCCATGTAGCACAAAAGATCTAAGAGTAGAATGTTTCATTAATACAAATTTTGTAACTGCCTACAGTCCATGTAGCACAAAAGATCTAGGAGTAGAATGTTTCATTAATACAAATTTTGTAACTGCCTACAGTCCATGTAGCACAAAAGATCTAGGAGTAGAATGTTTCATTAATACAAATTTTGTAACCTGCTTACAGTCTATGTATCACTAAAGATCTAGGAGTAGAATGTTTCATTAATACAAATTTTGTAACTGCCTACAGTCCATGTAGCACAAAAGATCTAGGAGTAGAATGTTTCATTAATACAAATTTTGTAACCTGCTCACAGTCTAAGTAGCACAAAAGATCTAGGAGTAGAATGTTTCATTAATACAAATTTTGTAACCTGCTCACAGTCTATGTACCACAAAAGATCTAGGAGTAGAATGTTTCATTAATACAAATTTTGTAACCTGCTCACAGTCTATGTATCACTAAAGATCTAGGAGTAGAATGTTTCATTAATACAAATTTTGTAATCTGCTCACAGTCTATGTATCACTAAAGATCTAGGAGTAGAATGTTTCATTAATACAAATTTTGTAATCTGTCTACAGTACATGTACCACTAAAGATCTAGGAGTAGAATGTTTCATTAATACAAATTTTGTAATCTGTCTACAGTACATGTACCACTAAAGATCTAGGAGTAGAATGTTTCATTAATACAAATTTTGTTACCTGCTCACAGTCTATGTATCACTAAAGATCTAGGAGTAGAATGTTTCATTAATACAAATTTTGTAACTGCCTACAGTCTATGTATCACAAAAGATCTAGGAGTAGAATGTTTCATTAATACAAATTTTGTAACCTGCTCACAGTCTATGTATCACTAAAGATCTAGGAGTAGAATGTTTCATTAATACAAATTTTGTAACTGCCTACAGTCCATGTAGCACAAAAGATCTAGGAGTAGAATGTTTCATTAATACAAATTTTGTAACTGCCTACAGTCCATGTAGCACAAAAGATCTAGGAGTAGAATGTTTCATTAATACAAATTTTGTAACCTGCTTACAGTCTATGTATCACTAAAGATCTAGGAGTAGAATGTTTCATTAATACAAATTTTGTAACCTGCTCACAGTCTATGTATCACTAAAGATCTAGGAGTAGAATGTTTCATTAATACAAATTTTGTAACCTGCTCACAGTCTATGTATCACTAAAGATCTAGGAGTAGAATGTTTCATTAATACAAATTTTGTAACCTGCTCACAGTCCATGTAGCACAAAAGATCTAGGAGTAGAATGTTTCATTAATACAAATTTTGTAACTGCCTACAGTCCATGTAGCACAAAAGATCTAGGAGTAGAATGTTTCATTAATACAAATTTTGTAACCTGCTTACAGTCTATGTATCACTAAAGATCTAGGAGTAGAATGTTTCATTAATACAAATTTTGTAACCTGCTCACAGTCTATGTATCACTAAAGATCTAAGAGTAGAATGTTTCATTAATACAAATTTTGTAACCTGCTCACAGTCTATGTATCACTAAAGATCTAGGAGTAGAATGTTTCATTAATACAAATTGTGTAACCTGCTCACAGTCTATGTATCACTAAAGATCTAGGAGTAGAATGTTTCATTAATACAAATTTTGTAACTGCCTACAGTCCATGTAGCACAAAAGATCTAGGAGTAGAATGTTTCATTAATACAAATTCTGTAACTGCCTACAGTCCATGTAGCACAAAAGATCTAGGAGTAGAATGTTTCATTAATACAAATTTTGTAACCTGCTTACAGTCTATGTATCACTAAAGATCTAGGAGTAGAATGTTTCATTAATACAAATTTTGTAACCTGCTCACAGTCTATGTACCACTAAAGATCTAGGAGTAGAATGTTTCATTAATACAAATTTTGTAACCTGCTTACAGTCTATGTACCACTAAAGATCTAGGAGCAGAATGTTTCATTAATACAAATTTTGTAACCTGCTCACAGTCCATGTACCACTAAAGATCTAGGAGTAGAATGTTTCATTAATACAAATTTTGTAACCTGCTCACAGTCTATGTATCACTAAAGATCTAGGAGTAGAATGTTTCATTAATACAAATTTTGTAACCTGCTCACAGTCTATGTATCACTAAAGATCTAGGAGTAGAATGTTTCATTAATACAAATTTTGTAACCTGCTTACAGTCTATGTATCACTAAAGATCTAAGAGTAGAATGTTTCATTAATACAAATTTTGTAACCTGCTCACAGTCTATGTATCACTAAAGATCTAGGAGTAGAATGTTTCATTAATACAAATTTTTTAACTGCCTAGTCCATGTAGCACAAAAGATCTAGTAGTGGAATGTTTCATTAATACAAATTTTGTAACTGCCTACAGTCCATGTAGCACAAAAGATCTAGGAGCAGAATGTTTCATTAATACAAATTTTGTAACTGCCTACAGTCCATGTAGCACAAAAGATCTAGGAGTAGAATGTTTCATTAATACAAATTTTGTAACCTGCTTACAGTCTATGTATCACTAAAGATCTAGGAGTAGAATGTTTCATTAATACAAATTTTGTAACCTGCTCACAGTCTATGTACCACTAAAGATCTAGGAGTAGAATGTTTCATTAATACAAATTTTGTAACCTGCTTACAGTCTATGTATCACTAAAGATCTAGGAGTAGAATGTTTCATTAATACAAATTTTGTAACCTGCTCACAGTCTATGTACCACTAAAGATCTAGGAGTAGAATGTTTCATTAATACAAATTTTGTAACCTGCTCACAGTCTATGTATCACTAAAGATCTAGGAGTAGAATGTTTCATTAATACAAATTTTGTAACCTGCTCACAGTCTATGTATCACTAAAGATCTAGGAGTAGAATGTTTCATTAATACAAATTTTGTAACCTGCTTACAGTCTATGTATCACTAAAGATCTAGGAGTAGAATGTTTCATTAATACAAATTTTGTAACCTGCTCACAGTCTATGTATCACTAAAGATCTAGGAGTAGAATGTTTCATTAATACAAATTTTGTAACCTGCTTACAGTCTATGTATCACTAAAGATCTAGGAGTAGAATGTTTCATTAATACAAATTTTGTAACCTGCTCACAGTCTATGTACCACTAAAGATATAGGAGTAGAATGTTTCATTAATACAAATTTTGTAACCTGCTCACAGTCTATGTACCACTAAAGATCTAGGAGTAGAATGTTTCATTAATACAAATTTTGTAACCTGCTCACAGTCTATGTACCACTAAAGATCTAGGAGTAGAATGTTTCATTAATACAAATTTTGTAACCTGCTCACAGTCTATGTATCACTAAAGATCTAGGAGTAGAATGTTTCATTAATACAAATTTTGTAACCTGCTCACAGTCTATGTACCACTAAAGATCTAGGAGTAGAATGTTTCATTAATACAAATTTTGTAACCTGCTCAGTCTATATACCACAAAAGATCTAGGAGTAGAATGTTTCATTAATACAAATTTTGTAACTGCCTACAGTCCATGTAGCACAAAAGATCTAGGAGTAGAATGTTTCATTAATACAAATTTTGTAACTGCCTACAGTCCATGTAGCACAAAAGATCTAGGAGTAGAATGTTTCATTAATACAAATTTTGTAACTGCCTACAGTCCATGTAGCACAAAAGATCTAGGAGTAGAATGTTTCATTAATACAAATTTTGTAACCTGCTTACAGTCTATGTAGCACTAAAGATCTAGGAGTAGAATGTTTCATTAATACAAATTTTGTAACTGCCTACAGTCCATGTAGCACAAAAGATCTAGGAGTAGAATGTTTCATTAATACAAATTTTGTAACTGCTCACAGTCTATGTAGCACAAAAGATCTAGGAGTAGAATGTTTCATTAATACAAATTTTGTAACCTGCTACAGTCTATGTATCACTAAAGATCTAGGAGTAGAATGTTTCATTAATACAAATTTTGTAACCTGCTCACAGTCTATGTACCACTAAAGATCTAGGAGTAGAATGTTTCATTAATACAAATTTTGTAACCTGCTCACAGTCTATGTACCACAAAAGATCTAGGAGTAGAATGTTTCATTAATACAAATTTTGTAACCTGCTCACAGTCTATGTATCACTAAAGATCTAGGAGTAGAATGTTTCATTAATACAAATTTTGTAATCTGCTCACAGTCTATGTATCACTAAAAGATCTAGGAGTAGAATGTTTCATTAATACAAATTTTGTAATCTGTCTACAGTACATGTACCACTAAAGATCTAGGAGTAGAATGTTTCATTAATACAAATTTTGTAATCTGTCTACAGTACATGTACCACTAAAGATCTAGGAGTAGAATGTTTCATTAATACAAATTTTGTAACCTGCTCACAGTCTATGTATCACTAAAGATCTAGGAGTAGAATGTTTCATTAATACAAATTTTGTAACTGCCTACAGTCTATGTATCACAAAAGATCTAGGAGTAGAATGTTTCATTAATACAAATTTTGTAACCTGCTCACAGTCTATGTATCACTAAAGATCTAGGAGTAGAATGTTTCATTAATACAAATTTTGTAACTGCCTACAGTCCATGTAGCACAAAAGATCTAGGAGTAGAATGTTTCATTAATACAAATTTTGTAACTGCCTACAGTCCATGTAGCACAAAAGATCTAGGAGTAGAATGTTTCATTAATACAAATTTTGTAACCTGCTTACAGTCTATGTATCACTAAAGATCTAGGAGTAGAATGTTTCATTAATACAAATTTTGTAACCTGCTCACAGTCTATGTATCACTAAAGATCTAGGAGTAGAATGTTTCATTAATACAAATTTTGTAACCTGCTCACAGTCTATGTATCACTAAAGATCTAGGAGTAGAATGTTTCATTAATACAAATTTTGTAACCTGCTCACAGTCCATGTAGCACAAAAGATCTAGGAGTAGAATGTTTCATTAATACAAATTTTGTAACTGCCTACAGTCCATGTAGCACAAAAGATCTAGGAGTAGAATGTTTCATTAATACAAATTTTGTAACCTGCTTACAGTCTATGTATCACTAAAGATCTAGGAGTAGAATGTTTCATTAATACAAATTTTGTAACCTGCTCACAGTCTATGTATCACTAAAGATCTAGGAGTAGAATGTTTCATTAATACAAATTTTGTAACCTGCTCACAGTCTATGTATCACTAAAGATCTAGGAGTAGAATGTTTCATTAATACAAATTGTGTAACCTGCTCACAGTCTATGTATCACTAAAGATCTAGGAGTAGAATGTTTCATTAATACAAATTTTGTAACTGCCTACAGTCCATGTAGCACAAAAGATCTAGGAGTAGAATGTTTCATTAATACAAATTCTGTAACTGCCTACAGTCCATGTAGCACAAAAGATCTAGGAGTAGAATGTTCATTAATACAAATTTTGTAACCTGCTTACAGTCTATGTATCACTAAAGATCTAGGAGTAGAATGTTTCATTAATACAAATTTTGTAACCTGCTCACAGTCTATGTACCACTAAAGATCTAGGAGTAGAATGTTTCATTAATACAAATTTTGTAACCTGCTTACAGTCTATGTACCACTAAAGATCTAGGAGCAGAATGTTTCATTAATACAAATTTTGTAACCTGCTCACAGTCCATGTACCACTAAAGATCTAGGAGTAGAATGTTTCATTAATACAAATTTTGTAACCTGCTCACAGTCTATGTATCACTAAAGATCTAGGAGTAGAATGTTTCATTAATACAAATTTTGTAACCTGCTCACAGTCTATGTATCACTAAAGATCTAGGAGTAGAATGTTTCATTAATACAAATTTTGTAACCTGCTTACAGTCTATGTATCACTAAAGATCTAGGAGTAGAATGTTTCATTAATACAAATTTTGTAACCTGCTCACAGTCTATGTATCACTAAAGATCTAGGAGTAGAATGTTTCATTAATACAAATTTTGTAACTGCCTAGTCCATGTAGCACAAAAGATCTAGTAGTGGAATGTTTCATGAATACAAATTTTGTAACTGCCTACAGTCCATGTAGCACAAAAGATCTAGGAGTAGAATGTTTCATTAATACAAATTTTGTAACCTGCTTACAGTCTATATATCACTAAAGATCTAGGAGTAGAATGTTTCATTAATACAAATTTTGTAACCTGCTCACAGTCTATGTACCACTAAAGATCTAGGAGTAGAATGTTTCATTAATACAAATTTTGTAACCTGCTTACAGTCTATGTACCACTAAAGATCTAGGAGTAGAATGTTTCATTAATACAAATTTTGTAACCTCCTCACAGTCCATGTACCACTAAAGATCTAGGAGTAGAATGTTTCATTAATACAAATTTTGTAACCTGCTCACAGTCTATGTATCACTAAAGATCTAGGAGTAGAATGTTTCATTAATACAAATTTTGTAACCTGCTCACAGTCTATGTATCACTAAAGATCTAGGAGTAGAATGTTTCATTAATACAAATTTTGTAACCTGCTTACAGTCTATGTATCACTAAAGATCTAGGAGTAGAATGTTTCATTAATACAAATTTTGTAACCTGCTCACAGTCTATGTATCACTAAAGATCTAGGAGTAGAATGTTTCATTAATACAAATTTTGTAACTGCCTAGTCCATGTAGCACAAAAGATCTAGTAGTGGAATGTTTCATTAATACAAATTTTGTAACCTGCTTACAGTCTATGTATCACTAAAGATCTAGGAGTAGAATGTTTCATTAATACAAATTTTGTAACCTGCTCACAGTCTATGTATCACTAAAGATCTAGGAGTAGAATGTTTCATTAATACAAATTTTGTAACCTGCTCACAGTCTATGTATCACTAAAGATCTAGGAGTAGAATGTTTCATTAATACAAATTGTGTAACCTGCTCACAGTCTATGTATCACTAAAGATCTAGGAGTAGAATGTTTCATTAATACAAATTGTGTAACCTGCTCACAGTCTATGTATCACTAAAGATCTAGGAGTAGAATGTTTCATTAATACAAATTTTGTAACTGCCTACAGTCCATGTAGCACAAAAGATCTAGGAGTAGAATGTTTAATTAATACAAATTTTGTAACCTGCTTACAGTCTATGTATCACTAAAGATCTAGGAGTAGAATGTTTCATTTATACAAATTTTGTAACTGCCTACAGTCCATGTACCACTAAAGATCTAGGAGTAGAATGTTTCATTAATACAAATTTTGTAACCTGCTCACAGTCTATGTATCACTAAAGATCTAGGAGTAGAATGTTTCATTAATACAAATTTTGTAACTGCCTACAGTCCATGTAGCACAAAAGATCTAGGAGTAGAATGTTTCATTAATACAAATTTTGTAACTGCCTACAGTCCATGTAGCACAAAAGATCTAGGAGTAGAATGTTTCATTAATACAAATTTTGTAACCTGCTTACAGTCTATGTATCACTAAAGATCTAGGAGTAGAATGTTTCATTAATACAAATTTTGTAACCTGCTCACAGTCTATGTATCACTAAAGATCTAGGAGTAGAATGTTTCATTAATACAAATTTTGTAACCTGCTCACAGTCTATGTATCACTAAAGATCTAGGAGTAGAATGTTTCATTAATACAAATTTTGTAACCTGCTCACAGTCCATGTAGCACAAAAGATCTAGGAGTAGAATGTTTCATTAATACAAATTTTGTAACTGCCTACAGTCCATGTAGCACAAAAGATCTAGGAGTAGAATGTTTCATTAATACAAATTTTGTAACCTGCTTACAGTCTATGTATCACTAAAGATCTAGGAGTAGAATGTTTCATTAATACAAATTTTGTAACCTGCTCACAGTCTATGTATCACTAAAGATCTAGGAGTAGAATGTTTCATTAATACAAATTTTGTAACCTGCTCACAGTCTATGTATCACTAAAGATCTAGGAGTAGAATGTTTCATTAATACAAATTGTGTAACCTGCTCACAGTCTATGTATCACTAAAGATCTAGGAGTAGAATGTTTCATTAATACAAATTTTGTAACTGCCTACAGTCCATGTAGCACAAAAGATCTAGGAGTAGAATGTTTCATTAATACAAATTCTGTAACTGCCTACAGTCCATGTAGCACAAAAGATCTAGGAGTAGAATGTTCATTAATACAAATTTTGTAACCTGCTTACAGTCTATGTATCACTAAAGATCTAGGAGTAGAATGTTTCATTAATACAAATTTTGTAACCTGCTCACAGTCTATGTACCACTAAAGATCTAGGAGTAGAATGTTTCATTAATACAAATTTTGTAACCTGCTTACAGTCTATGTACCACTAAAGATCTAGGAGCAGAATGTTTCATTAATACAAATTTTGTAACCTGCTCACAGTCCATGTACCACTAAAGATCTAGGAGTAGAATGTTTCATTAATACAAATTTTGTAACCTGCTCACAGTCTATGTATCACTAAAGATCTAGGAGTAGAATGTTTCATTAATACAAATTTTGTAACCTGCTCACAGTCTATGTATCACTAAAGATCTAGGAGTAGAATGTTTCATTAATACAAATTTTGTAACCTGCTTACAGTCTATGTATCACTAAAGATCTAGGAGTAGAATGTTTCATTAATACAATTTTTGTAACCTGCTCACAGTCTATGTATCACTAAAGATCTAGGAGTAGAATGTTTCATTAATACAAATTTTGTAACTGCCTAGTCCATGTAGCACAAAAGATCTAGTAGTGGAATGTTTCATTAATACAAATTTTGTAACTGCCTACAGTCCATGTAGCACAAAAGATCTAGGAGTAGAATGTTTCATTAATACAAATTTTGTAACCTGCTTACAGTCTATATATCACTAAAGATCTAGGAGTAGAATGTTTCATTAATACAAATTTTGTAACCTGCTCACAGTCTATGTACCACTAAAGATCTAGGAGTAGAATGTTTCATTAATACAAATTTTGTAACCTGCTTACAGTCTATGTACCACTAAAGATCTAGGAGTAGAATGTTTCATTAATACAAATTTTGTAACCTGCTCACAGTCCATGTACCACTAAAGATCTAGGAGTAGAATGTTTCATTAATACAAATTTTGTAACCTGCTCACAGTCTATGTATCACTAAAGATCTAGGAGTAGAATGTTTCATTAATACAAATTTTGTAACCTGCTTACAGTCTATGTATCACTAAAGATCTAGGAGTAGAATGTTTCATTAATACAAATTTTGTAACCTGCTTACAGTCTATGTATCACTAAAGATCTAGGAGTAGAATGTTTCATTAATACAAATTTTGTAACCTGCTCACAGTCTATGTATCACTAAAGATCTAGGAGTAGAATGTTTCATTAATACAAATTTTGTAACTGCCTAGTCCATGTAGCACAAAAGATCTAGTAGTGGAATGTTTCATTAATACAAATTTTGTAACCTGCTTACAGTCTATGTATCACTAAAGATCTAGGAGTAGAATGTTTCATTAATACAAATTTTGTAACCTGCTCACAGTCTATGTACCACTAAAGATCTAGGAGTAGAATGTTTCATTAATACAAATTTTGTAACCTGCTTACAGTCTATGTACCACTAAAGATCTAGGAGCAGAATGTTTCATTAATACAAATTTTGTAACCTGCTCACA
Source organism: Limnoperna fortunei (assembly GCA_944474755.1). Lineage (NCBI taxonomy): Eukaryota > Metazoa > Mollusca > Bivalvia > Mytilida > Modiolidae > Limnoperna > Limnoperna fortunei. The sequence continues at coordinate 91,436,670 of OX104116.1, forward strand.
GTCCATGTACCACTAAAGATCTAGGAGTAGAATGTTTCATTAATACAAATTTTGTAACCTGCTCACAGTCTATGTATCACTAAAGATCTAGGAGTAGAATGTTTCATTAATACAAATTTTGTAACCTGCTCACAGTCTATGTATCACTAAAGATCTAGGAGTAGAATGTTTCATTAATACAAATTTTGTAACCTGCTTACAGTCTATGTACCACTAAAGATCTAGGAGTAGAATGTTTCATTAATACAAATTTTGTAACCTGCTTACAGTCTATGTATCACTAAAGATCTAGGAGTAGAATGTTTCATTAATACAAATTTTGTAACCTGCTCACAGTCTATGTATCACTAAAGATCTAGGAGTAGAATGTTTCATTAATACAAATTTTGTAACTGCCTAGTCCATGTAGCACAAAAGATCTAGTAGTGGAATGTTTCATTAATACAAATTTTGTAACCTGCTTACAGTCTATGTATCACTAAAGATCTAGGAGTAGAATGTTTCATTAATACAAATTTTGTAACCTGCTCACAGTCTATGTACCACTAAAGATCTAGGAGTAGAATGTTTCATTAATACAAATTTTGTAACCTGCTTACAGTCTATGTACCACTAAAGATCTAGGAGCAGAATGTTTCATTAATACAAATTTTGTAACCTGCTCACAGTCCATGTACCACTAAAGATCTAGGAGTAGAATGTTTCATTAATACAAATTTTGTAACCTGCTCACAGTCTATGTATCACTAAAGATCTAGGAGTAGAATGTTTCATTAATACAAATTTTGTAACCTGCTCACAGTCTATGTATCACTAAAGATCTAGGAGTAGAATGTTTCATTAATACAAATTTTGTAACCTGCTTACAGTCTATGTATCACTAAAGATCTAGGAGTAGAATGTTTCATTAATACAAATTTTGTAACCTGCTCACAGTCTATGTATCACTAAAGATCTAGGAGTAGAATGTTTCATTAATACAAATTTTGTAACTGCCTAGTCCATGTAGCACAAAAGATCTAGTAGTGGAATGTTTCATTAATACAAATTTTGTAACTGCCTACAGTCCATGTAGCACAAAAGATCTAGGAGCAGAATGTTTCATTAATACAAATTTTGTAACTGCCTACAGTCCATGTAGCACAAAAGATCTAGGAGTAGAATGTTTCATTAATACAAATTTTGTAACCTGCTTACAGTCTATGTATCACTAAAGATCTAGGAGTAGAATGTTTCATTAATACAAATTTTGTAACCTGCTCACAGTCTATGTACCACTAAAGATCTAGGAGTAGAATGTTTCATTAATACAAATTTTGTAACCTGCTTACAGTCTATGTACCACAAAAGATCTAGGAGTAGAATGTTTCATTAATACAAATTTTGTAACCTGCTCACAGTCCATGTACCACTAAAGATCTAGGAGTAGAATGTTTCATTAATACAAATTTTGTAACCTGCTCACAGTCTATGTATCACTAAAGATCTAGGAGTAGAATGTTTCATTAATACAAATTTTGTAACCTGCTCACAGTCTATGTATCACTAAAGATCTAGGAGTAGAATGTTTCATTAATACAAATTTTGTAACCTGCTTACAGTCTATGTATCACTAAAGATCTAGGAGTAGAATGTTTCATTAATACAAATTTTGTAACCTGCTCACAGTCTATGTACCACTAAAGATATAGGAGTAGAATGTTTCATTAATACAAATTTTGTAACCTGCTCACAGTCTATGTACCACTAAAGATCTAGGAGTAGAATGTTTCATTAATACAAATTTTGTAACCTGCTCACAGTCTATGTACCACTAAAGATCTAGGAGTAGAATGTTTCATTAATACAAATTTTGTAACCTGCTCACAGTCTATGTATCACTAAAGATCTAGGAGTAGAATGTTTCATTAATACAAATTTTGTAACCTGCTCACAGTCTATGTACCACTAAAGATCTAGGAGTAGAATGTTTCATTAATACAAATTTTGTAACCTGCTCACAGTCTATATACCACAAAAGATCTAGGAGTAGAATGTTTCATTAATACAAATTTTGTAACTGCCTACAGTCCATGTAGCACAAAAGATCTAGGAGTAGAATGTTTCATTAATACAAATTTTGTAACTGCCTACAGTCCATGTAGCACAAAAGATCTAGGAGTAGAATGTTTCATTAATACAAATTTTGTAACCTGCTTACAGTCTATGTATCACTAAAGATCTAGGAGTAGAATGTTTCATTAATACAAATTTTGTAACTGCCTACAGTCCATGTAGCACAAAAGATCTAGGAGTAGAATGTTTCATTAATACAAATTTTGTAACCTGCTCACAGTCTATGTAGCACAAAAGATCTAGGAGTAGAATGTTTCATTAATACAAATTTTGTAACCTGCTTACAGTCTATGTATCACTAAAGATCTAGGAGTAGAATGTTTCATTAATACAAATTTTGTAACCTGCTCACAGTCTATGTACCACTAAAGATCTAGGAGTAGAATGTTTCATTAATACAAATTTTGTAACCTGCTCACAGTCTATGTACCACAAAAGATCTAGGAGTAGAATGTTTCATTAATACAAATTTTGTAACCTGCTCACAGTCTATGTATCACTAAAGATCTAGGAGTAGAATGTTTCATTAATACAAATTTTGTAATCTGCTCACAGTCTATGTATCACTAAAGATCTAGGAGTAGAATGTTTCATTAATACAAATTTTGTAATCTGTCTACAGTACATGTACCACTAAAGATCTAGGAGTAGAATGTTTCATTAATACAAATTTTGTAATCTGCTACAGTACATGTACCACTAAAGATCTAGGAGTAGAATGTTTCATTAATACAAATTTTGTAACCTGCTCACAGTCTATGTATCACTAAAGATCTAGGAGTAGAATGTTTCATTAATACAAATTTTGTAACTGCCTACAGTCTATGTATCACAAAAGATCTAGGAGTAGAATGTTTCATTAATACAAATTTTGTAACCTGCTCACAGTCTATGTATCACTAAAGATCTAGGAGTAGAATGTTTCATTAATACAAATTTTGTAACTGCCTACAGTCCATGTAGCACAAAAGATCTAGGAGTAGAATGTTTCATTAATACAAATTTTGTAACTGCCTACAGTCCATGTAGCACAAAAGATCTAGGAGTAGAATGTTTCATTAATACAAATTTTGTAACCTGCTTACAGTCTATGTATCACTAAAGATCTAGGAGTAGAATGTTTCATTAATACAAATTTTGTAACCTGCTCACAGTCTATGTATCACTAAAGATCTAGGAGTAGAATGTTTCATTAATACAAATTTTGTAACCTGCTCACAGTCTATGTATCACTAAAGATCTAGGAGTAGAATGTTTCATTAATACAAATTTTGTAACCTGCTCACAGTCCATGTAGCACAAAAGATCTAGGAGTAGAATGTTTCATTAATACAAATTTTGTAACTGCCTACAGTCCATGTAGCACAAAAGATCTAGGAGTAGAATGTTTCATTAATACAAATTCTGTAACTGCCTACAGTCCATGTAGCACAAAAGATCTAGGAGTAGAATGTTCATTAATACAAATTTTGTAACCTGCTTACAGTCTATGTATCACTAAAGATCTAGGAGTAGAATGTTTCATTAATACAAATTTTGTAACCTGCTCACAGTCTATGTACCACTAAAGATCTAGGAGTAGAATGTTTCATTAATACAAATTTTGTAACCTGCTTACAGTCTATGTACCACTAAAGATCTAGGAGCAGAATGTTTCATTAATACAAATTTTGTAACCTGCTCACAGTCCATGTACCACTAAAGATCTAGGAGTAGAATGTTTCATTAATACAAATTTTGTAACCTGCTCACAGTCTATGTATCACTAAAGATCTAGGAGTAGAATGTTTCATTAATACAAATTTTGTAACCTGCTCACAGTCTATGTATCACTAAAGATCTAGGAGTAGAATGTTTCATTAATACAAATTTTGTAACCTGCTTACAGTCTATGTATCACTAAAGATCTAGGAGTAGAATGTTTCATTAATACAAATTTTGTAACCTGCTCACAGTCTATGTATCACTAAAGATCTAGGAGTAGAATGTTTCATTAATACAAATTTTGTAACTGCCTAGTCCATGTAGCACAAAAGATCTAGTAGTGGAATGTTTCATTAATACAAATTTTGTAACTGCCTACAGTCCATGTAGCACAAAAGATCTAGGAGTAGAATGTTTCATTAATACAAATTTTGTAACCTGCTTACAGTCTATATATCACTAAAGATCTAGGAGTAGAATGTTTCATTAATACAAATTTTGTAACCTGCTCACAGTCTATGTACCACTAAAGATCTAGGAGTAGAATGTTTCATTAATACAAATTTTGTAACCTGCTTACAGTCTATGTACCACTAAAGATCTAGGAGTAGAATGTTTCATTAATACAAATTTTGTAACCTGCTCACAGTCCATGTACCACTAAAGATCTAGGAGTAGAATGTTTCATTAATACAAATTTTGTAACCTGCTCACAGTCTATGTACCACTAAAGATCTAGGAGTAGAATGTTTCATTAATACAAATTTTGTAACCTGCTTACAGTCTATGTATCACTAAAGATCTAGGAGTAGAATGTTTCATTAATACAAATTTTGTAACCTGCTTACAGTCTATGTATCACTAAAGATCTAGGAGTAGAATGTTTCATTAATACAAATTTTGTAACCTGCTCACAGTCTATGTATCACTAAAGATCTAGGAGTAGAATGTTTCATTAATACAAATTTTGTAACTGCCTAGTCCATGTAGCACAAAAGATCTAGTAGTGGAATGTTTCATTAATACAAATTTTGTAACCTGCTTACAGTCTATGTATCACTAAAGATCTAGGAGTAGAATGTTTCATTAATACAAATTTTGTAACCTGCTCACAGTCTATGTACCACTAAAGATCTAGGAGTAGAATGTTTCATTAATACAAATTTTGTAACCTGCTTACAGTCTATGTACCACTAAAGATCTAGGAGCAGAATGTTTCATTAATACAAATTTTGTAACCTGCTCAGAGTCCATGTACCACTAAAGATCTAGGAGTAGAATGTTTCATTAATACAAATTTTGTAACCTGCTCACAGTCTATGTATCACTAAAGATCTAGGAGTAGAATGTTTCATTAATACAAATTTTGTAACCTGCTCACAGTCTATGTATCACTAAAGATCTAGGAGTAGAATGTTTCATTAATACAAATTTTGTAACCTGCTTACAGTCTATGTATCACTAAAGATCTAGGAGTAGAATGTTTCATTAATACAAATTTTGTAACCTGCTCACAGTCTATGTATCACTAAAGATCTAGGAGTAGAATGTTTCATTAATACAAATTTTGTAACTGCCTAGTCCATGTAGCACAAAAGATCTAGTAGTGGAATGTTTCATTAATACAAATTTTGTAACTGCCTACAGTCCATGTAGCACAAAAGATCTAGGAGCAGAATGTTTCATTAATACAAATTTTGTAACTGCCTACAGTCCATGTAGCACAAAAGATCTAGGAGTAGAATGTTTCATTAATACAAATTTTGTAACCTGCTTACAGTCTATGTATCACTAAAGATCTAGGAGTAGAATGTTTCATTAATACAAATTTTGTAACCTGCTCACAGTCTATGTACCACTAAAGATCTAGGAGTAGAATGTTTCATTAATACAAATTTTGTAACCTGCTTACAGTCTATGTACCACTAAAGATCTAGGAGTAGAATGTTTCATTAATACAAATTTTGTAACCTGCTCACAGTCCATGTAGCACAAAAGATCTAGGAGTAGAATGTTTCATTAATACAAATTTTGTAACCTGCTCACAGTCTATGTATCACTAAAGATCTAGGAGTAGAATGTTTCATTAATACAAATTTTGTAACCTGCTCACAGTCTATGTATCACTAAAGATCTAGGAGTAGAATGTTTCATTAATACAAATTTTGTAACCTGCTTACAGTCTATGTATCACTAAAGATCTAGGAGTAGAATGTTTCATTAATACAAATTTTGTAACCTGCTCACAGTCTATGTACCACTAAAGATATAGGAGTAGAATGTTTCATTAATACAAATTTTGTAACCTGCTCACAGTCTATGTACCACTAAAGATCTAGGAGTAGAATGTTTCATTAATACAAATTTTGTAACCTGCTCACAGTCTATGTACCACTAAAGATCTAGGAGTAGAATGTTTCATTAATACAAATTTTGTAACCTGCTCACAGTCTATGTATCACTAAAGATCTAGGAGTAGAATGTTTCATTAATACAAATTTTGTAACCTGCTCACAGTCTATGTACCACTAAAGATCTAGGAGTAGAATGTTTCATTAATACAAATTTTGTAACCTGCTCACAGTCTATATACCACAAAAGATCTAGGAGTAGAATGTTTCATTAATACAAATTTTGTAACTGCCTACAGTCCATGTAGCACAAAAGATCTAGGAGTAGAATGTTTCATTAATACAAATTTTGTAACTGCCTACAGTCCATGTAGCACAAAAGATCTAGGAGTAGAATGTTTCATTAATACAAATTTTGTAACCTGCTTACAGTCTATGTATCACTAAAGATCTAGGAGTAGAATGTTTCATTAATACAAATTTTGTAACTGCCTACAGTCCATGTAGCACAAAAGATCTAGGAGTAGAATGTTTCATTAATACAAATTTTGTAACCTGCTCACAGTCTATGTAGCACAAAAGATCTAGGAGTAGAATGTTTCATTAATACAAATTTTGTAACCTGCTTACAGTCTATGTATCACTAAAGATCTAGGAGTAGAATGTTTCATTAATACAAATTTTGTAACCTGCTCACAGTCTATGTACCACTAAAGATCTAGGAGTAGAATGTTTCATTAATACAAATTTTGTAACCTGCTCACAGTCTATGTACCACAAAAGATCTAGGAGTAGAATGTTTCATTAATACAAATTTTGTAACCTGCTCACAGTCTATGTATCACTAAAGATCTAGGAGTAGAATGTTTCATTAATACAAATTTTGTAATCTGCTCACAGTCTATGTATCACTAAAGATCTAGGAGTAGAATGTTTCATTAATACAAATTTTGTAATCTGTCTACAGTACATGTACCACTAAAGATCTAGGAGTAGAATGTTTCATTAATACAAATTTTGTAATCTGCTACAGTACATGTACCACTAAAGATCTAGGAGTAGAATGTTTCATTAATACAAATTTTGTAACCTGCTCACAGTCTATGTATCACTAAAGATCTAGGAGTAGAATGTTTCATTAATACAAATTTTGTAACTGCCTACAGTCTATGTATCACAAAAGATCTAGGAGTAGAATGTTTCATTAATACAAATTTTGTAACCTGCTCACAGTCTATGTATCACTAAAGATCTAGGAGTAGAATGTTTCATTAATACAAATTTTGTAACTGCCTACAGTCCATGTAGCACAAAAGATCTAGGAGTAGAATGTTTCATTAATACAAATTTTGTAACTGCCTACAGTCCATGTAGCACAAAAGATCTAGGAGTAGAATGTTTCATTAATACAAATTTTGTAACCTGCTTACAGTCTATGTATCACTAAAGATCTAGGAGTAGAATGTTTCATTAATACAAATTTTGTAACCTGCTCACAGTCTATGTATCACTAAAGATCTAGGAGTAGAATGTTTCATTAATACAAATTTTGTAACCTGCTCACAGTCTATGTATCACTAAAGATCTAGGAGTAGAATGTTTCATTAATACAAATTTTGTAACCTGCTCACAGTCCATGTAGCACAAAAGATCTAGGAGTAGAATGTTTCATTAATACAAATTTTGTAACTGCCTACAGTCCATGTAGCACAAAAGATCTAGGAGTAGAATGTTTCATTAATACAAATTTTGTAACCTGCTTACAGTCTATGTATCACTAAAGATCTAGGAGTAGAATGTTTCATTAATACAAATTTTGTAACCTGCTCACAGTCTATGTACCACTAAAGATCTAGGAGTAGAATGTTTCATTAATACAAATTTTGTAACCTGCTTACAGTCTATGTACCACTAAAGATCTAGGAGCAGAATGTTTCATTAATACAAATTTTGTAACCTGCTCACAGTCCATGTACCACTAAAGATCTAGGAGTAGAATGTTTCATTAATACAAATTTTGTAACCTGCTCACAGTCTATGTATCACTAAAGATCTAGGAGTAGAATGTTTCATTAATACAAATTTTGTAACCTGCTCACAGTCTATGTATCACTAAAGATCTAGGAGTAGAATGTTTCATTAATACAAATTTTGTAACCTGCTTACAGTCTATGTATCACTAAAGATCTAGGAGTAGAATGTTTCATTAATACAAATTTTGTAACCTGCTCACAGTCTATGTATCACTAAAGATCTAGGAGTAGAATGTTTCATTAATACAAATTTTGTAACTGCCTAGTCCATGTAGCACAAAAGATCTAGTAGTGGAATGTTTCATTAATACAAATTTTGTAACTGCCTACAGTCCATGTAGCACAAAAGATCTAGGAGTAGAATGTTTCATTAATACAAATTTTGTAACCTGCTTACAGTCTATATATCACTAAAGATCTAGGAGTAGAATGTTTCATTAATACAAATTTTGTAACCTGCTCACAGTCTATGTACCACTAAAGATCTAGGAGTAGAATGTTTCATTAATACAAATTTTGTAACCTGCTTACAGTCTATGTACCACTAAAGATCTAGGAGTAGAATGTTTCATTAATACAAATTTTGTAACCTGCTCACAGTCCATGTACCACTAAAGATCTAGGAGTAGAATGTTTCATTAATACAAATTTTGTAACCTGCTCACAGTCTATGTATCACTAAAGATCTAGGAGTAGAATGTTTCATTAATACAAATTTTGTAACCTGCTTACAGTCTATGTATCACTAAAGATCTAGGAGTAGAATGTTTCATTAATACAAATTTTGTAACCTGCTTACAGTCTATGTATCACTAAAGATCTAGGAGTAGAATGTTTCATTAATACAAATTTTGTAACCTGCTCACAGTCTATGTATCACTAAAGATCTAGGAGTAGAATGTTTCATTAATACAAATTTTGTAACTGCCTAGTCCATGTAGCACAAAAGATCTAGTAGTGGAATGTTTCATTAATACAAATTTTGTAACCTGCTTACAGTCTATGTATCACTAAAGATCTAGGAGTAGAATGTTTCATTAATACAAATTTTGTAACCTGCTCACAGTCTATGTATCACTAAAGATCTAGGAGTAGAATGTTTCATTAATACAAATTTTGTAACCTGCTCACAGTCTATGTATCACTAAAGATCTAGGAGTAGAATGTTTCATTAATACAAATTTTGTAACCTGCTCACAGTCTATGTATCACTAAAGATCTAGGAGTAGAATGTTTCATTAATACAAATTGTGTAACCTGCTCACAGTCTATGTATCACTAAAGATCTAGGAGTAGAATGTTTCATTAATACAAATTGTGTAACCTGCTCACAGTCTATGTATCACTAAAGATCTAGGAGTAGAATGTTTCATTAATACAAATTTTGTAACTGCCTACAGTCCATGTAGCACAAAAGATCTAGGAGTAGAATGTTTCATTAATACAAATTTTGTAACCTGCTTACAGTCTATGTATCACTAAAGATCTAGGAGTAGAATGTTTCATTTATACAAATTTTGTAACTGCCTACAGTCCATGTACCACTAAAGATCTAGGAGTAGAATGTTTCATTAATACAAATTTTGTAACCTGCTCACAGTCTATGTACCACTAAAGATCTAGGAGTAGAATGTTTCATTAATACAAATTTTGTAACCTGCTCACAGTCTATGTATCACTAAAGATCTAGGAGTAGAATGTTTCATTAATACAAATTTTGTAATCTGCCCACAGGCTATGCATCACAAAAGATCTACAAGTTGAATCTTTAATTACTACAAATTTTGGAATCTGTCTACAGACCTTGAACCACTAAAGATCTACAAGCTGAATGTTTCATGAATACAAATTTTGGAATCTGCCTACAGGCATGTAAAACTAAAGATCTACAAGCTGAATGTTCCATTACTACCAATTTTGGAATCTGCCTACAGAACCAAGGAACAAGACAACAAAAGAAAGTTTATAGCACTGGAAATAAAATAATATTTTATTTGACACTATATCCCATCTTCATAACTAAGTCAGGCTTTCTGTGTCCTCATGTGTCCACGAAACCCTGAAAAATTTAGCTAGGAAATTCCTGGGCTAGAAGTCACAATTTTGATTGGCTACATCATACCTTAATGTAGCCAATCAAAAGCTCTCTTTCATTAATGACTTGGTTAGGGGATATCCCGATGTTGATTGTAAATAAACCAAATGGATGAGTTGCATAGACCATGTGAAAATCAGTGTATTTTGTACAGTAGTGTTAATAGTTTGTTATTACCGCGTTATTTATTAGTTGCGTTACGTTTTCTTCACACTCAAGAATGAGTAAGAATGACTACTGCCAAACACTTGCTTCTTTCAAGCAATTTCATTAGTTGATATTTTGAAGGAATGATGTCATACGAAAATCGTATAGCCCGGGAATTTCCTAGTTAAGTTTGTCAGGGGTTCGTGGACACAGAAAGCCTGACTTGTGAGGATGACTATATCCATGTGAACAAAACAAAAATGCTACCCTTTAAGACACAATATTTGGATAGAATAAAATATATTGACATGCCAATGAAAAAAACCCGCAGAGAATAAATCCTATCATAAATTGGAGCATCACTAAACAATTAAATAACTCGGGTACAACATAAATATGACAACTGCAACTCTTTATAGTAAAACCTGAATAAACCAGCTATCTATGGGGCCGAACAATAAGGCTGGTCTGGACAATGGGCAGGTTTATTCAAATTTGGAAAATCACCAGAAATGGAGATGAATAGTGGGGTTGTGAAAGAGGACAGAAACCAGTGATGCACATTCGTTTTATATGTACTGATTACATTTAAAGAAATGAACTAAAATCTATTAAATTTAATATAAGTTATAATACACACTGATGTTTATATATAAATACAAGAGTAGTATTTCTCAATAGTTTATCGGAAAAACATGTCAAGGGTTCCTTGTTTTTTCTCCATTTTTCGTGCACGATAGTGTTCTCTGTCAGGTAACGATCATCTTTACTGTTTGCAAAGTTTATCTTGTGTGTTATGTGTTGTAGCATATCCTAGGGTAAAAAATTAGGATCTTGTGTTGTCTATTTCTATCTCTACTTCACTGATTTCTGGTTCATTGTGTTGTTTAAACTAATCAATAAGATTCTACTCCTTCTCCGTTGTAACATCCTTCTATTGGTACCAATTCCTCAATCTCGAACATTTCCTCAAAAGTTACAGTTCATTTCAGCCCCCCCACGAAAACATGAAATTATTGTTGTGTCCTTTGTTTCTTCCCGTGATCGATTAATCCAATGTATTGCATTATGTGTATGTCCTAGGTGTTTAATGTTTGTTGTTACACATGTCAATTTTGGCAATAAGATGTTTCAGCATATTTTTTCTGTACCTAGCCTTGAAAGCGGGAATATCCCAAGATCCAAAGGTTGAAGTTTTCATGTCCTTTTTTTTTATGAGGAAAAAACACAATGTGACATTACTCAACTGCAATGAATCTGTGTGAGATGTAGCGTTGTCTAGAAACAATAAAATTTTCCTTTTTTGTCCTTTCATCACTTGGTTGACCTTCTTTATCAACTGAAAGAAGACATACTCCATCATCCATGTCTTTAATTCAATTTGTAGTAAAAGGTAGATTTTCATTCTTAATATTTTTGAAGCATCTCAGATTTTTTATTTACCCAGAACTAACGGTTTCAATTTCTCTCCCGGGCTTCTGCATGCCAATAACATTGTTAAATGATCTTTAGACAGCTTTCCGCCTTTGCAAGCTTCACCCTTAATGCCAAGTGTATTGTCTGGTAACATCTTGAAAAATAATCTAGTTTCATAGGCATTGAATACATCGTCATGTTTATAGTCAGAAACTAGTGTTCTACATCAGCACTTTCTCCACACACTTTGAAAAAATCAATTGTAAATTTGATCGCCAACTTTCCAGCCAACCATTAGAAGCTTTAAATTCCAAAGGATCAAGATTCTGAGCTAATTCTAGAGCTTTTTCCTGGATGATCGGACCACTCAATGGAATATTATTAGCTCAGGCTTGGGTAAATCACTCGTAAACTAAATTGGTTAGTTTACTGTATTTACTGCTGGTGTTGTGTCTTTTACCTTTAGATGTTTTCTTCGTAATGTTTGTGTACTCAAAATTAGTCAGATGACTGTCAACAATAGAAAGGGAGTAAGGAAAAGATTTAATTTGTTGTTTGCTTGAATGGTTTTTAATACCACTTTCAGCAATTTTTCAGCTATAACATGGCGTCCAGTTTTTATTGGGGTAGAAGGTTGAAGTACCCAAATAAAACACCCAACCTTCAGTAAAAACAGGCAATCCTTGTCAATTAAGATTGGAGTCTAGTACACCTTACCCGCAACCTCAGTGTTGACAGACTACTTGGTCAATAGACTAAGTACTTTAACCAGTCAGCCACCGAAGCCCTCCATTTCATTTTAATTGGACTGTGTGTAATAAAGTCTGAAATTCTTAATACAAACCCACTGGATTAACCTTTTTATATGTACCTTCTAATGGAGTCTGTCTGTTCTGTTGTAAATGGTACTGGTCCATCTTTATCAAACCACATCTCAATATCTGTAAGAAACAAGATTTCCTTGTGAACAGATGACTTTACTCTTCTATAGTTCATTATATATATTCTTTGGACAGGATTTATCAAAAAATGGTCTACAAACATTTCAAATGATAACAATATGATGACCATTACCTATAAAGGTGTTTCCTTCAATAGGCCACACACACTTAACAAAATGATTACCTGCAAAGGTGTTTTTATTTCAATGCATAGGATGACTAAAGGAGATTTGTTAATTGAAATGAATCACCTTCATATTGCATTATTGCAGTTCTCTGTTAAATGTACTGAATCACCTTATTGCAATATTGCAGTACTCTGTAAAATTGTCCAAACCTACTTCAAATAGTGACCATTAATGGTAAAAAAAAAGGTTCCAATGGCAATAAACATATTATACTAAGTGTTGACGTATTGTGTAGAGGGTTTTTTGCGTGAAAAATGAAAACTGCTTACTGCATATGGTTCCGCTTATGGTTCTTTTGCAGATCAAGAAGGGTACTTTTTGAAATCAATAATTATTTCCTCGAGATATTCAGCGTTTTGAAATATGGCAGTTTTTAAATTTTGAATGGGTGATTTTCCATACTAAAATTTGACCTTAATAAGAACAGAAGTGTACTTTAGGAACAATCGATTGGTTTCTAGTCGAAATCCTTCGGGTGATGATGTCTGCAGTTAAGGCGGGAAAAGTCTCATGGTTTGTCCGAATACCAGTGAACGTCACGAAAGCAGAAGAACATTTGTAAACATCATAAGGTCCCTTTAGAAACAAAAATGGCTGACTTATTATGTAAAATTCTCGTAGCAAAAGTCAAGGACGATTTGTAACAACTTAACAACAGAGGCATATTATAAAACATGGACAGGTTATTGTATCTACATTTTTTCAACTGAATTTTAGTAATAAAAATGTAAAATATAGAATAATGAAAAAATGCAAGCAAACAAATTTTTCCAAGGGGGTGTGGCATTTAGTATAGTAACTACAGTGAACCCTTGTTACAACAAGATTCCATTTAACGGAATATTCTACATCCTACAGGATTTCAGTGGTAACAAATGTGTCCTTGTGTGGTTTATGCTTGATACAGCAGAATATTTGGTTTCCCACTCCGACTTTGTATGTCTGTAACAAATATACTAAAGAAAGCATAAAATAATTCTTTATAATTACAAATATAATGATGGTTTTTTTCATTTTGATAAGGCGATTTTCCAAAGTAAATTTTCACCAGAATGGAAGTGTAACTTAGGTGCAGTATATTTTGTGTTTTCATAACCCTTCAGGCTTTGTGGTTTGCAGTGGAGGCTGGAAAAGTCTCACGGTTTTTCTGAATACCAATGTATGTCATGACCGACTTACTGTGGAAAATCGAGCCAATAAAAGTGGAAAAAAAAATGCTCAGTTCAAAATGCTGAATATTTTGAGGAAATATTTGTTAATTTCAAAATATAATTTTTTGGATCTACAAAAGGGGCATAAGCTCGACCAGTAAGCAGTTTTTATTTGTAAGGCAAAAAACCTCCACCAAAACACTCAGACTTTTACTATAGAGTATTGATTTTTATAACGGTTGATTGCATAGGCCGGCTAGGTGAACGCTGTTGCTATTGTGTAATTAACCTTGCGTGACATTTCCGTTACAAACCAAATCGATGACAGGGATATGGCTTCAATATAAAAGTGTCAAAGGCTTTTTAATATTCATTATTAATAAAAATGCATTATAACAGCAAATTCAGTTTAACGTCAATGCTGACAGGAAACTAACATGGTCATTGTATAGAGGGTTGACTGTACATCATTCAGAATATTACCTGGCTGATGCATGTATGGAAGAATCTGAGACATCCTAAAAACCTGGTTTCCATTAAATATTTCAGTCAATATAAATTCTATTGTTGACATCAGATTTGACCAATTACTTGCATGGTTTCCTTCATATCGTTCTTGGTCTTCCTTAATATGAAACAGAAACAAGAGAGAAAATGCAAAAATGAAAACAAATAATTCACAGCTCAGAAAGCATCGATAGACCTGGACTTAAACTTTGCTTAGTGTGTGATAATACAGAGGCATGGCAAAGGTAGTCTTCAACTTTACTGTGACATCTAGTGTAAAGCAGTTCCAATGTAAAATTTTTCACATGAATTTGGTAATATATAATGCTATTAAGAATTGTGATATTTTACATTTTTATATGTTATACTTCTTTTTATTTGAATATATCCTCATATTATTGTGTGAAATCTTCTTTTAGTGTTTTTGTTTAGTTAATGTTCTTCCTGGCTGACCTTGCATGTTTTTACTGGTTAGACCATGTTATAATTATTTAAGAAATAGATTAGTGCAAGCATTATGGAAACAATTTAAATGTATGGGTTATAGTACAAAGCAAAAAGAAAAAAGTAAAGTTGTTTTGAATATTGATAATGAAAATTGTCATGATTCTAATACAGTGGCAAATCATTTTAATAACTTTTTCAAAACTGTCGCAGCTAAGCTTGTGTCACAATTACCTCCTGTACCAAGATTGTTTGATACTACGACACATATTTTTAAAGAATTTTATAAGAATGTCTTTTTTAATAATTTAACTTTTAAATTAGAACCAGTGAGTGAAGACTTTGTTTTTAAACAACTAAACCAACTCAATCCTAGTAAAAGCACTGGTTTGGATGGGATTCCATCAAGATTTTTGAAAGATGGATGTATTCTTTTAGCTAAACCTATCACTTATATTGTGAATTTATCTCTGACTTCAGGTTTAGTACCTGATGAGATGAAGACTGCCAGGGTTTGTCCCATATTTAAGAAAAATAGTCGATTAGATGTTAGTAACTATCGACCAGTTAGTATCTTAGCTGTTGTGTCGAAAATTTTAGAAAGATCTGTGTATTCTCAATTTGAGAAATATCTTGTTGATAACAAATTATTGTACAATTTACAATCTGGTTTTAGATCATCTTATTCTACTGACACATGCCTTATACATTTGTTAGACCATATTAAGAATGAAACATGTAAGGGTCTTTATACTGGTATGATAATGTTAGATCTACAAAAGGCATTTGACACAGTTGACCACAATATCTATGTCAAAAGCTTAAATCAATGGGTGTCAAATGTACCAAATGGTTTTAATCATATTTATGTGATAGGCAACAAAAAGTTTGTATTAATGGTACAGAGTCAGATTTAAAATATATAAGATGTGGAGTTCCACAAGGCAGTATTTTGGGACCATTTTTATTTTTATGTTATGTCAATGATATGACTATAAGTATAAGCAAAGACTGTAAAATTTTATTATATGCAGATGATAGCACTATTTTATATTCACATAAGGACCCAGAGGTTATATCTAAGAAACTTGGTATGGAACTGCAATCCTGTAGTAAGTGGTTAATAGATAATAAACTTTCTCTTCATTTGGGGAAAACAGAAGCAATTCTGTTTGGGTCTAAAAGCAAACTCTCCAAAGTACGTAACTTTAATGTTACTTGTGATAATCACACAATTTCTGCTCAAAATAGTGTGAAATATTTGGGTTTAAATATCTATAAACTTCTATCTGGAGAAAAAATTATAGATAATATAATACAAAAGGTAAACTCAAGATTAAAGTTCCTTTAAAGACAGGCAGTGTCTATCAGAAACATCTAGAAAGACACTAGTAACAGCTTTGATACAATTTCATTTTGATTATGCCTGTTCTGCATGGTATGCTGGTCTTAATAAGAAATATAAAGATAAATTACAAGTGTTACAAAATAAGTGTGTAAGGTTTATAAATGAGAGTGGATATAGATCTACAATAGATGATAATGTATTAAAAAGTATTGGATATGTAAATGTAGAAAATCGTGTAAAGCAATTAAGACTTAACCATGTACATAAAATATATAACCATAATTGTCCAAGTTATATGTATCAGCATTTTACAAAGGTACAGCATAAGCATAATCATGCCACAAGAAATAGTGAATATAACTTCTGGGTCCCACCAGTCAAGAGCCAACAGAAAAACACATTTTATTATAATGGCATACACTACTTGATTGGAATTCTTTACCAAATAACATAAAATGTATCTAGATAGATTTAAAAATAGTGTAAAAGATCATTTGAGGGAAAACTCGGGTAGTTCTTCATCTCAGCCATTCATATTTTATTGAAAATAAATATCCTACTGTTTTAAGGTACGAATGTTTATTCCTTTAAACTTATATTCACCTGAAACAATTAAGGTATATGTGCTGTTTATCAATTTAAGATGTTTACATAATGGGACCCCATTGGAAACAAGCACTATAGCTTTTATGGATCATCCCAGATAAAATGTCAACTCTCCAAAATTGGCAAGTGCATATACACTTGTATTTATAGTGGTTTTGGTATTTGTTATGTTTTGTGACTTCGTACTATGGTTGATATTTTATTGAATAAACTATTATTATTATTATTATTATTATTAGCAGGCTCAATAAAGGAATCAATTATTGCAAGCGGCTCTATGCAAATTAGAACATGGTTAGACCTTATATTTGTCAATTTATAGAATGAAGACAAATATTATAGGGTTATTGCATGAATATTGTGAAATATTGTCAAGTGTTATATTGCACGAGCTTGCGAGTGCAATATAGCATCTTGCAAGGGACAATATTTCCCAATATTCATGCAATAACCCTTTTATTATATAGTAATAATTTTTTTTTTGCTTTTAAGTGATAATTCATTATGTTTGCTATTTGGTAATATTTTACTACTAGGTCCAATATCATCATATTTTCTATTGGTCAATATTACAGATATATATTTTGATGTAGATTTACATATAATAAAAAACAGATTTTTTTTTAATTTTGTGTTTTTATTTGTTGCTCCTTATTGTTGTGAATATATGGCCACACACTAGAATTTCGTCCATACTCGAAATTCGGCGATTACCCTTCATTCGGCAATGTAAACAATGATCCCAATGGCTAAATTACTTTTTAAAATGTCTTGAATTTATTGCTCAAACCAAATGACTCCTAAATAATAAAATAAAATGCATTTCAGCGAAATTTACATCCATTAAAGCGACACACTTTCATCGCCAAAATTCGAGTGTACTAGCATAAATTCCTGCTTTGAAACTGACGAGCCACTTGTTTACACGATATTTAAATACCATTTTGTACAGTTTACACTTTTTCTTGTTGGTCTATGAAATTTACTTTTATCTACAATCGAATTCACTTCCATTTGTTCAGTTCAAGCGGTTCTGCTAATTTTCTCCTCGAGAGCAGATCATGTATGTCATTTTTGGCCATGTATGTTTACCAAACAACAGTAAAATATAAAATCCAATGTTTGGAACACATCTGTTCTTTTCCCGGAAATTACATAAAAGGCCAAGATTCAGTGTAAAATATGAAAATATACTACACTTTATTGCTATCTGAAATACAATGGGGAAAAAATATTACTATATAATAAAAGGTCTTACCATGTTCTACATGTAGTTCGCATAGTGCCCAATTGCAATAATCTATTTCGATTCCAATATGTCTAACAAATGTTTTAAAGTATCGAAGCGGAGCTAAGAGGACGCTTATCAATGGCAATATTGGATTTTAAAACGAATAAGATATACACCAAAACAGCATGTTATAAGGAAATAAAATCTTTGAAGCAAAAAACATTGAGAAATCTTAATAAAATTGCATTGTTCCAGTTTGGAATTTTCAATTCAGCATATATAACGTAGGAATTCTAATTGTGACATCACACCGGGTCTATGTTTATAAGAACCCTGATGTATTCTCAAAGTGTATGAAGGCTCCCATATTAGAATGTGAATTAGAACATGGTCAGACCTTATATTTATCAATATTTTTTACTGAGTGATAGCGAGGTATAAAATAAAGACAAATATAAGGTCTGACCATGTTCTAAATTTGGATAGAGCCCAACTTCAATAATCTATTTGGATTCTAATATGTCTACCTAATGTTTTCAAATTTCGAAGCGGCTCTAAGAGTATGCTTTCAACGGTAATATTGTTTTTTGAAACTAATAAGATATATCACAAACAGTATGGCTAAAAAATTGACATAAACATATAACCTGGTCATTTATTATATATGTATGTACCTTTTAAGCAAAACAATATTGAGAAATCTTTACAATATTGCATTGTTCCTGTGTGAAATTGTCAGTTGAGAGTATATGACATCTAAACTATAATTGTGACGTCATAGGTGCCTCTATGCTTATTAGAACACTAATGTGTTCTTAAAGCATATGAAGGACAGAACATAAGAATTAGTGACCATACGCTTGTCAGTTTTAATAGATTTTGGTGTTTGTTTGAATGGTGTTTAACGCCACTTTCACTAATTTTTTCAGCTTCATCATGGAGTCCAGTTTTTATTAGTGGAGGCAGCCGGAGTGCCCTGAGAAAACCTGCCCACAGTGAGACTTGAACTGGCAATCTCACTGTTGACAGACCAAGTGATCAATTGTAGATGAACCATCTTAACTACTAGGCCACTGAGGCTTTGTGTTTTGTAAATGTCCCACATAAAAATAAATTCCTTCAGGTATCTGTTGTTAATAATTTCAACATGTCAAATAGCACTACGTGTGGTTCATCACAGACATGGTATTATCTTTGCACTATGTGTGGCTTATCACAGACAACATAGTATTATCTTCATACTTCGTAACATTAATAATAAATTCATACCTCTCTGATTTTTCCAATAACTGAATTAGATAGCCGAAATCCTTTGTAATTTGGTCGGTCGATTTTTAAGCTCTCATCTATAAGAAGTATCTGATGTTTTGTATCCATTCTTATATTTTCTAAAATTTAAAAAAAGAAGTTTGTAGGACATTTAAATTCAACGTGGGCTTATATCAACCTGTTTTTGATAATAAAAAAAAAACCAACAATTTGGTACAAAAGATTCTCTCCCTAGTCAGGAAATACCACTTCTTGAACAATAAAATATGTTTATACTAATACCACTTTTTAAATTATATATGTATTTAGTTTTAAGTATATGGTTACTTAATTTAACATTCAAGTTAATTATAAGCTACTGGTATTTTGCAAAACACCAAAAATAATAGTAAAGTAATTTTTCATCAGGGTATTCCATCCATGGGTTCATTGATACTGAAAACTTGTTAGTCATCTGTCCAAGAAGAGAGGTACAAAATGAAACTGCTTAATTGGTCATAGATAATGGTCTCTGACAGGTCAGTCAAGAACCCCCTGGCCATGAAGGGATGTACATAATGAAACTGGTCATAGGTAATGGTCTTCTGACAGGTCAGTCATGAACCCAGTGGCCATGAAGGGAGGTACATCATGTACATAATGAAACCACTTAACTGGTCATAGGTAATGGTCTTCTGGCAAGTCAGTCATGAACCCACTGGCCATGAAGGGATGTACATAACGAAACTGGTCATAGATAATGGTCTTCTGACAAGTCAGTCAAGAACCCAGTGGCCATGAAGGGATGTACATAATGAAACCGCTTAACTGGTCATAGGTAATGGTCTTCTGACAGGTCAGTCATGAACCCACTGGCCATGAAGGGAGGTACATAATGAAACTGGTCATAGATAATGGTCTTCTGACAGGTCAGTCAAGAACCCACTGGCCATGAAGGGATGTACATAATGAAACTGGTCATAGGTAATGGTCTTCTGACAGGTCAGTCATGAACCCGCTGGCCATGAAGGGATGTACATAATGAAACTGCTGAACTGGTCATAGGTAATGGTCTTCTGACAGGTCAGTCATGAACCCGCTGGCCATGAATGGAGGTTCATAATGAAACAGTTCATAGGTAATGGTCTTCTGACAGGTCAGTCATGAACCCGCTGGCCATGAAGGGATGTACATAATGAAACCGCTTAACTGGTCATAGGTAATGGTCTTCTGACAGGTCAGTCATGAACCCACTGGCCATGAAGGGAGGTACATAATGAAACTGGTCATAGATAATGGTCTTCTGACAGGTCAGTCAAGAACCCAGTGGCCATGAAGGGAGGTACTAGTACATAATGAAACTGGTCATAGGTAATGGTCTTCTGACAGGTCAGTCATGAACCCACTGGCCATGAAGGGAGGTACATAATGAAACTGGTCATAGGTAATGGTCTTCTGACAGGTCAGTCATGAACCCACTGGCAATGAAGGGAGGTACTAGTACATAATGAAACTGGTCAAAGATAATGGTCTTCTGACAGGTCAGTCATGAACCCGCTGGCCATGAACGGATGTACATAATGAAACTGCTGAACTGGTCATAGGTAATGGTCTTCTGACAGGTCAGTCATGAACCCGCTGGCCATGAATGGAGGTTCATAATGAAACAGTTCATAGATAATGGTCTTCTGACAGGTCAGTCATGAACCCGCTGGCC
This sequence comes from Limnoperna fortunei, assembly GCA_944474755.1. Lineage (NCBI taxonomy): Eukaryota > Metazoa > Mollusca > Bivalvia > Mytilida > Modiolidae > Limnoperna > Limnoperna fortunei. Next base: position 91,457,912 of record OX104116.1, read on the forward strand.
ATGAATGGAGGTTCATAATGAAACAGTTCATAGGTAATGGTCTTCTGACAGGTCAGTCATGAACCCGCTGGCCATGAAGGGATGTACATAATGAAACTGCTGAACTGGTCATAGGTAATGGTCTTCTGACAGGTCAGTCATGAACCCGCTGGCCATGAAGGGATGTACATAATGAAACTGCTGAACTGGTCATAGGTAATGGTCTTCTGACAGGTCAGTCATGAACCCACTGAAATTCAACGTGGGCTTATATCAACCTGTTTTTGATAATAAAAAAAAAACCAACAATTTGGTACAAAAGATTCTCTCCCTAGTCAGGAAATACCACTTCTTGAACAATAAAATATGTTTATACTATTACCACTTTTTAAATTATATATGTATTTAGTTTTAAGTATATGGTTACTTAATTTAACATTCAAGTTAATTATAAGCTACTGGTATTTTGCAAAACACCAAAAGTAATAGTAAAGTAATTTTTCATCAGGGTATTCCATCCATGGGTTCATTGATACTGAAAACTTGTTAGTAATCTGTCCAAGAAGAGAGGTACAAAATGAAACTGCTTAATTGGTCATAGATAATGGTCTCTGACAGGTCAGTCAAGAACCCCCTGGCCATGAAGGGATGTACATAATGAAACTGGTCATAGATAATGGTCTTCTGACAGGTCAGTCAAGAACCCAGTGGCCATGAAGGGAGGTACTAGTACATAATGAAACTGGTCATAGGTAATGGTCTTCTGACAGGTCAGTCAAGAACCCAGTGGCCATGAAGGGAGGTACATCATGTACATAATGAAACCACTTAACTGGTCATAGGTAATGGTCTTCTGGCAGGTCAGTCATGAACCCAGTGGCCATGAAGGGATGTACATAACGAAACTGGTCATAGATAATGGTCTTCTGACAGGTCAGTCATGAACCCACTGGCCATGAAGGGATGTACATAATGAAACTGGTCATAGATAATGGTCTTCTGGCAGGTCAGTCATGAACCCAGTGGCCATGAAGGGATGTACATAACGAAACTGGTCATAGATAATGGTCTTCTGACAGGTCAGTCATGAACCCGCTGGCCATGAAGGGATGTACATAATGAAACTGCTGAACTGGTCATAGGTAATGGTCTTCTGACAGGTCAGTCATGAACCTGCTGGCCATGAATGGAGGTTCATAATGAAACAGTTCATAGGTAATGGTCTTCTGACAGGTCAGTCATGAACCCGCTGGCCATGAAGGGATTTACATAATGAAACAGATTAACTGGTCATAGGTAATGGTCTTCTCACAGGTCAGTCATGAACCCACTGGCCATGAAGGGAGGTACATAATGAAACTGGTCATAGATAATGGTCTTCTGACAGGTCAGTCAAGAACCCAGTGGCCATGAAGGGAGGTACTAGTACATAATGAAACTGGTCATAGGTAATGGTCTTCTGACAGGTCAGTCATGAACCCACTGGCCATGAAGGGAGGTACATAATGAAACTGGTCATAGGTAATGGTCTTCTGACAGGTCAGTCATGAACCCACTGGCAATGAAGGGAGGTACTAGTACATAATGAAACTGGTCAAAGATAATGGTCTTCTGACAGGTCAGTCATGAACCCGCTGGCCATGAACGGATGTACATAATGAAACTGCTGAACTGGTCATAGGTAATGGTCTTCTGACAGGTCAGTCATGAACCCGCTGGCCATGAATGGAGGTTCATAATGAAACAGTTCATAGATAATGGTCTTCTGACAGGTCAGTCATGAACCCGCTGGCCATGAATGGAGGTTCATAATGAAACAGTTCATAGGTAATGGTCTTCTGACAGGTCAGTCATGAACCCGCTGGCCATGAAGGGATGTACATAATGAAACTGCTGAACTGGTCATAGGTAATGGTCTTCTGACAGGTCAGTCATGAACCCGCTGGCCATGAAGGGATGTACATAATGAAACTGCTGAACTGGTCATAGGTAATGGTCTTCTGACAGGTCAGTCATGAACCCACTGAAATTCAACGTGGGCTTATATCAACCTGTTTTTGATAATAAAAAAAAAAAACAACAATTTGGTACAAAAGATTCTCTCCCTAGTCAGGAAATACCACTTCTTGAACAATAAAATATGTTTATACTAATACCACTTTTTAAATTATATATGTATTTAGTTTTAAGTATATGGTTACTTAATTTAACATTCAAGTTAATTATAAGCTACTGGTATTTTGCAAAACACCAAAAATAATAGTAAAGTAATTTTTCATCAGGGTATTCCATCCATGGGTTCATTGATACTGAAAACTTGTTAGTCATCTGTCCAAGAAGAGAGGTACAAAATGAAACTGCTTAATTGGTCATAGATAATGGTCTCTGACAGGTCAGTCAAGAACCCCCTGGCCATGAAGGGATGTACATAATGAAACTGGTCATAGATAATGGTCTTCTGACAGGTCAGTCAAGAACCCAGTGGCCATGAAGGGAGGTACATCATGTACATAATGAAACCACTTAACTGGTCATAGGTAATGGTCTTCTGGCAGGTCAGTCATGAACCCAGTGGCCATGAAGGGATGTACATAACGAAACTGGTCATAGATAATGGTCTTCTGACAAGTCAGTCATGAACCCAGTGGCCATGAAGGGAGGTACATCATGTACATAATGAAACCACTGAACTGGTCATAGGTAATGGTCTTCTGGCAGGTCAGTCATGAACCCAGTGGCCATGAAGGGATGTACATAACGAAACTGGTCATAGATAATGGTCTTCTGACAAGTCAGTCAAGAACCCAGTGGCCATGAAGTGATGTACATAATGAAACCGCTTAACTGGTCATAGGTAATGGTCTTCTGGCAGGTCAGTCATGAACCCAGTGGCCATGAAGGGATGTACATAATGAAACCGCTTAACTGGTCATAGGTAATGGTCTTCTGACAGGTCAGTCATGAACCCACTGGCCATGAAGGGAGGTACATAATGAAACTGGTCATAGATAATGGTCTTCTGACAGGTCAGTCATGAACCCACTGGCCATGAAGGGAGGTACATAATGAAACTGGTCATAGATAATGGTCTTCTGACAGGTCAGTCAAGAACCCAGTGGCCATGAAGGGAGGTACTAGTACATAATGAAACTGGTCATAGGTAATGGTCTTCTGACAGGTCAGTCATGAACCCACTGGCCATGAAGGGAGGTACATAATGAAACTGGTCATAGGTAATGGTCTTCTGACAGGTCAGTCATGAACCCACTGGCAATGAAGGGAGGTACTAGTACATAATGAAACTGGTCAAAGATAATGGTATTCTGACAGGTCAGTCATGAACCCGCTGGCCATGAACGGATGTACATAATGAAACTGCTGAACTGGTCATAGGTAATGGTCTTCTGACAGGTCAGTCATGAACCCGCTGGCCATGAATGGAGGTTCATAATGAAACAGTTCATAGATAATGGTCTTCTGACAGGTCAGTCATGAACCCGCTGGCCATGAAGGGATGTACATAATGAAACTGCTGAACTGGTCATAGGTAATGGTCTTCTGACAGGTCAGTCATGAACCCGCTGGCCATGAATGGAGGTTCATAATGAAACAGTTCATAGGTAATGGTCTTCTGACAGGTCAGTCATGAACCCGCTGGCCATGAAGGGATGTACATAATGAAACTGCTGAACTGGTCATAGGTAATGGTCTTCTGACAGGTCAGTCATGAACCCGCTGGCCATGAAGGGATGTACATAATGAAACTGCTGAACTGGTCATAGGTAATGGTCTTCTGACAGGTCAGTCATGAACCCCAGTGACAGAAATTAACGGTCGCCCACTCGCCCACGGCGACTAAATTGTCAGCTGGGCGATTAAAATCTTGTTTCAAAGGAGCCCAGCTGGCGACTAAATTCTCAATGAGGACCTGGGCGAGAGAAACTTGTTGATAAGGGGGCCAAACCTCTCTGACGAAGCTTTTTTTAAATAATAAAGCATTTTATTAACGTACATGTTTACCGGAAACAAAAGTTACTTAAACTGATCCCGAATTTCGAAACCCAGTCGCGAAACGCGGAATATTTCGTGTTTTTTCCGTAACAGATCGTAACTACAATCATTTTCTGTTTTCCGATATGCAATCGTCGATGTGGAAATTTGTGAAAGGGGGCAATCCTCCGGATAAAAAAAGAAAAAAGGATGACAAGGAGGAATATTATAAGGAATATGAAGCCTCTAAACGATCGAGAACGTATTTAAAAGAGTGGGAGAAGGGCCGAAGTTGGTTAATTAACACCGACGATGGGATGATTTGTTCAATTTGTAAGGAATTCGGGGATAAAAATGTAATGAACCAATTTATTAGCGGTTGTGTTTCATACAAATTAGATAGTGTACAAAAACATCAAAAATCAAAAGGCCATGAGAAAGCGGTCCTTCTATACAACGCAAAACATGAAGCAAAATCTAAATCACAGGCAGCAAAAATTATACAAACACTAAACAAAGAGAACATTGAAAAGTTAAATATAATGTTTAGGAATGTACACGCCATGGTCCAACACAACCGCCCCCTTAATGATTACGTTTGGCACCTGGGCTACTACATTTTGATCTGGGCTCCTAAATTTTAAAATGTAGGGGCCCAGGTGGCTACTGGCTAAAAAAGTTAAGTTCTGTCCCTGCACTGGCCATGAAGGGATGTACATAATGAAACTGCTGAACTGGTCATAGGTAATGGTCTTCTGACAGGTCAGTCATGAACCCACTGGCCATGGATGGAGGTTCATAATGAAACAGTTCATAGGTAATGGTCTTCTGACAGGTCAGTCATGAACCCACTGGCCATGATGGGATGTACATGTACATAATGAAACTGGTCATAGATAATGGTCTTCTGACAGGTCAGTCATGAACCCACTGGCCATGATGGGATGTACATGTACATAATGAAACTGCTGAACTGGTCATAGGTAATGGTCTTCTGACAGGTCAGTCATGAACCCGCTGGCCATGAAGGGATGTACATAATGAAACTGCTGAACTGGTCATAGGTAATGGTCTTCTGACAGGTCAGTCATGAACCCGCTGGCCATGAAGGGATGTACATAATGAAACTGCTGAACAGTTCATAGGTAATGGTCTTCTGACAGGTCAGTCATGAACCCACTGGCCATGAAGGGATGTACATAATGAAACTGCTGAACTGGTCATAGGTAATGGTCTTCTGACAGGTCAGTCATGAACCCGCTGGCCATGAAGGGATGTACATAATGAAACTGCTGAACTGGTCATAGGTAATGGTCTTCTGACAGGTCAGTCATGAACCCACTGGCCATGGATGGAGGTTCATAATGAAACAGTTCATAGGTAATGGTCTTCTGACAGGTCAGTCATGAACCCACTGGCCATGATGGGATGTACATGTACATAATGAAACTGGTCATAGATAATGGTCTTCTGACAGGTCAGTCATGAACCCACTGGCCATGATGGGATGTACATGTACATAATGAAACTGCTGAACTGGTCATAGGTAATGGTCTTCTGACAGGCCAGTCATGAACCCACTGGCCATGGAAGATGGTGCATAATGAAACAGTTCATGGTAATGGTCTTCTGACAGGTCAGTCATGAACCCGCTGGCCATGAAGGGATGTACATAATGAAACTGCTGAACTGGTCATAGGTAATGGTCTTCTGACAGGTCAGTCATGAACCCGCTGGCCATGAAGGGATGTACATAATGAAACTGCTGAACTGGTCATAGGTAATGGTCTTCTGACAGGTCAGTCATGAACCCGCTGGCCATGAAGGGATGTACATAATGAAACTGCTGAACTGGTCATAGGTAATGGTCTTCTGACAGGTCAGTCATGAACCCGCTGGCCATGAAGGGATGTACATAATGAAACTGCTGAACTGGTCATAGGTAATGGTCTTCTGACAGGTCAGTCATGAACCCACTGGCCATGAAGGGATGTACATAATGAAACTGCTGAACTGGTCATAGGTAATGGTCTTCTGACAGGTCAGTCATGAACCCACTGGCCATGGATGGAGGTTCATAATGAAACAGTTCATAGGTAATGGTCTTCTGACAGGTCAGTCATGAACCCACTGGCCATGATGGGATGTACATGTACATAATGAAACTGGTCATAGATAATGGTCTTCTGACAGGTCAGTCATGAACCCACTGGCCATGATGGGATGTACATGTACATAATGAAACTGCTGAACTGGTCATAGGTAATGGTCTTCTGACAGGTCAGTCATGAACCCGCTGGCCATGAAGGGATGTACATAATGAAACTGCTGAACAGTTCATAGGTAATGGTCTTCTGACAGGTCAGTCATGAACCCACTGGCCATGAAGGGATGTACATAATGAAACTGCTGAACTGGTCATAGGTAATGGTCTTCTGACAGGTCAGTCATGAACCCGCTGGCCATGAAGGGATGTACATAATGAAACTGCTGAACTGGTCATAGGTAATGGTCTTCTGACAGGTCAGTCATGAACCCACTGGCCATGGATGGAGGTTCATAATGAAACAGTTCATAGGTAATGGTCTTCTGACAGGTCAGTCATGAACCCACTGGCCATGATGGGATGTACATGTACATAATGAAACTGGTCATAGATAATGGTCTTCTGACAGGTCAGTCATGAACCCACTGGCCATGATGGGATGTACATGTACATAATGAAACTGCTGAACTGGTCATAGGTAATGGTCTTCTGACAGGTCAGTCATGAACCCACTGGCCATGATGGGATGTACATGTACATAATGAAACTGGTCATAGATAATGGTCTTCTGACAGGTCAGTAAAAAACCCACTGGCCATGAAGGGAGGTACATAATGAAACTGGTCATAGATAATGGTCTTCTGACAGGGCAGGCATGAACCCACTGGCCATGAACAGAGGTACATAATGAAACTGCTTAACTGGTAATAAATTATGGTCTATTATGGTCTTCTGATCGGACAGGTCAGTCATGAACCCCTTGGCCATGAGGGGAGGTACATAATGAAACTGCTTAACTGGTCATAGGAAATGGTTTTCTGAAAGGTCAGTCATGAACCCGTTGGCCATGAGGGGAGGTAAATAATAAAACAGTTCAAAGGTTATGGTCTTCTGACAGGTCAGTCATGAACCCACAGGCCATGGATGGGGGTACATAATGAAACTGGTCATAGGATATGGTTTTCTGAAAGGTCAGTCATGAACCCGCTGGCCATGAAGGGATGTACATAATGAAACTGCTGAACTGGTCATAGGTAATGGTCTTCTGACAGGTCAGTCATGAACCCACTGGCAATGAAGGGAGGTACTAGTACATAATGAAACTGGTCAAAGATAATGGTCTTCTGACAGGTCAGTCATGAACCCGCTGGCCATGAAGGGATGTACATAATGAAACTGCTGAACTGGTCATAGGTAATGGTCTTCTGACAGGTCAGTCATGAACCCACTGGCAATGAAGGGAGGTACTAGTACATAATGAAACTGGTCAAAGATAATGGTCTTCTGACAGGTCAGTCATGAACCCGCTGGCCATGAAGGGATGTACATAATGAAACTGCTGAACTGGTCATAGGTAATGGTCTTCTGACAGGTCAGTCATGAACCCGTTGGCCATGAATGGAGGTTCATAATGAAACAGTTCATAGGTAATGGTCTACTGACAGGTCAGTCATGAACCCGCTGGCCATGAAGGGATGTACATAATGAAACAGTTCATAGGTAATGGTCTTCTGACAGGTCAGTCATGAACCCGCTGGCCATGAAGGGATGTACATAATGAAACTGCTGAACTGGTCATAGGTAATGGTCTTCTGACAGGTCAGTCATCAACCCGCTGGCCATGAAGGGATGTACATAATGAAACTGCTGAACTGGTCATAGGTAATGGTCTTCTGACAGGTCAGTCATGAACCCACTGGCCATGAAGGGATGTACATAATGAAACTGCTGAACTGGTCATAGGTAATGGTCTTCTGACAGGTCAGTCATGAACCCACTGGCCATGGATGGAGGTTCATAATGAAACAGTTCATAGGTAATGGTCTTCTGACAGGTCAGTCATGAACCCACTGGCCATGATGGGATGTACATGTACATAATGAAACTGGTCATAGATAATGGTCTTCTGACAGGTCAGTCATGAACCCACTGGCCATGATGGGATGTACATGTACATAATGAAACTGCTGAACTGGTCATAGGTAATGGTCTTCTGACAGGTCAGTCATGAACCCGCTGGCCATGAAGGGATGTACATAATGAAACTGCTGAACTGGTCATAGGTAATGGTCTTCTGACAGGTCAGTCATGAACCCGCTGGCCATGAAGGGATGTACATAATGAAACTGCTGAACAGTTCATAGGTAATGGTCTTCTGACAGGTCAGTCATGAACCCACTGGCCATGAAGGGATGTACATAATGAAACTGCTGAACTGGTCATAGGTAATGGTCTTCTGACAGGTCAGTCATGAACCCGCTGGCCATGAAGGGATGTACATAATGAAACTGCTGAACTGGTCATAGGTAATGGTCTTCTGACAGGTCAGTCATGAACCCACTGGCCATGGATGGAGGTTCATAATGAAACAGTTCATAGGTAATGGTCTTCTGACAGGTCAGTCATGAACCCACTGGCCATGATGGGATGTACATGTACATAATGAAACTGGTCATAGATAATGGTCTTCTGACAGGTCAGTCATGAACCCACTGGCCATGATGGGATGTACATGTACATAATGAAACTGCTGAACTGGTCATAGGTAATGGTCTTCTGACAGGTCAGTCATGAACCCACTGGCCATGGAAGATGGTGCATAATGAAACTGGTCATAGATAATGGTCTTCTGACAGGTCAGTAAAAAACCCACTGGCCATGAAGGGAGGTACATAATGAAACTGGTCATAGATAATGGTCTTCTGACAGGGCAGGCATGAACCCACTGGCCATGAACAGAGGTACATAATGAAACTGCTTAACTGGTAATAAATTATGGTCTATTATGGTCTTCTGATCGGACAGGTCAGTCATGAACCCCTTGGCCATGAGGGGAGGTACATAATGAAACTGCTTAACTGGTCATAGGAAATGGTCTTCTGACAGGTCAGTCATGAACCCACTGGCCATGGAAGATGGTGCATAATGAAACTGGTCATAGATAATGGTCTTCTGACAGGTCAGTAAAAAACCCACTGGCCATGAAGGGAGCATCCTCACAAGTCAGGGTTTCTGTGTCCATATGTGTCCCCGAAACCCTGACAAACTTAGCTAGGAAATTCCCGGGCTAGAAGATTTTCGTATGACGTCAATCCTCCAAAATATCAACTAATGAAATTGCTTGAGAGAAGCAAGTGTTTGGCAGTCTTCATTTTTACTCATTCTTGAGTGTGAAGAAAACGAAAACGAAACTAATAAATGACGCGGTAATAACAAACTATTAACACTACTGTACAAAATAAACTGATTTTCACATGGTCTATGCAACACATCCGTTTGGTTTATTTACAATCGACATCGGGATATACCCCTAACCAAGTCGTGAATGAAAGCGAGCTTTTGATTGGCTACATCAAGGTTTGATGTAGCCAATCAAAATAGTGACTTCTATCCCGGGAATTTCCTAGCTATGTTTGTCAGGGTTTCGTGGGGACAAATGTGGACACATAAAGCCTGACCTGTGAGGATGTGAAGGGAGGTACATAATGAAACTGGTCATAGATAATGGTCTTCTGACAGGGCAGGCATGAACCCACTGGCCATGAACAGAGGTACATAATGAAACTGCTTAACTGGTAATAAATTATGGTCTATTATGGTCTTCTGATCGGACAGGTCAGTCATGAACCCCTTGGCCATGATTGGGGGTACATAATGAAACTGGTCATAGGTAATGGTCTTCTGACAGGTCAGTCATGAACCCACTGGCAATGAAGGGAGGTACTAGTACATAATGAAACTGGTCAAAGATAATGGTCTTCTGACAGGTCAGTCATGAACCCGCTGGCCATGAAGGGATGTACATAATGAAACTGCTGAAGTGGTCATAGGTAATGGTCTTCTGACAGGTCAGTCATGAACCCGCTGGCCATGAAGGGATGTACATAATGAAACTGCTGAACTGGTCATAGGTAATGGTCTTCTGACAGGTCAGTCATGAACCCGTTGGCCATGAATGGAGGTTCATAATGAAACAGTTCATAGGTAATGGTCTACTGACAGGTCAGTCATGAACCCGCTGGCCATGAAGGGATGTACATAATGAAACAGTTCATAGGTAATGGTCTTGTGACAGGTCAGTCATGAACCCACTGGCCATGATGGGATGTACATGTACATAATGAAACTGGTCATAGATAATGGTCTTCTGACAGGTCAGTCATGAACCCACTGGCCATGATGGGATGTACATGTACATAATGAAACTGCTGAACTGGTCATAGGTAATGGTCTTCTGACAGGTCAGTCATGAACCCGCTGGCCATGAAGGGATGTACATAATGAAACTGCTGAACTGGTCATAGGTAATGGTCTTCTGACAGGTCAGTCATGAACCCGCTGGCCATGAAGGGATGTACATAATGAAACTGCTGAACAGTTCATAGGTAATGGTCTTCTGACAGGTCAGTCATGAACCCGCTGGCCATGAAGGGATGTACATAATGAAACTGCTGAACTGGTCATAGGTAATGGTCTTCTGACAGGTCAGTCATGAACCCACTGGCCATGGATGGAGGTTCATAATGAAACAGTTCATAGGTAATGGTCTTCTGACAGGTCAGTCATGAACCCACTGGCCATGATGGGATGTACATGTACATAATGAAACTGGTCATAGATAATGGTCTTCTGACAGGTCAGTCATGAACCCACTGGCCATGATGGGATGTACATGTACATAATGAAACTGCTGAACTCGTCATAGGTAATGGTCTTCTGACAGGCCAGTCATGAACCCACTGGCCATGGAAGATGGTGCATAATGAAACAGTTCATGGTAATGGTCTTCTGACAGGTCAGTCATGAACCCACTGGCCATGATGGGATGTACATGTACATAATGAAACTGGTCATAGATAATGGTGACAGGTCAGTAAAAAGCCCACTGGCCATGAAGGGAGGTACATAATGAAACTGGTCATAGATAATGGTCTTCTGACAGGGCAGGCATGAACCCACTGGCCATGAACAGAGGTACATAATGAAACTGCTTAACTGGTAATAAATTATGGTCTATTATGGTCTTCTGATCGGACAGGTCAGTCATGAACCCCTTGGCCATGAGGGGAGGTACACAATGAAACTGCTTAACTGGTCATAGGAAATGGTCTTCTGAAAGGTCAGTCATGAACCCACTGGCAATGAAGGGAGGTACTAGTACATAATGAAACTGGTCATAGGTAATGGTCTTCTGACAGGTCAGTCATGAACCCACTGGCAATGAAGGGAGGTACTAGTACATAATGAAACTGGTCAAAGATAATGGTCTTCTGACAGGTCAGTCATGAACCCGCTGGCCATGAAGGGATGTACATAATGAAACTGCTGAACTGGTCATAGGTAATGGTCTTCTGACAGGTCAGTCATGAACCCGTTGGCCATGAATGGAGGTTCATAATGAAACAGTTCATAGGTAATGGTCTACTGACAGGTCAGTCATGAACCCGCTGGCCATGAAGGGATGTACATAATGAAACAGTTCATAGGTAATGGTCTTCTGACAGGTCAGTCATGAACCCGCTGGCCATGAAGGGATGTACATAATGAAACTGCTGAACTGGTCATAGGTAATGGTCTTCTGACAGGTCAGTCATGAACCCGCTGGCCATGAAGGGATGTACATAATGAAACTGCTGAACTGGTCATAGGTAATGGTCTTCTGACAGGTCAGTCATGAACCCACTGAAATTCAACGTGGGCTTATATCAACCTGTTTTTGATAATAAAAAAAAAAAACAACAATTTGGTACAAAAGATTCTCTCCCTAGTCAGGAAATACCACTTCTTGAACAATAAAATATGTTTATACTAATACCACTTTTTAAATTATATATGTATTTAGTTTTAAGTATATGGTTACTTAATTTAACATTCAAGTTAATTATAAGCTACTGGTATTTTGCAAAACACCAAAAATAATAGTAAAGTAATTTTTCATCAGGGTATTCCATCCATGGGTTCATTGATACTGAAAACTTGTTAGTCATCTGTCCAAGAAGAGAGGTACAAAATGAAACTGCTTAATTGGTCATAGATAATGGTCTCTGACAGGTCAGTCAAGAACCCCCTGGCCATGAAGGGATGTACATAATGAAACTGGTCATAGATAATGGTCTTCTGACAGGTCAGTCAAGAACCCAGTGGCCATGAAGGGAGGTACATCATGTACATAATGAAACCACTTAACTGGTCATAGGTAATGGTCTTCTGGCAGGTCAGTCATGAACCCAGTGGCCATGAAGGGATGTACATAACGAAACTGGTCATAGATAATGGTCTTCTGACAAGTCAGTCATGAACCCAGTGGCCATGAAGGGAGGTACATCATGTACATAATGAAACCACTGAACTGGTCATAGGTAATGGTCTTCTGGCAGGTCAGTCATGAACCCAGTGGCCATGAAGGGATGTACATAACGAAACTGGTCATAGATAATGGTCTTCTGACAAGTCAGTCAAGAACCCAGTGGCCATGAAGGGATGTACATAATGAAACCGCTTAACTGGTCATAGGTAATGGTCTTCTGGCAGGTCAGTCATGAACCCAGTGGCCATGAAGGGATGTACATAATGAAACCGCTTACCTGGTCATAGGTAATGGTCTTCTGACAGGTCAGTCATGAACCCACTGGCCATGAAGGGAGGTACATAATGAAACTGGTCATAGATAATGGTCTTCTGACAGGTCAGTCATTAACCCACTGGCCATGAAGGGAGGTACATAATGAAACTGGTCATAGATAATGGTCTTCTGACAGGTCAGTCAAGAACCCAGTGGCCATGAAGGGAGGTACTAGTACATAATGAAACTGGTCATAGGTAATGGTCTTCTGACAGGTCAGTCATGAACCCACTGGCCATGAAGGGAGGTACATAATGAAACTGGTCATAGGTAATGGTCTTCTGACAGGTCAGTCATGAACCCACTGGCAATGAAGGGAGGTACTAGTACATAATGAAACTGGTCAAAGATAATGGTCTTCTGACAGGTCAGTCATGAACCCGCTGGCCATGAACGGATGTACATAATGAAACTGCTGAACTGGTCATAGGTAATGGTCTTCTGACAGGTCAGTCATGAACCCGCTGGCCATGAATGGAGGTTCATAATGAAACAGTTCATAGATAATGGTCTTCTGACAGGTCAGTCATGAACCCGCTGGCCATGAAGGGATGTACATAATGAAACTGCTGAACTGGTCATAGGTAATGGTCTTCTGACAGGTCAGTCATGAACCCGCTGGCCATGAATGGAGGTTCATAATGAAACAGTTCATAGGTAATGGTCTTCTGACAGGTCAGTCATGAACCCGCTGGCCATGAAGGGATGTACATAATGAAACTGCTGAACTGGTCATAGGTAATGGTCTTCTGACAGGTCAGTCATGAACCCGCTGGCCATGAAGGGATGTACATAATGAAACTGCTGAACTGGTCATAGGTAATGGTCTTCTGACAGGTCAGTCATGAACCCACTGGCCATGAAGGGATGTACATAATGAAACTGGTGAACTGGTCATAGGTAATGGTCTTCTGACAGGTCAGTCATGAACCCACTGGCCATGGATGGAGGTTCATAATGAAACAGTTCATAGGTAATGGTCTTCTGACAGGTCAGTCATGAACCCACTGGCCATGATGGGATGTACATGTACATAATGAAACTGGTCATAGATAATGGTCTTCTGACAGGTCAGTCATGAACCCACTGGCCATGATGGGATGTACATGTACATAATGAAACTGCTGAACTGGTCATAGGTAATGGTCTTCTGACAGGTCAGTCATGAACCCGCTGGCCATGAAGGGATGTACATAATGAAACTGCTGAACTGGTCATAGGTAATGGTCTTCTGACAGGTCAGTCATGAACCCGCTGGCCATGAAGGGATGTACATAATGAAACTGCTGAACAGTTCATAGGTAATGGTCTTCTGACAGGTCAGTCATGAACCCACTGGCCATGAAGGGATGTACATAATGAAACTGCTGAACTGGTCATAGGTAATGGTCTTCTGACAGGTCAGTCATGAACCCGCTGGCCATGAAGGGATGTACATAATGAAACTGCTGAACTGGTCATAGGTAATGGTCTTCTGACAGGTCAGTCATGAACCCACTGGCCATGGATGGAGGTTCATAATGAAACAGTTCATAGGTAATGGTCTTCTGACAGGTCAGTCATGAACCCACTGGCCATGATGGGATGTACATGTACATAATGAAACTGGTCATAGATAATGGTCTTCTGACAGGTCAGTCATGAACCCACTGGCCATGATGGGATGTACATGTACATAATGAAACTGCTGAACTGGTCATAGGTAATGGTCTTCTGACAGGTCAGTCATGAACCCACTGGCCATGGAAGATGGTGCATAATGAAACTGGTCATAGATAATGGTCTTCTGACAGGTCAGTAAAAAACCCACTGGCCATGAAGGGAGGTACATAATGAAACTGGTCATAGATAATGGTCTTCTGACAGGGCAGGCATGAACCCACTGGCCATGAACAGAGGTACATAATGAAACTGCTTAACTGGTAATAAATTATGGTCTATTATGGTCTTCTGATCGGACAGGTCAGTCATGAACCCCTTGGCCATGAGGGGAGGTACATAATGAAACTGCTTAACTGGTCATAGGAAATGGTCTTCTGACAGGTCAGTCATGAACCCGCTGGCCATGAAGGGATGTACATAATGAAACTGCTGAACTGGTCATAGGTAATGGTCTTCTGACAGGTCAGTCATGAACCCGCTGGCCATGAAGGGATGTACATAATGAAACTGCTTAACTGGTCATAGGAAATGGTCTTCTGAAAGGTCAGTCATGAACCCACTGGCAATGAAGGGAGGTACTAGTACATAATGAAACTGGTCAAAGATAATGGTCTTCTGACAGGTCAGTCATGAACCCGCTGGCCATGAAGGGATGTACATAATGAAACTGCTGAAATGGTCATAGGTAATGGTCTTCTGACAGGTCAGTCATGAACCCGTTGGCCATGAATGGAGGTTCATAATGAAACAGTTCATAGGTAATGGTCTACTGACAGGTCAGTCATGAACCCGCTGGCCATGAAGGGATGTACATAATGAAACAGTTCATAGGTAATGGTCTTCTGACAGGTCAGTCATGAACCCACTGGCCATGATGGGATGTACATGTACATAATGAAACTGGTCATAGATAATGGTCTTCTGACAGGTCAGTCATGAACCCACTGGCCATGATGGGATGTACATGTACATAATGAAACTGCTGAACTGGTCATAGGTAATGGTCTTCTGACAGGTCAGTCATGAACCCGCTGGCCATGAAGGGATGTACATAATGAAACTGCTGAACTGGTCATAGGTAATGGTCTTCTGACAGGTCAGTCATGAACCCGCTGGCCATGAAGGGATGTACATAATGAAACTGCTGAACTGGTCATAGGTAATGGTCTTCTGACAGGTCAGTCATGAACCCGCTGGCCATGAAGGGATGTACATAATGAAACTGCTGAACTGGTCATAGGTAATGGTCTTCTGACAGGTCAGTCATGAACCCACTGGCCATGGATGGAGGTTCATAATGAAACAGTTCATAGGTAATGGTCTTCTGACAGGTCAGTCATGAACCCACTGGCCATGATGGGATGTACATGTACATAATGAAACTGGTCATAGATAATGGTCTTCTGACAGGTCAGTCATGAACCCACTGGCCATGATGGGATGTACATGTACATAATGAAACTGCTGAACTGGTCATAGGTAATGGTCTTCTGACAGGTCAGTCATGAACCCACTGGCCATGGAAGATGGTGCATAATGAAACAGTTCATGGTAATGGTCTTCTGACAGGTCAGTCATGAACCCACTGGCCATGATGGGATGTACATGTACATAATGAAACTGGTCATAGATAATGGTCTTCTGACAGGTCAGTAAAAAACCCACTGGCCATGAAGGGAGGTACATAATGAAACTGGTCATAGATAATGGTCTTCTGACAGGGCAGGCATGAACCCACTGGCCATGAACAGAGGTACATAATGAAACTGCTTAACTGGTAATAAATTATGGTCTATTATGGTCTTCTGATCGGACAGGTCAGTCATGAACCCCTTGGCCATGAGGGGAGGTACATAATGAAACTGCTTAACTGGTCATAGGAAATGGTCTTCTGAAAGGTCAGTCATGAACCCACTGGCCATGGATGGGGGTACATAATGAAACTGGTCATAGGTAATGGTCTTCTGACAGGTCAGTCATGAACCCACTGGCAATAAAGGGAGGTACTAGTACATAATGAAACTGGTCAAAGATAATGGTCTTCTGACAGGTCAGTCATGAACCCGCTGGCCATGAAGGGATGTACATAATGAAACTGCTGAACTGGTCATAGGTAATGGTCTTCTGACAGGTCAATCATGAACCCGTTGGCCATGAATGGAGGTTCATAATGAAACAGTTCATAGGTAATGGTCTACTGACAGGTCAGTCATGAACCCGCTGGCCATGAAGGGATGTACATAATGAAACTGCTGAACTGGTCATAGGTAATGGTCTTCTGACAGGTTAGTCATGAACCCGCTGGCCATGAATGGAGGTTCATAATGAAACAGTTCATAGGTAATGGTCTTCTGACAGGTCAGTCATGAACCCGCTGGCCATGAAGGGATGTACATAATGAAACTGCTGAACTGGTCATAGGTAATGGTCTTCTGACAGGTCAGTCATGAACCCGCTGGCCATGAAGGGATGTACATAATGAAACTGCTGAACTGGTCATAGGTAATGGTCTTCTGACAGGTCAGTCATGAACCCACTGGCCATGGATGGAGGTTCATAATGAAACAGTTCATAGGTAATGGTCTTCTGACAGGTCAGTCATGAACCCACTGGCCATGATGGGATGTACATGTACATAATGAAACTGGTCATAGATAATGGTCTTCTGACAGGTCAGTCATGAACCCACTGGCCATGATGCGATGTACATGTACATAATGAAACTGCTGAACTGGTCATAGGTAATGGTCTTCTGACAGGTCAGTCATGAACCCACTGGCCATGGAAGATGGTGCATAATGAAACAGTTCATAGGTAATGGTCTTCTGACAGGTCAGTCATCAACCCACTGGCCATGATGGGATGTACATGTACATAATGAAACTGGTCAAAGATAATGGTCTTCTGACAGGTCAGTAAAAAACCCACTGGCCATGAACATTATGAAGGGAGGTACATAATGAAACTGGTCATAGATAATGGTCTTCTGACAGGGCAGGCATGAACCCACTGGCCATGAACAGAGGTACATAATGAAACTGCTTAACTGGTAATAAATTATGGTCTATTATGGTCTTCTGATCGGACAGGTCAGTCATGAACCCCTTGGCCATGAGGGGAGGTACATAATGAAACTGCTTAACTGGTCATAGGAAATGGTTTTGAAAGGTCAGTCATGAACCCACAGGCCATGGATGGGGGTACATAATGAAACTGGTCTTAGGATATGGTTGTCTGAAAGAATTACAGGTTACCCATTTTTTACCTTTATATGTATAGGTACATTATTCCAGTAAAATACCACTGAAACACTACTGGTAAAACATGACTGATACACTACTGGTAAAACATGACTGATACACTACTGGTAAAACATGACTGATACACTACTGGTAAAACATGACTGATTCACTACTGGTAAAACATGACTGATACACTCTGGTAAAACATGACTGATACACTCTGGTAAAACATGACTGATCCAGTACTGGTAAAACATGACTGATACACTCTGGTAAAACATGACTGATACACTACTGGTAAAACATGACTGATACAATACTGGTAAAACATGACTGATACACTACTGGTAAAACATGACTGATACACTCTGGTAAAACATGACTGATAAACTACTGGTAAAACATGACTGATACACTCTGGTAAAACATGACTGATACACTAATGGTAAAACATGACTGATACACTACTGGTAAAGCATGACTGATACACTCTGGTAAAACATGACTGATACACTCTGGTAAAACATGACTGATCCACTACTGGTAAAACATGACAGATACACTACTGGTAAAACATGACTGATACACTACTGGTAAAACATGACTGATACACTACTGGTAAAACATGACTGATACACTACTGGTAAAACATGACTGATACACTACTGGTAAAACATGACTGATACACTTTGGTAAAACATCACTGATACACTTTGGTAAAACATCACTGATACACTACTGGTAAAACATCACTGATACACTACTGGTAAAACATGACTGATACACTACTGTTAAAACATGACCGATACACTACTGGTAAAACATGCATTTATTATTGTGTCTGATACACTGCTTCTGGTAAAACCACTATAAACTAAGTTGTATTGTAGTTCGCTGTGAAATGGTTAATTTATCAAAACTTACCCAATCCATACTTTGTTGCTAAGGTGAAGAGATTTTCTATAAGGGATTCTGGATAAAAGTCCAGCATGATGAATCCATGCAAGCATTTGGTCAAATTATGTATATCCTTTTGCCCAGCATCATGTTGCTTTCTTTCTGATGAAAAATACTGTTGAATAATATTCAAAACGTCTTTACATTCCAAACTATTCATATGCCATGTACCAAAAATAAAGGAAATAAGTGCAATATCTTTGTTTCTCAAATCTTCTCTATTTTCTTTAAGCCTCCATTTCATTTTGTCTAAGAAAGCTTTTTGCAATTCTTCACTTGTATACCGTAATTCTCGATACACTGTCACTACTTTTAAGGTAGATTGTAGATCAATATCAGTAATTTTTTCCGGAATATAATCCAGGAGTTTAATAGCTCCCAAGTATGTCTTTGTACATTGTGTAAAATGTGCTTTATTAAACAAATAAAATAAATACTTATAGTATGTTATTATGATTTTATTGTCTGCTTGGTGAATCTCTCTTGTTAGCTTACTGACCATACTTATATTAAAGTCATCACTAAGTATATATGTACGTGTCCTGTTTAATCCCATCATTATCACTGCACATTCTTCCAAAGAAAAGTTTTTCGGAACTTTATGATGGAAAGTATCAAACAGAATTTTTCTAATTTCCTCCGATATGGATCTTCGAACACCTGCATGAAATAGTAGTATTACACCAGCCTCTGGACTTAATTCATCTTTAGTTAAGCATACCTGATTAATTTT
The DNA here is from genome assembly GCA_944474755.1 of Limnoperna fortunei. Lineage (NCBI taxonomy): Eukaryota > Metazoa > Mollusca > Bivalvia > Mytilida > Modiolidae > Limnoperna > Limnoperna fortunei. Next base: position 91,477,363 of record OX104116.1, read on the forward strand.
AGCCCAAAGGGTTTTTAAAATGTGTTCTTTGTTATATATGACACTACCATCTAAACTACTGGTACCAGTACATGTATGGATTAAATCTAACGCTACAGATAGAGTGTCAATATTCCAAGAATCTGCTCTTGTTAGACATTTGGTTCTAAAACTTTCAAGAATCATTTGTTGCAGAATGGGAGCTTGTCCACAAATTTCAAGACTTCCAATTGATTTAAAAGCTAAGACTAGTTGATCATCAGAAAGTTTGTACATAACTTCAAGCAATTTTTTTAGATTTGCTATAAACTGTGCATCAACAAAAACTTGACTTTTTTCTTTCCATTTCAGTTTCCCAACATTACGAAAAATATCACAGATTTTAGTAACTTCAATATTTAGTTCAGCTGCAAGATTCCTGTTTAAACTGCTTACTTCAATATGTTTACTTGGAGGTTGATATGCTAAATATTTGTGGTACTTAGGATTCAATTTAAGTAACAACCGGCCATAAATGTCCTCAAAATATGCTTTTTGAGGAAAATCTTCAATATGACAGGTCCGTTTGTTCATTTGGTTTTTCTTTCCACTTAAAATGAAGATATTTCTTTGCCAGACAAACACTGGTAACATGCTCATCTGTTGTCTCCACATTGACAACATCTTTTTTTTTATTTTCTTCTCAATACAGCCTGAAAACAAAACAAAAATATATTATGAACTGTTATAAGACTTAACATGCAGTCTACAAGACAACCCATTGTTACCTCCAGCCTTCATACAACAATATATAACACAACCCATTGTTATCTCCAGCCTTCATACAACAATATATAACACAATCCATTGTTACCTCCAGCCTTCATACAACAATATATAACACTCCATTGTTACCTCCAGCCTTCATACAACAATATATAACACTCCATTGTTACCTCTAGCCTTCATACAACAATATATAACAAAATCCATTGTTACCTCCAGCCTTCATTTAAGGAATACTTCAAATTTCTGAACAGATTATACGATATAATATGGTTTGGGTCTGTTTACGCCTAATAAACCGCGAAGCGGTTTATGAATGGTGTAAACAGACCCAAACCATATTATATCGTATAATCTGTTCAGAAATTTGAAGTATTCCTTATAATTTAATTTTAACTATAAATCTTATCATTTTTTGCGGTAAAAACGTCGATGACGTCGTGGAACTATTTGAATTTTAACGGCGTTAGAATAGGTCATAGGTCACGCAAGTTATTTCTTATAATATGGGTTGCCCGATTTGAATTGACCAATCAAATTTCAGTTTACAAAGCAAATTAAATTATACAACAATATATAACACTCCATTGTTACCTCCAGCCCTCATACAACAATATATAACACAATCCATTGTTACCTCCAGCCTTCATACAACAATATATAACACTCCATTGTTACCTCCAGCCTTCATACAACAATATATAACACAATCCATTGTTACCTCCAGCCTTCATACAACAATATATAACAAAATCCATTGTTACCTCTAGCCGTCATACAACAATATATAACACTCCATTGTTACCTCCAGCCTTCATATAACAAAATCCATTGTTACCTCTAGCCGTCATACAACAATATATAACACAATCCATTGTTACCTCCAGCCTTCATACAACAATATATAACAAAATCCATTGTTACCTCTAGCCGTCATACAACAATATATAACACAATCCATTGTTACCTCCAGCCTTCATACAACAATATATAACAAAATCCATTGTTACCTCTAGCCGTCATACAACAATATATAACACTCCATTGTTACCTCCAGTCTTCATACAACAATATATAACACAATCCATTGTTACCTCCAGCCTTCATACAACAATATATAACACTCCATTGTTACCTCCAGCCTTCATACAACAATATATAACACAATCCATTGTTACCTCCAGCCTTCATACAACAATATATAACACAATCCATTGTTACCTCCAGCCTTCATACAACAATATATAACACAATCCATTGTTACCTCCAGCCTTCATACAACAATATATAACACAATCCATTGTTACCTCCAGCCTTCATACAACAATATATAACAATCCATTGTTACCTCCAGCCTTCATACAACAATATATAACACTCCATTGTTACCTCCAGCCCTCATACAACAATATATAACACAATCCATTGTTACCTCCAGCCTTCATACAACAATATATAACAAAATCCATTGTTACCTCCAGCCTTCATACAACAATATATAACACTCCATTGTTACCTCCAGCCCTCATACAACAATATGTAACACAATCCATTGTTACCTCCAGCCTTCATACATCAATATATAACACAATCCATTGTTACCTCCAGCCTTCGTGCAACAATATATAACACAATCCATTGTTACCTCCAGCCTTCATACAACAATATATAACACAATCCATTGTTACCTCCAGCCTTCATACATCAATATATAACCCTCCATTGTTACCTCCAGCCTTCATACAACAATATATAACACAATCCATTGTTACCTCCAGCCTTCACACATCAATATATAACACAATCCATTGTTACCTCCAGCCCTCATACAACAATATATAACACAATCCATTGCAATCTAATTAAAATTAAATCTTTCACTTGCTCCCCCCTTTTTGCTATGGTCGCTACGCAGCGACCAATAACAAAAAGGGGGGAGCAAGTGAAAGATTTAATTTTAATTAGATTGCAATCCATTGTTACCTCCAGCCTTCATACATCAATATATAACCCTCCATTGTTACCTCCAGCCTTCATACATCAATATATAACACAATCCATTGTTACCTCCAGCCTTCTTACAACAATATGTACACATGTAACACAATCCATTGTTACCTCCAGCCTTCATACAACAATATATAACACAATCCATTGTTACCTCCAGCCCTCATACAACAATATGTAACACAATCCATTGTTACCTCCAGCCTTCATACATCAATATATAACACAATCCATTGTTACCTCCAGCCCTCATACAACAATATTAAACACAATCCATTGTTACCTCCAGCCTTCATACAACAATATTAAACGCAATCCATTGTTACCTCCAGCCTTCATACAACAATATATAACACAATCCATTGTTACCTCCAGCCTTCATACAACAATATATAACACTATACATTTATTGACTTTGATATAGGTTAATACCTGGTTTTATCAACCCTGAATTTGGCTGAAAAAATTATATCCACCGAGCCAACGGCGAGTGTGGATATTATTTTTGAGGGTCAGCATGCCCACCACTTTTTTTAGTTGGGGGTTTGTGTACCCTTTGGCCTAACAATTTAGGGGTACAGTGAAAATTTTGGGGGTACATATTTATATGTGTGTTTTTTCATCTCATTAATTTTTCAAAAACTTGTTGGGTCGTTTGTTTTTTCAGCAACAGGCTCCGTCGATTCCTTAGCCTCCGACTCCGAATTAGTGTTTCCTTGATCATTATTATTATTTATATCGGCGTCCGTCTCAGTGTTTTTTCTCTTTACCCCAAATTGGGTTAAGGTTCGCTGCATATTGATACTCAGCAGCGTGAAGGTAAAACAAAGTTAGTACTTTTTAAAGCGCTTCTGCCGATCGAATTAAATTTTAGAAATCGGCCAATCAAAATCGCGGAATCATAGTCAATGACAGTCAATGAGAGGGTAAAAGAAGCATTGCTTTGGTTGGATTAAATTGCAAAAATCAACCAATGAGAATCGATTTAACAATTGGACCTTCAATTCAATAAGTAGTACGTTGTAATGTTTACAACTTTAATTTTTCGAACTTATGCGTGCACGCACGTATTGGTCTTGCATTTTGTACGTTCAAATTACTTTTTCTACGTGATTCACGTACTGCAGTACGTGAATGGGCATGCTGCAGGGTTGATAAAACCAGGTATTAACCTATATGAAAGTCGATGAATGTTTTATTATATGACTATTTAAACTTTTACACTGGAAGTCTTTGATAAAAAAGGGTAAAAATAAAAATTTATTTCAACATAACAACAGTAGGCTATCATATTTTAAATGGAAATATTTACATTTTCAAATTAAAATTTATAATAATATTAGAGCAATTATCAAAAATTGGCAAAAACAGTTCTGTTCATTGACAGTTGCAGAACTTGTCTGCTGCTCGTCAGCCATTTTGAACCAATGTCCACAAAAAGAATGTTTTAAAAGAATGATTTTTTTTTGCTGATGTTTTTAATTCATCCAATCAAACTAATGCTTGTTTCTCCATTGTTGAATTCTATTTTTAACTACTGACAAGTGATAAATATTCTATTTTTAGCTACTCAAAAGTCAAAACTTTTATATCAGTCTATTTTTATCTACTTTGAGGTTAACACACTTCTGCATAATACTTTTCATAATACCCTGGGCCAATCAAAATTAAGATAAATGTTAGTCATATAATAAAATCCATTGTTACCTCCAGCCCTCATACATCAATATAAAACACAATCCATCGTTACCTCCAGCCTTCATACAACAATATGTAACACAATCCATCGTTACCTCCAGCCTTCATACAACAATATATAATACAATCCATTGTTACCTCTAGCCGTCATACATTAATATAAAACACAATCCTTTGTTAAACTGTGATCGTGGCCATTATTAATTTTGGACAAGCACAAAAAACTCCAGCTATGTACAGGACCATCTCATGTACATTTTTGCAATAATTCAAGTCAATCTGCTAAGTGGTTTATAAGGAGAAGATTTTTGAAATTCAGCCATGGCACTGACAGCCATGTTTACTATTTGATTAGCACCAAAGACTCAAACTTTGTTAAGAACCACTCAATAAACATTCCTGCCAAGTTTGGTTCCAATTTGCCAAGTGGTTTTGGAGAAGATAGAAAAGTGAAAAATTTACTGCAGACAATGACAAGTGATCGCTCACACTGACCCTTTGGGTAATTTGAGCTAAAAAAATAGATGAGAAATAATAAAAAATAACAACTAGATATTTAAAAAAAAACAAAGTTTGTAAACAGTGGTGGCCAATTATCAATTTTAACCCTTTATTTTGTCCCAGCAATTGCAACCATACTGTTAAACAATGAACACAAGTCATAAACTACATCAAAATGCAGAGCTTAGAGAAAACTATAAACAGACAGGTGATGGTCACAATGTAGAGCCCAGAAATAAAGCAACAAAGCTGTCTTCAGACAGGTGATGATCACCACGTAGAGCCCAGAAATAAAGCAACAAAATAAAGCTGTCTACAGGCAGAGGATGATCAAAATGTAAGCCCAGAAACAATGCCGTCTACAGACAGGTGATGATCACAACACAGACCACAGAAATAAAACTGACTACAGACAGATAATGATCAAAATATACAGCCCAGAAACAAACCTGACTACAGACAGGTGATGATTGCAATGCTGTCTACAGACAGGTGATGATCACAATGTAGATCCCAGAAAAAAAGCTGTCTACAGACAGGTGATGATCACAATGTCAAGTCCAGAAACAATGCTGTCTAAAAACAGATAATGATCAAAATGTAGAGCCCAAAAACAAAACCCACTACAGACAGGTGATGTGCACAATGTAGATCCCAGAAAAAAATCTGACTACAGACAGGTGATGATCACAATGTAGATCTCAGAAAAAAATCTGACTATAGACAGGTGATGATCAAAATGTAGAACCCAGAAACAAAACTGAATAAAACCCAGAAACAAAACTGAATACAGACAGCCAATGATCACAATGTCAAGTCCAGAAACAATGCTGTCTAAAAACAGATAATGATCAAAATGTAGAGCCCAAAAACAAAACCCACTACAGACAGGTGATGATCAAAACATAGAGCCAAAATATAAAGCTGTCTATAACAGATAATACATGATGAAATTGCCAAGAAATGAAGTTTCTTATTCAGACAAGAGTCGAGTCCAGAAACAAAGCCTTCTACACAGGCAATGATCAAAGTTTAGCCCAGAAATAAAAAACAAAAATTTCCAATTTTAGCAAAAATGCATCTATTTTATATTCTAATGCAGTTCTGGATGTAACGTCAATTCTGATTGGATAACGTGAATAATTTCATGGCATCAATTCCACGATTGATGCAGACGGATTTTAACGCAAGCGCAGATGTTATTTCCGGCAAATAAAAAATTCCAATTTTAATCAGTTAATTTTGTTTTATATTGCCGTAGCATTAGAATGGAGATAAGATAACTGTATTGTATTTGAAGATTTGACAGCATCAATTGGTGATTTGATGGTTGGAAATATCCGTTTACTGGATCCGCTTACGTGTTGCCAATAAACTCAATTTCCGACCATCGAATCACCAAATGATTCCTGCAAATCTTCAAATACAATACAGTTATCGCCTAATTCTATTACATATCTCCTTTTGTCAGATGTTTACAAGTATTAAATCTCAAACTGTGAGCAATGCTCACTTATTAATACTCCCCATCGCTTCCCAATTTTCAAAACATTCCAAATATTTATCTGATCAAAAATGTCAAATATCAAGTGCACAATTGCACCATGGGATCCTGGGAAAGGTTTATCAAATTCCATTCAATAGAGTACCATAGGTGAATTGCGGATAACAGATGGGTACCCCATTATGTGACAAAAGTCTTTGTTTTTCTATAGAGAACTCCATATATCATTCTGATCAAAATGTTAAATATCATGTGCACAATGGCACTATGTATGTGATTTTCGGAAAGGCTTATCAAATTCCATTCAACAGATTAGGTGGATTTGCGAATAAGAGATGTGCACCACCTTACTAGTATGTGACAAAGTCCATGTTTTTCTATGGGAAACCCAAATATCATTACGATCAAAATGTGAAATATCTGGTGCAAAATGGCACTATGTGACAAAAATTCTGTGCAAGTTTTATCAAATTCCACTCAGTACTGTAGGAGGAGTTTTGCATAAGAGAAAGTGTAACAGACAGACGGCGGAGAGACAGGTACCCCCATCACTACATGTATATATACCTACCTAGCAGGGTATAAAAAAGCTCTAGTTATAACAGGATTAAATTTTTTTGTCCCTATTTATTGATTATAAATGACTGTTTCAAAGATTTATAAGAAGATAACATAAATTTAAGGAAGCTAAAATCAACTATATGTGTAGCCTTTGATTTTACATTTCATGCAATACCTTAAATAGCAAGTCAACATACAGTGTACCCTTGGTATATCGCCCCCGTTAAACCGCCAACTTTGAATATCGCCACGATTTTCTATGGTTCTGTTTTTTAACTATTAATATTCCCCATTGTAATGCCACGCTCACAAATCGCCATCTGCCACAAATTTCTAATGGCAGATGTCTTTTATTCAATAAAATTTCCCCCATTTTTAACTACCAAACACATAAATTACTCATAATTATTTTGAATTATTGGTGTGTAAACATTGTCACACTTTCTTTTTAATCACCGGATTAGAAAATCAATACTTCAATTAACATAATTGTTGTGCAAGCAGCAGATTATTGGTCATTATATTGACGGTCATCACGGTTCAATATTATAAGTAAAGTTTATAATGCTAATTCAAAAAAAATTTTAGTCACTAAAATGTCAACACCGAAGAGAAAGTGAACTCTGTTAAATGATCTGCTAAAGTATGAAATACTAAAAGAGGTCATTGCATCCCAGAAGTGACACATATGAACACCACTTCTTAGGCCAAACAAAAAAAATATGTGTGTTTCCGGTTACACAGAATTATAAAATAGGTAGGTAGGTAGGTCTTTTTTTTAATTTTATTTTGTGAATCATGTTGGTTAAATTAGCAATTTAATTTTGACCTTTATCTTTTATAACTTTGTAGGTGTAAAGCTTAAGTTTCAATAATTTCCTATAAAGCCTTTCAAAGTATATAGTCATTTAATGAGCTATCAATTTGGTTACAAGTGTTCTATGTTTACATTTAGCCGCCATGTTGGGGCGGAAGTATGAAAATAGAACTGAACAATACTTCCGAAGTAACCTCTGTTAAAAACTCAAAAAAAACTTTAGGGTCTGGATTTTGGCTTCAAAAAAAATAGGGTCGGGTAACCGGAAACGCACATATTTTTTTTGGCCTTACCACCTTCAATGACAAGTCATTTACAACCACTGGATGCAGGTATTATTTAGTGCTATTATCTTCACCATCGGTACACAGAGCACCATTGTCAACTGTTGGAAGTAGACCTTAAATCAGGTGAAGCTGAAACCCGGAATGAAAGCGTTTCCATTATCAATCAAGACATGGTTGTGTACGAAGACCTTACCATTGATCCTGAACTACAAATAACAATTAAAGAGTTTGTTAGCATTGATCCAAATACCGAAATAGTGGAAGATGTGACGGATGAAATGATTCTCCAGCCTGTTCAACCAGGGATTGACAGCGAGACTTAAAAATAGTCCCCAACTCTATATACTGCTTATAATGCCAAAAAATACCAGGTCGAAAAGGTGGCATTATAATGAGAGAGCACTGTATATGCTGGAAAGATAAAATCCTGTCTAAAATTTCCGAAAAATCTGTACCCCTTGTGTATTTGAAAAACTATTAAAGCTTTATCCCAATCTTATGCATGCAATTTTTGCTAAGAGAAGAACTAAATACTTTCAGGGATTTCTCTTGGTTCTAAGAGGTGGTGCCAAAAACATCACCAACTGCAATTTTCTGTGTCCAAAATCTGGGGCCAAAGCAAAAAGCAATTTTTTTTCATGCATGTTCAGCTTTATTGGTACCACTATTGCAATTTATGGTCACTGACAAACACTAAGTTTTCTTTGCAAAAAAGTCTCATTCCATAAGGGAATGATTCACACAAGCACATTTCTTTTTCTAAATACGTCCTACTTCTAACTCTTGGAGGTGATTTTAAGATCATAAATTTCTTGTGCTATATATGAGGTAAGTTGAAAAACAAAAGAATACAGTAAATTAAGACAACTTACTGCTGCATTAATATATTTTGCCTTCAATTTTTCACACTAAGAGATTGATTTTGTAGTAGAACTGTCTTCAAGAGATTATAAGTTAAAATTGTAGTAATTCAGACTGTTTCCATGGAGATATTGAATTCGAGATAATATTGCACTTAAGGTAAAATACTCAATTGTTTGTTTTGAATGTTTAACTTAAAGCATAATTCACCACAAAATTTCTAAAAATATATTGTTACAAGTGTTACAAATGTAGGTTTTTTTTATTAAAGTTATTATTTGTAATAAAAATGTAGAAAAGTCTCCCATGTGCATTTGTAAATTTGTTTATTTCAATGAAAAAAAAGGTAAATTTTTTTAAATATTTTGTCTTCGAACAATTTCTAACCCAAGTTTACAAAGATAAAAAGAAAAGACAATATTTCTGGTCATTTTGTACAGTTTGCAATTAAGATATACTGCAGGCCGAATTTTACTGCGTTATAATCCGTTATAATCCGAAGTTAGATTTGTGATTTGTCGGATTAATGGCAGAATTCAGTCCTATTGCTCGTAATGTAGCAAATAAAAAAATTCTAAATTTGGTCTATTTATACAAAATTCAAACATAATATTCATCTCCTTTACGTCATTAAAGCTTTAGACATTGTGAAACTAACGGGAAATGATCTTTATTGAAGAAATTTCTTATTTCGTCTTTGAAGATGCATGTGGAAAATACTATGTTGATCATTTTTCTGTATATGGATAATATGACCTAATTTTATTATAAACATGCTAATTTGCATACAAAAATTCAGTAATAAGAATCCAGTAATTTACATATGTATTACCCAAGATGCAGCACGCCATTCAGTTTCGGGTTTCTCAATGTTTTTCATGTAGTTAACGTAATTTAAAAGAGACACGAATGTCAATTAAATCACACCGCACAGCGGGTATCTAAAATGGCAATTACTATCAATACGTATCAATAATGATCAATTTTATACACGAAACCGATACAAAAATGGTGACACTGTCGAAGATATCAAGATCAACAGCGTCTGATTGTATATGGACATCAAAGTGCCGTGAGTGATTCACTTCCGCTCTGATACATTGCGAGTAATGGGACAAAATTTGTACCCTTGCCAAACAAAAAAAAAAGGGGGTACGATTATTCATTCTAGATATACTGGTGCCAAAAAAATTGCCAAACACAATATTTTGTTGCCAATTGACCACTTTCCAATTTAAAAAACGCCACCTTGTGCCCACTTCCAGTACTAAAAACTGTGGCAGTAGCTGCAGTTTGTCCTGTTGAAAACTTATGAAATGGACAATTACCTATGATAAATTTTAACGCTTTTTGTTAATTACAGGTGTCAAAATCTAATTGAAGATGTTATTAAAACCCCATGCTGTGTAAACATGATGTGTTAATTAATTAACCTTAATTTATATTACCCCATTTACCTGATGCTAATCTATAATAAGGTAGAACCCCAGCTGTTTTATAGCTTGATTGAACAAGCTTACAAGTGACATCTACTTATGAGGTTAATTAGATAATTTAATTGGCATAGACGAACAATACAAAAAACAATGTAAAATCTTTATTTCAATATCATAGTCTTTTAGTGATGATAGCCGTAGTTTTTTTAACTGGAAGTAAAAAGGGAGATAAATCATGTAAAACTAGAAATGGGTCAATTGAAAAAAAATCTCAAATGGCGACATTGGTGAAGCAAACTGACTTGCAATTTAAGAGATGAAGATTTTAAATAGAAGCCAATCATTTTTAATAAAAGTGTTGACATGCTACAAGTCACTTTGAATTTTTTGGTATTGGAGAGATATTTCTTTATTATCACCATTTGGCATTTCTTATACTTGTGTACAAAAAGGGTAGTATAAGAAATGCTGATAAAGATGTATCTCTCTTATATTAAATTAATTCAAAGGGAATTGTGGCAAGTCTATAAAAGTGTCAATTGTCACTTAAATGTTATGTAGATAGTCAGTACCCAATGGCGCTGAAGGGGTCATTGTCGACCTGGGTACTATATCAGCATACCCTGGGTACTTAAAATTTGAGAAATGGTACCCAGGGTACTGTCGATTAATATAAACGTACCCTGTGTGGTTAAGTATGGCGAGATTACGTTCATTTCCTTCCCGTATTTGGTCCACAATTATAAATAGAAGAACGGCGGTTGGTTACAGTTTACAGTTAAGTTTGTTTTGATTATTTGCATGTTTACGAACACTGTTGAAAAATAATAGATTTGATTCAACAATATTGGTCTGGGTACATTTATGTTAAGCGACAGTACCCTGGGTACAATTTCTCAAATTTTAAGAACCCTGGGTACGCTGATATAGTACCCAGATCGACAATGACCCCTTCAGCCCCAATGGCCTATCGAAAAGCTTCAACAACGACAAACCATAAATTTCACTTCTGTCCACAGTTATTGTCAGTTTCATTTTAAAATGATTGAAATTCTTAAAATTTAGGAGTTAATGACATGGGAAACATAAAGGTAGGGGTTTTCAAGAAGATTACTCAATTTGGAACAGAACTTATCTGATCGTTTGGTAACTATAGTATAGTCGCCCAAGAGTAGTCATCAGCCATATGATGGTTCTTCGTATATGTAAATATGTAGATGTCGGGTACCACGAATAACAGAAAACAACTGAAAACAAGAGGAATAACCGAAAACAATAAAAAAGTGACCGAAAAACGCATTATAATTAATGTTTTTTGTTCAAAACTGTATGTTTAACGTAATAGAAACGCTATGCAAAAAGTTTATGAAAAAATATTAATGTATTACAAAGTTATAGCACTTTTTCCTTCATGCCATACAAATACGATAATATACATTATTCAATATGGCGACTGAACATCACGTGATTCGATCAAAGTACTGAAAATGCTGTGACCGTTTTATGATTGATGACTGAAACATAGCTTTTAATGTAAAAATGTAAATTAAAGAATAAAGGTGGTCACTGCATTTTTCAAGGCTTGTGACTTGCAAGGTAAAAACAGATACCTTGGCTGCATTAACCCCCTTAAATAAAACAATTTCAAAATTTTAATTTTTAATTGAGATTGTGATTAAAATGTTTTCATTTGATATTTGAAAATTAAGATATATTTTTTTAATTATTTAAATAAAATTAATTGATTAAAAGATTCATTTAATCCTTTAAAATAAAATGATAACCCAGAGTTATTTTTTAAATTATTATTAAAAACTTTAAAACTACTAAGATATCCTGAACGAGGCTCGGGCATATCTGTTGTAGTCCGCGAAATAAATTATTTAGTTTTATGAAGAAAGTTTAAAACTACTAAGATATCCTGCACGAGGCTCGGGCATATCTGTTGTAGTCCGCGAAATAAATTATTTAGTTTTATGAAGAATATGACATTGCAATAATAATATTTGCAATTAAATTGCTAAATCAAATGCCAATCGAAATATATTGATCACTTTTTGACAAGTGCCAGAAGTTTGGCTACCAGGTGTTAATAGACACCCGAAAGGCATATAACAAATGTAATCAAAATTAAACAATAAGCATAAGGATAAGCAACCATTTTGCAATGATAACTGAGACTTGGTATAAGTAATTTGGTATTTTTATTTACATGACTAGAAAAAACACATCCACTGACGACCAATTATTTCAACCGGTTTATTTTTTGAGTAATCTAATTCAAACATGTTCAGAAGCCAACCATACAAATGCTTTTCTTGTACAAAGCAAATGAGCAAAACCAATCAGTGTTTTTTGGTAATTAACTCATTTTTTTTTAAACAAACAACCTTTTATTGGGGTTTCTTTATTCAATTATTTTACAACAAAGACCAGCATGATAAAAAAATTGTTAACTGATATCTGCAATCAAGTTAAGTCATAATGTAAAATTTAAAGTAATAATTATCAATTATCACCATGCAGTCAATATTTCACGCCTAATCACACCATTTTCAGTACTTTGATAGAATCACGTGATGTTCAGTCGCCATATTGAATAATGTATATTATCGTATTTGTATGGCATGAAGGAAAAAGTGCTATAGCTTTGTAATACATTAATATTTTTTCATAAAACTTTTTGCATAGCGTTTCTATTACGTTCAACATACAGTTTTGAACAAAAAACATTAATTTTAATGCGTTTTCGGTCACTTTTTTTATTGTTTTCGGTTATTCCTCTTGTTTTCGGTTGTTTTCTGTTATTCGAGCTACCGGTAGATGTTAGCTACAATAATGTAGCTCCTTTTTTTTAAATTTTTTTATGGACGGAGCTACAAAGAGGTCCCATTACTCGTAATGGAGCAAAAACACTTTTGGGATTTACACATATTTTCCGCTATTTAACCTTTGTCTTTATTAAATAAATATGTTTTCTTTCCTCCGCCGTTCATCTGATATGTCTACAATGTCTAATTAAATAATTTTAACACTTTTTCGTAATCGTGTCATTGTTGACATAATTAAAATTGTGGAGTGTAGAATTTCGGAATCGTATCGGTAAAATTTGTAATAAGGGGACATAATCATAATGCAAATGAATGCAGCTGAAATCATCCGGAATTTCATTTTTTACCAAATCTATTCCGATATTATCGAAATTATGCACTTCCGGAATTCATATTTTTTGTCAACATTGCCATGATTATGAATAAAGTGATAAAACTAACGAATACGGTGTTGTGGAAATATCAGTTAAACTGCAAATACATAAAAAAGTATGTAGCAAACCAGGGAAACAGTTAAATTGCTTATAAAATGCATAAAACCCCCGGGTGTGAATCACTCCCGGGCTGCTCCATTACGAGTAATGGGACCGCTTTGTAGCTCCGTCCATAAAAAAATTAAAAAAAAAGGAGCTACATTATTGTAGCTAGGTAGATGTCTGATATCAGACGTCTTGTTGCGAAGTATTGCAAAAAATTGGATGTGGCCAGTGTGGGTTTTGTACCTGCCGAGACAGTGTCGTAAATAGATAGGTTTTTTTGTCATTATATTTTGTATCCTCCGAATATGCAAACATAAAATGTTATGAACGAAAGGCACCATGAGTGGTAAGAAGAATTGATTTCTGCCGGAAACCGCATGTTGCGATTATAAAATCGGATCACCTCGGCCATTTCCGCTTTTGAAAATCGTTTACTTTTATTTAATATATTTTTTCGTTCGTCGTTTTGCTTCGGATAGCTCAGCTACCATCTGATTTATGGATTTTTCTCTAATTTTGACGTAATATTTCAACCGCTTGACCGGTGTGGAAAAAATATTTCTCACTGAGACAGCGTGGTACCTATTTTTAGCACGTGATTTTTAGCCGATTGAGATATATAGGATCTAACACCGGTGGGTGGGCAAGACGGGAAAATCTCAGACACCCAAGTGAAAAGATTTCTGGTCTCCAACGAGGCTCTGCCGAGTTGGAGACCAAAAGAAATCTTTCTACTCATGGACTAAAGACACTGTAATGCCTCTGTAGTTTCCAGCTTGAGTAGGATCTTTTCCTTTTTTTCAAGATTGGTGTTATTATAACTCCGGTTTTAAACATATTTGGAACTTTTCCTTCTTCGAATATTTGATTTAAAATGTTTTGATAGATTGGTAGTATGGACCTGCATATTTGATGTGCCCTGCTGCAATGCTATATTCGTCTTGGGATTTTCCATTATTCAGGTGTGTAATTGCTCTTCTGATTTCATCTATGGTTACTGTAGTTGGTTGGCCATTTACTTTATGCGGATGTATGTCTTTAATTAGTTTACATTTAGTTTACTGAGTGTTTTTAGGTCTGTATTGAAGATTTCATCTTGCTGGGGATCAGAAAGTTCATCAAGTATTCAGCAAACAAATCTCTCTGTTCTCAACTGAGGTTGCATTTTTCCCTTCTTTTACCATGCTTATAGGAGTTGTATCTGATGTAGAAGTTTGGTTTCTTCTTATTAGTTGGAAAAAACTACCATTTCATTTGGATTTTTCTCCAGTTTTTCCAGAAATTTAAGCCTGTCCATTGCTTTTTCTTTCCTTTGTTGTTTTCTTAATTGCCTCATAGCTTCTTTTTTTGCTTGTAATAACTGGTGGTCATTTCTGGGTCTGCCCGCCAGGTCCCATTGTCTATGACAGTTCTTGCTATTCCCTAATATGCGTTTTACTCCTGGGAAGCTTTTCGTTTGAATCCACATAATTCTTATGTATACAGTTCTTGTGTACTGCGTCACATTATAATTATCGAAAACACCTTGCGTTTATTTCTTATACAATATTTACACTATATCAGTCGATCAAGTGTTTAGGGTACGATAAAAAGTGTCAAAGAAACCTGATGAAAAACTAGTTCTTGGATAATCATTGAATTCGGTATAAAAAATATTTCGTTTTCGATGTACCAATGCATCAAATTCATTGACAGGGCTCCCCGGACGAGGAGGAGAGGTCCTCTCAGTGAGGGATTGTCAGGTCATAATGCGAAGCCTGCCAGGGGAACCGTATTTGGAGAGTTCGACGCTCATTGCACGATAAAGACCACTTCTGTACAGTTCGAAAGGAGCAGGATCAGTGTAACCGCTACAAAAAAGGAGCAGGATCAGTGTAACCGCTACAAAAAAGGAGCAGGATCAGTGTAACCGCTACACAAAAGTTAATTCTCTGCCTTAACCCAATACATCTTGCTTTTCAGCGGCCGGGTCAAAATTGTGTTCCCGTTTGTTAGTCTTTACCCATTTGTTTATTGTTTTATTTATGTTCGTAATGAATATTGCAATCAATCAATCAATCAATCAATCAATCAATCAAAGTTTTGTTACTTTCATACTTAATGTGCTTTCCGATCCATGTTCCTACCGTTGTATTTCTACTTAACATTAAATCACATAAATAATCAAATATTTCCGTTGTGGACATCTGTTAAACACGTGCAGGATCTCTATTTTCTCTATACATAGTTCATAAAATAATTTGTATCTAATGTCAACAATCAATGCAATGAGATGTATTTAAAAAAAACAAAATCACACAAATAAATTTTTAATATTACTGTTTATAATTGCTCCTTTACAAATTGAAGTACTGCTGGTACTCCTTTCGTTTGTATTAGGGACCAATAATTTATTTTCGAAGTTTTCGAAATGTGTAAATATGGAAAAAAGGGGGGGGGGTAAATAAATTGTTTTCCTGTCTGATCAAAATCAAAACCAATCTAATTAAAATTTTAATCTTTCGCTTCAATCGCTTGCATCCCCCGTTTGTCATTGTCATTACAACGCAGTAACAATAACAAAAGGGGGGGGGGGCGCATAAGAAAAATTTAATTTTAGTTAAATTTAAATCAAACTTGCTACGAAGTACTTTCTCCAGTTTTCCTCCCTAATTCTCCAATACCGTTTTACTTTCACTGAAAATAATTGGTCATTAAATTTTCTTTAAACTTGCCATATAGTTAGATTTTTATACTACAAATTTGAATTCAAAATAAAAAATAGGAGTTTTAGAGATATCATCAAGGGGTTGAGCTCTGTAATTTCAAATTTTCGAATACTAGTACATATAGATTATACAGTGAAGAGAATAAAAAACCACTAAAATAGTAGATTTTAAAAATCTGTCCATTAAAATTTTCTTAATTTTTGATATAATGTCAAGCAATTGGTATGCATTGTAGTGGTGGAATGAAAAATAGGGGTATTTAGTCAAATTTTTGTCTATTGAGAAATAACTGGTCAAAACGCACTAAAAATTTGTATTTTGTGTGTCAAAGTTATCTCCCTTTTTATCATCATCATTTTTATCCATGCCGAACTCGTTTGTGTGATAACTTTGTATTTCAACAAAAATACTATTAGGCTTTCATTGCTATTTTTCATGTAAGGACAAAATATATATAATTTTACCATATTTGTAATATCTAGTTTGAGATCCCCCCCCCCCCCAAAAAAAAAGGGGGATGGTGTCCTTCATCCCCTAAAATGTGAAATATTTTGATTTAGCGTTCTGTAAACGTAATGATGAATCGAACGTGGAATCGGAACACCCGACTTGGGAAGTCATGGAGTGGAGCTATGAAGTGGATTGTGGAGTTTTTGAGTTTTGTTTTTTTTTTTTAATTTAAATTTTTATTGATTGCGTAATATAGTGGCGATAAATAATGTTTCGTAAAATACACAAGTTTAGTTTTGACTTATATATGTTATTGTTCACTTACAAATTCAATTTATTTGGGAATTTATTAATCACTATACTTTTAAATAAGATGAACAGTTTATCATTTGTTTATGAACTGTCTAAACATTTTATCAATTCTTCAATAAAATATTTCAAATGTCTGACATTCAGCCCATAAAACGTGTGAACAGTCATAAAAGATCAAGAAAACCACCACTTGGACAGTTCCAATATTTTACATCACTCAACAATGCAATAAACGATACTGAGATGGGTTTATCAAGTGTACACATTATATCCAACGGAGAAACGGTGTGCTAGTAAAGCATTGATAATTTTGGAATATGTCGAAAAAGTTCTTTTGAAGTGTCATGCAGATGCAGTTAATATGTTAAATTTCGAGAATATTACTTAACCCAACAAACAATTTATTTATTACCATATAATTTTATGAATAAAGCAATTGAAACATGATCGCTATTTTGTAGTTTCGACAAAAAAGGATAAACAATAAAAAGGAAACTACAATACTTCACTCTAAAACTCGTAACTACGACATTCAATTGACTCAACTCCAACACTCCATCCATAAAATAAATATTTTGGGTATTATTAAATATCTACACGACAGAAGTGAATACTGATGAAATAGAAAAAAGCCTAATCCCTGTGGTTAAAGATTGTAAAAAAATAAAAGTTGTTAGCGAATTTTAATCTTAGTTTCACCTTGCCACGTGCACCTTGCATAGAAATCACAATATTTTCATTGTGCAATACATTTTAATTTGCACATCCGTCAGAAACCAATCTAATTAAAATTAAATCTTTCACTTGTTACCCGTATTTGCTTTGGTCGCTTACAACGAACCAAAAGGGGGTGGGGGCAAGTGAAAGATTTAATTTTAATTAAATTGGTCAGAAACAACCAATTTTTCCTAACAAGGTCTTTTGATGAAGTTTAATATGACCTGATGAAAATGATGCATATTAGTCAGTTACAATACTTGTTTGCGCTTGTACTTACTTATTATCTTACTATTCATAAAAGTTTGATTTCATCGTGGATTTCACGAACTATTGGACTATTGCACTTAACACTAGAGCAGTAGATTTCTTTGGTTAGTTAAAATTAAAATTGTAATCGTAAAAAACGAATAGTAGGCAAACCAGACAAAATGTTTAGACGTGTTATGACTTCTCAAAAGGAGGCTCTGTGACCGAGTGGTTGACGTATCTACTCTATACTATTGATCGCGTGCTTATCGCCACTGAGCGAGGCTGCGTAATCGAGCCTCAATGCGTTCAGGGTGTGCTCGACTCCAATCTTAATTAACAATGAATGCCAGTTTTCGTATAGAAGGTCGGGGGTTTACTCCTGGTTCTTAAGCTTCCATCCGCAATAAAAATTGGAAGCCATGATATATCTCAAAAATTGCTGACACTATTCAAACAAACAAAGTTCCCAAACACATGAAAATTTTATTGGTAAATTTTGAGACTGTAGACGATTCAAACATAGATAAGATCATTACAACCGACAAAGGAGGAGTTGATATCAAAAAGAAGTACCCCGGGTTAATACCTTGCCACGCAATTACACATTTCTACACATACCCCATTCCCACGCAACTACACATTTTGACACATACCCCTTTACACCGCAGTTACACATTCCTACACATCACAATAAAATGCATTTAACTCTTATTTTATGACGAAAAAAAACAACATTGTTAGCAAAAACATGTTGTTAGATAATTTTCTAATATTTTAAATAAAATTCCGTAACCAAATAACGTTTTGGTTGCGATATTTCAGTAGCAGACGACTGTCGATTTCAATTATGATGAAAATAATGTCCGCCGTGTTTATTTGATACCGATATGTCAGAAGTAAACAGTGTCTACTCCGAAGAAGGCAGCGTGAACGATCAAATGTCAAGCGGCGACGAGGGGCAGGACAGCTTTTATTCAGAAATAGAAGATTTGTCTGATACCACCCCTATTTCTTCAGATGATGATGCCAGTGACAACGACGATGTCGTTCATGAGAACAGAGAACTGGTTTGGCGTGAAACGTACGAACCCATAGACATCGATCCTTTCATTGAGAACACTGGTCCCGTCCATAATCTTGACCACAATGCCAGTGAAATAGAGTATTTTAAGTTATTTTTTGATGACTCTATGCTAGCAAAACTAGTAGTCGAAACAAATCGTTTTGCTGCACAAAATGGTCCTGACCCAAACTGGCGTGATACAAATCGTGAGGAGATGTCAGCGTTTATAGGTGCGTCATTTAAAAAGTACAGTTTATACAAAAAAAATATCTACCAGGTCCTTTTTATTTCACAAATCAACAAGTCGAAGTTAATATTCGTCGAAAAAAAAAGTTTTTTTGGGTGGGTTTTTTTTGTTTACACACAAATACACACGTATAAACACATTGATAAGTTGTCTACTGAGTTTGAGTTCTTGGCTAATATTACATTATTACATACACAAAAGACATAACAAATGGACTTACCACATAGAAGGAAAACATAAATATCCTTAGAAACACTCATAAAGTATATTTTAAATCATTTATATTTGAGTTTCACCGAACATTTCAAAACACAGCGTCGACGCGTTAAGTTTACACATAAGTCAAGGACGCAAACATGACGTCAAAATTGTGCCACATTACGGGCACCTGTCATTTGCAAACTTTTCAAAGTATAAAAAAAATGGTCACACACATTAGGAAATTTTTTTAATTTAGGCATGATATTTGTGTATAAATTCGATTTTTATTTTACTTCTAAATTATATAAATATAAAAGTTTATCTATTCAATCCAAATTTGCAATTGTCATTTGAAGCACATACATACTTTTATAGCAAGCTTATTTTCATGAAAACCTTTAGCATACATGGTTATGTGTATGTTTAGAATACATAGTCTATACATTTGACTGGAGTAAATAACCAGCTATTTCCCAACGCAAGTTTACAATTTACATAGATATAAAGTGACACAAAAAAATGGAATACATGAATGAATAAAATAAATCAATCAATCAATCATTCAATAAATAAATAAATAAAAATGAAACTAGAAGTAAATTAACAAAAAAATTATAAACAAATGCATGTAGATTTAAAATAATAATATTTATATCACATATTTGTTTACAGGAATGCAGGTATTAATGGGCATTAACAGACTGCCTGATTATTCATTTTACTGGTCTAGCAATAAATATTTAGGAAATCAGGGTTTCAAAGAGATTATGCCAGTAAAACGCTACGAAAAGCTCACACAATATATCCATTGTAACAACGTGGAAACAGAGATTCCGGCAAATCAACCTGGTCATGATCGTCTGCACAAAATTCGTCCACTTATTGAATCATGTATTCAAAACTTTTCGGCTAGGTATAAACCCAATAAAAACCAATCTGTTGACGAAGCTATGGTGGCTTACAAGGGAAGGTTCAGTGCTAAACAGTACATTCCATCAAAACCAATCAAATGGGGGTTCAAAATCTGGATGAGGTGCGACAGCAAGTCAGGATACTGTCACCAGTTTGACATATATATGGGCAAAGAGATAGGCGTAAACAATAGTAAGTCTCTAGGACACCGTGTTGTCGAGAAATTAGCCCAAGATCTTCATAACAAAAACCACCATCTGTATTTTGATAGTTACTTTACATCAATTCCTTTAATACAAGATCTCTTGAGAAATGGCATATATGCGTGTGGGACAATTAATCAGAACAGAAAAGGCTTCCCCCAAGACCTACGTAAAGCACCGAGGATGCAGACTGGTCAGTTTGTTGGTAGGCAGACAGATGACATGGTTGGGGTCGTCTGGATGGACAAGAAACCTGTTAGTATTGTGGCATCTAATGAGTCCTTGATTGAGGTACAAATCATCATCATCATCATCATCATCATCATCATCATCATCATCATCATCGTCCGTCTTGAATATGGCTGAAATATTGATTGCTAGACGTAAATCAATCAATCAATCCATCCATTCATCATCATCATCATCATCATCATCATCATCATCATCATCATCATCATCATCATCATCATCATCATCATCATCATCATCATCCATTTGCCTATCCAACTATCATCTATCCATTTTATTCATCCACCTACTACTATCTATCCATTTATTCATCCACCTATCACCACTACTATCATCATCATTTTGTTAATATAGCGTTGTAGCAACGACGATGGCTGATGAATTTGAAACATTACATAATTACTTACACTTACTAGTATTTCTTAAGTTTTTATCGTTTGGTTGCGGATAGATTCTCTCTACGGGCACGGCGTGCTCGATTCCAATATTAATTGCCAGTCTTCTCACCGAAGACGAAGTTCGGGTTTTTTTCTGGGCACTCCGGCTTCCTTTACGAATAAAAACTGGACGCCATGATAAAGTTGAAAAAATACTGCAAGTTTCAAACAAATAAAATAAATTCGGTCGGTTTTTTGATAGACGTATCGTTTGTAGACATCGTTGATTCACAACTTTGCATTTACTTAAACACCATCAATCAATCAGCTTCAGCTTACTAAATTGTACACTTTTTGATGAAAAACGTCTTGCTTGTAATTCGTCCTTTCGTCTCTTGTAGGTTGAAAGAAAAGAAATATCATTCCTGTTAGAAACCGTATTTTAGAAAACATGTTTGCTGTGATTTTTTTTAAATGAAAGTATCCTAAGAAACAAATTAGTTTAAATTATTTTGTAGGTGGATACAACGAACCGGAGGCAGAAAGATGGGACAAATGCTCGCGTTACCAGACCGCGCGTGGTTACAAATTATCAAGAGAATTTTAGAGGGGTGGATATTTGTGATCAATTGCGCGTCAAATACGCAATCGGTAGATCATCAAAAAAATGGTGGAAATATTTAATGCATTTTCTCATTGATCTAAGCATCATTAATGCCTTTATAGTATGGTCCGAGACTGAGGTTCCACAGCCCGCACGTACCAAAAAGAGGTACAGACAGCTGGATTTTAGGGTCAATCTGTCCACGCAGCTGATAGGAAATTTTTCGCGACAGAGAATACCAGTAGCACCGGCACAACCGCGATCATCGCACGCGCATTTGAAATTGGGCCGTAAACGGTCAACATGCAAACTTTGCACAAAAATAGGAGAAAAGAAACGAAAAACTACCCAGCTTGGATGTGAAAAATGCAACAAACATTTGTGTTCTCTGGAATGTTATAACGCGTTCCATCAAAATATCGGGGTATCTGTTGTCACGGAAGAGTGAGAAAAGTATGAAGGGGTTCTCGAATTTAAGGATAAACAAATGAATTACAAAATGTGTGCAGCATTTCTGTTTCTATCTGTTCCTTTTACTCCTTCTACCACTCGTCCCAAAAAAGGAATTATAGTATTTATTTTTTAAAGTTTTCTTAATGTCATTTTTTAAATATTTTTTACGACCGTCACAAAAATGCAGTCTTATTAGTTGTTACGTTGTCATTCAATGTTAGTTTTGCTTACATAATCTGACTTCAGTTCTTTATATTAAATTCTGACTGATTATAATTTTAATCACAGTTTTGTGTTATTGTATTGGAGTCATTTTCCGATAAAAACCTACGATGTTACATCATTGCACTAGCTAATTTGTTGAGTTGAGTTGAGCCCATTAAACGTTAAAATACACATTTCAACCGGAATGTTTGCATGTTTTTCTGCAGAAGTTCGGGAGTGTTTAACAGGTACGCATGCTTTCCAACACCTAGTTTGTGAATATAGAATTTATCATTCTGACGTATAAGAACGTTTATTAACGTCACAAATTTATGCCATGCGGAAACGTTGCTATATTGCAACGTTACTGCCGCCGGGTAAGTAAAAAACTCTAATAAATTGCATGCGTGGCAAAGTGTTAAAGAATGTTGATGAAAATGTCTATCTTTCGCCACAATATCCTGTAATACGGTGTTACACTGTCATATGCAAACTGTATACATTTCTTAAACAAAATATGAACCCTACATTTAGAATGACATATATATCCAACCCGGCCAAAACTGAAAAGGGTTCATCTATTCATATAGTCCGTGAATCCTCTGCGGTCCGACGCTTTTGTTTTTGCTTGGGACGGCAGAGGATTCTCGGACTACCATCAAAGTTCGTTTCAATTGACCACGAGAATTCATAATGCATATGGTGTAAAGGGCTTACCGAGCTTAGTAGTAGTGCCTTAATATATAAACATAGAAACAAAACTAGTAGTAAATTTGATACATTTAACGAATCTTCTCTGAATGGTTTCATAAGAAAAAGATACATATTTTACACGAATATTATTTACAATTATAACGGTCAAATCTCATCAAAAATCCAAAGAACTGTAGCCAGTTGTAAGCACATCATAGTTGGCCTCACATATCTATTACTGTGCATTGAACACGCCTCTAGTTAAATAGCTTCACGAGTTGAATTCCCGAGTTCTTCATTTCGTGGATAGGGACAGTACTTAATTGTATGAGCGTAATCCCCGGTAAGGCCACACAATGGACAGATATATTTCCGTAACACTGGGCATGTCACTCTCCCTACAGAATCTTTAAGAATATGTGAAGTGTATATTGATGCCATCTCACCATTATTTTTACAAAACACACAATAGCATTTCTTACACTTGGCCTTTCGCTTTTCAATTTTGTAATCTAAAATGTCACATATAATCGGATTATGCTCCTTCCTATCAACACACCCTTTTTGACATCGCATTTCAACTTGAAAATTATCAACTTCGTCCAGGTCGCATTCTTTACCGTTTTGTCTGAATTCTTCTAGTGCGCTCGGGCGAATGTCGTCTAAATGGTCTGAAGAAGGAATGTTTCCCAGTTCGTATACGTCATCTTCACACAATGGAAATGTTCGGAGTAGTAAACTTTGTAAATAATTTACTTCCCATATATTCCATACGTAATTGTCGTTATTAATATTGATACTGGTATTTATTTTGGTTTCGACAAGATCCATCCTTCCCAGCTTAATAACTTCCATGGAATGATGACCCAGCTGAGGCGTGATTTCTTTGATCCGTCCGACATTACGCAGTTTTCACTTTACACCTTGACATCACTCAGCATCCAGTATTGTACACATATAACATCAATAAATTTAATCTGACCGTGACAAATTATGGTAACACGTGAAAATAACCTCCCACCAAGAATGACAAGTTACCAATTAAAAATTTATTAGTGTTGAAGTACATTAATAAACAAAGAAATGCACTCGAAACAATAAAAAACACTTATTGTAAATATGTCTTAAAAAAATTGTCGTGTAAAAAACGTTATTCGAAATAAGAGACATGTCCAGTTTGATTTTCTATTGTACTATTAACAATTAGTATACATTTTTTCACATTTTCCTTTGTAAAAGATGATAGTAGAACAAAATCTACAAAGGCTTGTAGAACGTATTAACGAATATGTTCCACTTACCAGAACTCGTCACGTGAATGATTGATACTAACACTAAATACTAACGCAGATTTTGTATTCTAATACTACATATACTTGTTACAACTAGAAACAAATCCGAAAACAAAAACCAGCAACAACAGCACCATGTAATTTACAGAGTGGAGTCTAGTGGTCATGAAGTGGAGTCTGGGGAGAATTTTGTTGTTAAAATTTTGAGTAGATTTTTGTACCGATATTTAATTTTTTTATAAATCAGTTATTTTAAATTTGACAAATTTCTCTGCCTCAATTAGGCCGAATTTTACTGCCGTTATAATCCGAAGTTAGTTATGCGATTTGTCGGATTAACGGCAGAATTTAGTCCTATTGCTCGTAATGTAGCAAATAAAAAAATTCTATCTTCGGTCTATTTATACAAAATTCAAACATAATATTCATCTTCTTTACGTTATTAAAGCTTCAGACATTGCGAAACTAACGGGAAACGATCTTTATTGAAGAAATTTCATTGTTTGTCTTTGAAGATGCACGTAGGCATTACTGGCTTAAAAAATCATAGAGCTAACAATAAACATATTTAAATATGCCCAACGAAAAGCTATTTCAGAAGTTGAAGACCACAATGGTAAATGAAAAAATACAACCTGTCTGTGTATATCTTGGAGTTGTTAAGTTTTTTCCTTGCGATGTAGCCTATATTTTAACTCGAAAACAAGGATCATTTTTCCGTATATGGATAATGTGACCTAATGTGAACGTGCTAATTTGCATACTATAACAACCATTCCGTGGTAAGAATCCAGCAATTTACATATGTATTACCCATGATGCAACACGCCATTCAGTTTCGGGTTTCTCAATGTTTTTCATGTAGTAAACGTAATTAAAAAGAGAGTTCATAAAATGCATTTTTTTATGTTGTGAATAATCTCACATTAAGCAATAAACGTGTACTTCACTGGTGCGTTTTTATATCACCCAATTTTACCTTTTAGTTATAAACAAACTATTATTCCCCATTATTGTTCTTATAAAATCTAAAGTTAGGATTTAAGTGCATAAAATGCATTTTATTATTAATATTGTAAATTTTTGTGAATAATATCACACTAAGCAATAAACGTGTACTTCACTGGTGCGTTTTTATATCACCCAATTTTACCTTTTAGTTATAAACAAACTATTATTCCTCATTATTGTTCTTATAAAATCTAAAGTTAGGATTTAAGTGCATAAAATGCATTTTATTATTAATATTGTAAATTTTTGTGAATAATATCACACTAAGCAATAAACGTGTACTTCGATCACTGGTGCGTACCAGTGGAGGTGTTCCATAAATGGAAGGATGTACATTCAACAGAACAGAACAGACACGAATGTCAACACAACTCACAGCGTGTTATTAAAAACGGCAATAACTATCATCAAGTATCAATAATGAGCGATTTTTAACACGAAAGCGATAAAAGAATGGTGACACTGTCGAAAGATATCAAGATCGACCAAGTCAAATTCTATATGCAACTTCTTTTGGACATCAAAGTGCCGGGAGTGATTCACTCCCGCTCTGCTACATTACGAGTAATGGGACTAAATTCATACCCTCGCCAAAAAAGCAAGGGTACGATTATACGGTCTAGGCCTCAATAGATTTAACAGAAGTTAACACATTAACTTTTTTTGGACAGTCTTAGGAACCGACCATTTAACTTGCAGGGGGGGGGGGGGGGAGGCCTTGGTTTTTTCCTAAAAAAATATTTTTTGAAGGGTAAGAAAAAAAAAGATTTTTGATAAAAAAAATATTGTGAAGAAGGATTTCTGCTATATAAAATAATGCTAATAATGAAAAAAAAATTCTGTCTCGACGCCTTAAAAAAAAAATTTTCTAAACAAAAAAAACCAAGCCCCCCCCCCCCTTTCAAGTTAAATGGTCTGTCCCTTACACCTAACCCAAAAATCATCATCAAAATGATAGGCTTACCAGTGTATCAGTATCATTTGCTTATACAAGATGTATGGTTATATTCTGCTCTTTGTTCTATTAGTTTTTAACTGAATAATAATAGTTTCCATAGACTTGCAACAAGTGCCTTTGAATTTTTTTTGTTGCTATTAGAGAGATGCATCTTTATTATCAACATTTCTTATACTATCCACTTTGTACACAAGTCTTTTGTTTCCACATAATTTCCAAATGCATTTTATTATATATGATGTCATCATGGTGATACTACAGCCGTCTGGTATTTGTAACAAACAAAAATATAACTGAATTGACAGTTTAATTAGTCATAAATCTTATGTAAAAAAATGATACTGATAAACCCCATCATTTTGATGCGGATTTTAGTGTTCGTATGTAACTGTTCAAAGATTAATCTATTAATTTCTGAGATTGCATTACAATTTAAATGAGCGATTCATAAAAATTTAAATCTCCAAAAATCAACTCCTAATTTTCACTATAAAAAATCGACTCCAATTTCACTCTATGACTCAACATGGTGCCGCAACAACCAAATAGATAACAAAACATAAAACTGAGAACATAAAAAAACTAGAGGATCCCAGGAGCCTGTAATCGCTCACCTGGAATCCAAATGACTTCAACTATATTTAAATTTTTGAAATTAACAGTTTCAGTCTAGTTGTTATAGCTTTTAAGTTACTGTGCAAAAACTAAACATTTCTTCAAAAATTTTAGGTAAATAAAATAACTCCTATAAGGTGCCATCAGACAATTTCTGAAAATTAAATGGTTTGTAGGCATTGTCCTTTAGGGTACTTTAGAAATTTACAGTTTTACTCTACTAGTAGGTGTGTTATAGACTAATTTATAATTCAAAAACTGTTCATTTGTCCAAATTCATAATGAAATGGCAATAACTCCTATAAAGAGTCATCTTGCAATTTTTGACTAATTTGTAGGGCTTCTATTGCTGATCATTTGTGCAGTTTACAGTTTCAATCTCGCTGCTATAGTTTTCAAGTTACAGGACAAAAATGGAAAATTTCATAACAAAATTGTCATTTAAGGGCAATAACCCCTATAATGAGTCATCTGACAATTTCAGACTAAGACAGTGAATTGTAGGGCTTGTATTGCTGATCATTTTTGCTATTTACAGTTTTACTCTAGCTGTTATAGTTTTCATGTTATATTGTAAATACCAAACCAAAAATTTTGTCAAAAATCGTCAATAAAGGGCAATAACTCCTACAAGAAGCCAATACACAACTTCACACTAATAGCAACTATTGTAGACTTTAATGTGCTGATCAATTTGAAGTAACGGTTTTCTCTATAGCTATTATAATTTTTGAGATAATGATCAAAAACCTGTGTTGACCACCATGTTCTATTTTTATTAACAGCGGCAATATTTGTCTGTTGATCAACACCCTGGGTACAAACTTGAAACTAGGAACCCTAAGGATGATTGTGGCCAAGTTTGAAATAAATTGGCCCAGTGGTTTCAGAGAAGATTTTTGAAAAAGTTTACGACGGACGACGGACGCCATTGATGGCAACAGCTCACATGGACCTTCGGTCCAGGTGAGCTAACAAACACCCAGGATTATCACTTTCCCAGACTACTCAGCCTGCTAATTACAGATCACTACTGAACTCGCTACTAGAGATACTTTCAGTGTAGATGGTGTCGCTGTAAACACGTTTACTAGAATAAATCAATATCAAAGCAGAAATGGACAAAACTCAATCTGGCATTTATAATCTAAGTAAAAACAGTTGATACACTTTATCGTTAAAATCCATTTTTTAATAACGGTCACTAACATGACAAAGTACATGACTCTGGAATTTGTTAGTTATATATAATAGCTGCAAGTCCCAGCTTTACTCCATTTATACATATCTTGGTATAGGAGGGTGTTGGTTTTTTCGTTGTTGTTGTTGCTGTGCTTTTATATTATATATGTAGTTGGTTTATTTTCCGTTTTGCTGACAAGGTCATCTTCAAATTTGTAGTCCTTAAAATAGGGTGTGATCACAGTTTTAATTACCTGAGATGTCTACATTCATTAATTTTATTGCTTTTCTTCGTGATGGCGGCCATAACATTTTCTAAGTGACGACTTCAATCTTACCACCGTGAACCCCTGTTTAAGAAGAGTTAAAAGACAAACTATAACAAGAAAATATGAGGCTCTTGAGTACCTGATCTATTGGGAGATAAATGTTTCATCGCAGGTGCTGCTGTAATGTTGCCACACAAAAACGGAAAATTCACAATAGGAAATAATAATAATATTTATTGGTTCAAACACAATTACAATAATTGGTTAAGACCTGTAGTACAATAATTATAATACATACGAATTATGTTTACAAAATTACAATTATAGAAATGTACAGAGTAAATGAGTAATTATACTAGAATACTTTGTATTTTAGAAACTACATGGTACTAGTAGAACTATTGTGTTTATACATAATCAAAAGGCAAATAGTTTATACACAGAAAAAATTCTTTGATAAATAAGTGTCGAATAACTCATATCCCAGACACATTTGAATTTCTTATTTCAAATAGTTTTTGAAGGAATGAAGACACAGTAAATTTATACATTTAGGTTTTTGTGTTCATTATTGATTTAAAGAAATTCTCTTCACGAATGATATCACCATTTATATTCCAGAAATAGGATAATTTGTTGAGTAATACTTTTCTTTCATGGCATCATTGCACATTTTACAAAGTCTGTCTTCTCTGTAATATTGCAATGTCTGCCTCTTTCTATTTCAAGGTTATGTGCACTTAGCCTAAATTTACTAAAAACAGATCTGTTTTTGTAATTTTCTCAATGATCAAAATTATATGCACGTTCTGTTGATAAGCAAAATGATTTGAAAAAGAAAAGTTTTTCAGAAGAATGAATACTAACGTTAGCATTTTTGTTCCTGCAGAAAGATATCATTATGTGTTGTTTCAATTGGGGAAATAAGGGTTTGAAATGTACTAAAGGACATTAAATAAGAAAATCCTAACTTTTGAAAACATTTCTTCATGTTTTAGTCCAAGAATTGGACTCCAGTGTATTGAAAAATAATTCATTCACCAATGAATTTCTAGATGAGATACTGTTGTTAAGAAATTTGATTGAATACATAATTATTTTTGAGCCAATAGGTAGCTAATTAAGCTCACAGAGGCAAGCACTGTTAGTAGTTTTACAGTTAACACCTAAAATTTGTTTTATAAACTAAATATGAAATTTCTCATACAAAAATGAGCTTGCCTTTAGGGAAATTGGTAGCAGATTCAATGCCCCAAACTTCACTTCCGTATAATAGAATCGGCAAGACCATAGAGTCAAACACTTTTCCAAGGTTTTGCAGGAATTATTCAATCCTAAAGCTTTTTAATCTTAAATAGAGCTTTTCTTGCTTTATCATGTAGTACATTGGAAGCTAAATTGAAGTTACCATTCAATTTTGGACTATCCCAAGGTAACAATATTTATCAATAGTTTTTATATGAGCTATTTATCTTGAAAAAGTTCAAAATAATCTTTCCATTTGAATAAAACATCATGGCTTTTGATTTAGATAAATGTATTTCTAACTTTCAGTCTGGGACTTTGCAAGCAGGTCAAGACTATTTTGTAACCCGATGCAACTTAGAATTACCAATAGAAATATGATCTGCGCTATGGTTGTCAAGTATGTCTATTATTTGATTTATAAAAATATTAAACAATAGAGAACTTAACACATCTCCCTGCTTTACTCCTCTTTCAGATATAAACGGGTCACTTAGACCTTCATCCTCACTAGTCGCAGGGTTTCTGTTTCCACAAGTGTGGACACATGTGGACACATAAACCCTGACATGTGAGGATGTTAGACCTTCAGTGAATTTAATTGTGTTAGAGGTTCTGCAGTACATAGAATAGATTATGTTGTAAATTTTCAAGGGATACCATTGCTTAAAAGGATGTAGAACAACCCAGTTCGCCACACTGTATCAAAAGCCTTTTTCAGGTCAATAAAAGTTGCGTACACTTTTTTCTTTTTTAGTTTATAGTGGTCAACTATAGATTTCAAGGAGAAAATATGTGTCAGTAGTTCTGCTGTTTTCTAGAAATCCAATTTGATTTTTTAATCATGTTATTATCCAATGAAAATTCCATAAGTCTAGAGTGAATAATTTTGTTGAAAAGCTTTCCAAGTTTTGAAGTAATAGATAGACCCCTGTAATTGTTAGGATAATATTTTTTACCCTTTTTAATGTTAAGGTACAAGGAGGCTTTCATTCCAAATGTCCGGAAATATTCCTTTGTTGAAAATAAAATTAAACAGCTTTTGTAAAGGTTTCAGGATTGATTGAGTGCCATTTTTTAACATCTCGTTTGAAATGGAATCTATTGAAGCACTTTTATCATTTTAAAAAGATTTAATGGCTTTTACATTTTCTTCCTCCTGGCTGATTTCACTATTGAGTTTATGTGTATTCACATTATGGGCGGAGTCAGTTTTTGGAACTATTAAATTAACAAGTGAGCACTTGCTGAAAAGAGTAAACAGCACATCTATCTAGTGTTAGTTGTTCAAAATGGTCTTTAAAATGTCATGAGGTAGAAATAACAATCTTCCCTTTTGTCGTTGGGTTCCTCAACCTAATTTAGTATTTCGTTTCTATGGTTGTGCGTCAAGGTATGAGGCAGACAGCTGTTTTGTGGCAAGTTCTATGAGGTAGATGTGATCAATAGTCGCCGAATTTTGGATTATTGAATGAAAGTACGTCATCTATATAGCGGTAAGTGAAATTGAATAAGACGGCTAAACTTTTGTCCTTGTTTTAAGGAGCCATTGTTTAAAATCTTCATTCTTGAAGAGAGGGGGGCCTTATAATCACCCTTGGCTAGCAAAATGGCTGAACACATGATTGTTGTCGATCTCGAGATTCTATTCGGTTTATATCGCAGCGGATTCTAAAGTATTTGACATAGTGCAAACGAAGGTCTCATCGGTGTAATTTCAATTGCTGCTGAGGGTAAGCAGAAATATGACAATCATCGAGATCTAATTCTAAATGCCCTTTTCAAAATCCCATAGTAACGTGGTTCGGGGGGCGGGGGTGGGGGTGGACGATGTAGATCTGTCGCCCTTCAATGATAACAGACGAGTAAATGCATCTCATGATCATTTCAAAATACGTAAATAATCTATTATTATTTTAAAGTATTTGTACAACTACGTATATTGCAATACAAACGTCAGACTAACACAGGGCTGTCAAGTTTTGATG
This sequence comes from Limnoperna fortunei, assembly GCA_944474755.1. Classification (NCBI taxonomy): domain Eukaryota; kingdom Metazoa; phylum Mollusca; class Bivalvia; order Mytilida; family Modiolidae; genus Limnoperna; species Limnoperna fortunei. The sequence continues at coordinate 91,509,294 of OX104116.1, forward strand.
AGCTGCTCGCGTGAGATTTGCCTAAAAATTGAAAGATCAAAGGAAAAAATAAAAACATCAAAGAAATTTGCTGCCAAATTGTGGACTAGATGCGTGAGTCTCACGCGAGTTGCGTGAGAGTTGACAGGCCTGCTAACACCCTCCGTATGTTCCCGTATACAATTCGGGATTATCTGTGACCTGTTTTCGGGAATAAGGTTTTATATCCAGTCTTGACCACGTTCTGTATTTTTCGAAAAATAGCTTACATTTTTAAGTTTTACATTATCATGGGGGGAGGGGGGGCAATCATTCATCACTCGTGGACGTACATCCTCCCTATGGGTTCTGTGTCCACTATGGAGCGAACGTCGTCGACTCGTTTTCTACAAATATTGGTTCATTCTAAAGCGATAAATTTTTATTCCCTTTTATCAGTTTCATTTTGTTAGTGACTGTTTTGTGCCTGTTTATTACTGCGTAAATAAAAAGTTGCTTCGGCTTTTTTCGCCTACAGTCGGAAAGTTACCGTCGAGAGATGTTCCGATTGAATAGTTAGAGTCATTAGAAACACCAACAAGGAAGTTCATAAGATATTCTTTACGAGAAATGCATATATAGATGTATGATACTCAGAAATATATAGGATTAGATTTATTGTTTTTAAATTAGTTTTGTATGGTTAACTATTGGGATCTAATGATATTTACGGAACACTTAAGGTTTTGCAAACTGTGCAATAAATAAATATAATTCATGGATATCCCTGTGATAAGTATACATAGTATACAATCTAAATATAAAAAAAATTATCTGACTGATAAACTGATATGGATGATGACACAGGTATTTTAAACAATGTTGGAAAATTGTTGGTAGATAATTTGTCCTAACTCAGTTACTTTATTATAAACAACAAATAAATGTATGTTTTATATATATTGATATATAGTTAATATATTTCTCTAATTTTTGTGTTATTTTCACACCAATTGAAAAAATAGTTATTGGTACTAGTGAAAATGTGGTTCTAATCTGTTGATTGGTTGAAAATAATAATGTCATAAATAGAAATAATGATGTCATAAACAAAACTGGGTATTTAAGTCATGTCCATATACTGGGGTACTCCAAGAATCCTCTGCCGTCCAATGCTTTTGTTGGACAGCAGAGGATTCTCAGACTAGTACTGGGGTTGGGAGAATTTTTATTTTTGTTTTGGAAATTTTCTGCATTTTAAAATGTGAGAAACAGAGTCTTACCCTAGTACTATAATAGTATTGGATTATCAGATTTCTACAACCGTGATAGTTTTAAATGATGGAATTTGAAGTCCTCAACAAGGCTGGGACATAAATACTATAATTTAACTCTCGATTTAGAAATTGTGATAATCCACTCATACCAATATATTTGATTTGAATGGTGTTTTAACGCCACTTTCAGCAATTTTCCAGCTATTTCATGGCGTCCAGATTTTATTGGGGGAGGAAGCCGGAGTACCTGGAGAGAACCCCCGACCTGCGGTAGGAAAACTGGCAATCCTTGTCAATTAAGATTGGAGTCGAGTACACCCTGCCTGCAGTGAGAATCGAACCGCAATCACAGTGTTGACAGACCACGTGATCAATAGTAGACGAACTACCTTGACCACTCGGCCACCGAGGCCCCTCATACCAATATAAGATGCTATCTATCTGTTGTAATTTTTCCATTAACTTTGTATACAATTGTACCACAAGGAATCCATCAATCAAGCAACTCTTTTTTCTCTACAGTGTATAGAATGTGTTAGATTTTATTTTTTTGTAACGAGCCCATGATTGAAAAAAAAAATTGAATTTGAATTTATATTAGAATTCTTGGGTTTTAAGACTCGGGACATTATAGAAAACAATAAATATTAAGAAAACAATTTTAAGTAAACTAACATACAAAACTCTGTAAGTACATTTGTAGGATAATGAAATATTCAATGATATTCACACAGATCCAGAACAAAAAAATTGAGAATGTAAATTATTTAGGCCATAAACCATTCTAAACAAGTACTATCTTTAAAAAAGATATTCGACGCATATAACTCTTAGAGATGTATGTAAAGTAGAACGGAAACTACACAAACATCAATAAGAAAAAAACTTTAAAAAAATATCAAACGAAAGAGAGAGACAAGAAACATTTACGTTTTCTTTCATTGATGTATGTGGGGGAGGTAAATAATAAACGTGATGCGAACTGTATCCAATCAAAATAAGGCTATAATATAAGAAGGTTGGTACATTCATGGATTTAAAAAAAAATGTTATTAAATAATAGGGTATTATCAAAAAGAGACTTTGCAATTAGAGCTTCATCTCCTGTCTGCACGTGAATGACGACGGACGCAAAGAAAGAAGATAGGCATTAATGGCTTTAAATATCATATAGCTAACAATATACATTTTTACATATCCCAAATGAAAAGCTATTTCAGAAGTAGACCAACATAGTAAATAAAAAACAAACAAACCTTTCTATGTATATTCGGAGTTGTAGGTTTTTTCTTGTGATGTATCGTATATATTAACTCGAAAACAAGTTAGTTAACATTTTAAAATTTCAAAACAGCACCTATTTTTTTAAATAAATTTCATAAGCAAATAGGTACTTTCATGCATCAAGTAATATTCATTCACATGTATTCATTAAAGTTTGCTATTTTATTTATTTGACAATCTTATAAAATGGGAACTTCTAAATAAAAATATATTAACATGAACACAAAATGTCAATTCAATGCTTATTACATGTGAATTAAATCGGTAATGTGTATGCTATCCCAAAAATGGAGTGGGGGGGGGGGGGGGTGAGATAAACTGTATGGTCCAAATATATAAATGCAACGAAACAATAAGTGAATTTTACTCTAAATTCCATGCGCTGTGTGTATAGTAAACAAAATGTGTTATCGAACTACTGTGTCTCATACTAGTCACTTGACGTTCTGACAATTACCAATGACCTACTTACCTTTGTGTAGGATCATTTGTATGACAATAATTTCACGATAGGGAGAGAGAGTGCGTGTGTCAGGAGGTCAAACGAAGAAAATATGGTGTAAATACATCACCGGCGTGAGGATTGTTTACAGATACGATGGTCATTTAAGCAAATACAATTCCATCCCATACCAAATGCGCAAAAAATTACGCGTCATATGGTTTATCATGTAATTATTGTTTATCAGTTCTGAATGGCATTCTTTTGGGTTAAAAATAATTCTCTAAAGTAAAATTACGACTACCAATTGTTTAAAAACACCAGTCTGCTGGAAAAATTGTTGGGAAATGCAAATAGGATGCTTTTCAAAGTATACTATAGTAGATTGTTCGAACGCAGGATTTTTTACTATTTTTGTCCAATCAGAATTCAGGCTTGTCTTCAATAACAGTACGTTACCGTGGGTAAGCGTCTTTTAGTTCAAAGGTCACAATTGAAAAATTTACTGACTGCGTCGGAAAAACTGATAATTTTTTTTAAACAAAAATATTTAAACTATATTGAGAGTTGGCTGCATGAATCAGAGGGGAGACAATTCAAAATAAATCATTCTGATAGAATATTAAATTGTGTAATGAAAAGGTGAAAAAGAGTTCCACTTTCTTATTACTAGTTAATGCAAAAAGTTTAGAATAAGTATGTAAAACACATGAAGATATAGATAAATATCAAAATCTTATTAGCCTTAATTCTAAACAAATGATGTATATTTATTTGTGATTGTCTCCCCTGGCTGGCTTGGTATAAATATAAATATGCTTTCCTGTTGTTCTGTTTTATTTTATTAACTGATAATAATAATAATTGAAATCATTCCATTTATTGATGCAGCTGTTTTTGGCATGATTAGCAAATAAAGTGATTCTTCTTATTCTTGTTCCATGAAGCTAATTCTGTACAGTCATAAAAATAAATTGCTACACATAATAGTACTTATTTATGTGAATTCTATACCTATTTATTTTAGTTACTCCCACTGTTATCCTACTTTTATAAAAACATTGTTAGTTTTGACTTTTTGTAGCACTGGACCTCTAGTTATGATATTTAATTTTCATTTTTTTCCCAATTTTTTTCAAAACTGTACCATGGTTTACCTGTTTAATTTCATAATTTGATGTTTTACAATCAAGTTGCATAACAGCCTTCTTTTAAAATAATCATAATTTTTATTCCTTGTCATCAGTTTGACACAGAAATATGCAGACAATTAAACCCTTAGCAATTGTAAAGCAGTTGCTTTGAGTTCAAAGCAATTTTACAAAATGTTGACTTCAACTTTGTATCATTATATTGTTAAGATAATTGCTGTGGATGGCAATTCATTTATTACACATATAAAATATTTGTCCACAAAAAGCTGCAAGGTAATTACTATCAAACCTTTCTAAAAAGAATAACAAAATATTTAAGATTATGGAGGTTATAACTACATCATTCATAATGTAAAATTGTAGCATGTTCTTAAAAAAACCTTTTGTTGCAAGCAAAACACAAATAAAATGCTAAAAAATAAAAAAAAGTTGTGTTGCATTTTATGTATGAACACTGTGAAATTCATATGAATCCATACTGGAAAAGTAGTACTTAATGATGATCAAAACTCAATTAATGCATACTATTGCCTTGGAGACCAATAAGATAAAGATAAAAAAGAAAAGTACTTAAAAGATTCACATTGAAATAAATAATAATTCATTCAATTTCAGATATGTAGAAATGGCTAAGGTAAATGAACTGAATGAAGGGTAGAAAATATTTCAGGTAACCATATGAGACAGAACAATTATTGAACTCCTTGTAAAACAAAGTCAGGACTATGGTATAAATTGCTCAGATTTAAAGCTATATTGCTAATTGATGTGTGGTGTAAATGGCCTTTGCAGTCTTATTTCGAATGACCGATAGCTATACTGGTGATCTGGGGTCATTTGAAACATCCCACATGAAATCAACGGTCATCGTGTCCAGGCTGTGACTTTTTTATCTTTTGAGGTAGGCTTTTGATATTTATAATGTGGGAAGATAATATCAAGGTGATGTGTCGCATACCATGGTTGATCACCTTTGACCTTGAACTTTGACCTTAAGGTCACATTATTGCTTTCTGAATGACAATTTCGTATTCGGGTTTTTTTGTAATTTTTTATTTTTGAGGTAAGCTTTTGATATTTGGAATGTGGGTAGATAATATCAAGGTGATGTGTCACATACCATGGTTGATGACATTTCACCTTGACCTCAAGGTCGGCAGGGCCCACAGAGATGGGTACCATCTCACTGATATCTAGTTTGGAACAGCTCATAGCTATACTGGTGATCTTGGGTAATTTGGAACATTTCATGTTTATACTGTTGATTTGTGATCATTTGGAACATCCCATACTTATACTGGTGATACATTAACATTTGTATGAAATAGTGTAAACCTGTAATCATGCTGTCTGTTGGATGCATCCATGGAGTAAGTAAACCTGTAATTGAACTGTCTGTTGGATACATCCATGGAGTAAATAAACCTGTAATTGAGCTGTCTGTTGAATGCATCCATGGAGTAAATAAACCTGTAATAGAGCTGTCTGTTGAATGCATCCATGGAGTAAATAAACCTGTAATAGAGCTGTCTGTTGAATGCATCCATGGAGTAAATAAACCTGTAATCAAGCTGTCTGTCTGTTGAATGCATCCATGGAGTAAATAAACCTGTAATTGAGCTCTCTGTTGAATGCATCCATGGAGTAAATAAACCTGTAATCGAGCTGTCTGTCTGTTGGATACATCCATGGAGTAAGTAACCTGTAATCGAACTGTCTGTTGGATACATCCATGGAGTAAATAAACCTGTAATAGAGCTGTCTGTTGAATGCATCCATGGAGTAAATAAACCTGTAATAGAGCTGTCTGTTGAATGCATCCATGGAGTAAATAAACCTGTAATCAAGCTGTCTGTCTGTTGAATGCATCCATGGAGTAAATAAACCTGTAATTGAGCTCTCTGTTGAATGCATCCATGGAGTAAATAAACCTGTAATAGAGCTGTCTGTTGAATGCATCCATGGAGTAAATAAACCTGTAATCAAGCTGTCTGTCTGTTGAATGCATCCATGGAGTAAATAAACCTGTAATTGAGCTCTCTGTTGAATGCATCCATGGAGTAAATAAACCTGTAATAGAGCTGTCTGTTGAATGCATCCATGGAGTAAATAAACCTGTAATCAAGCTGTCTGTCTGTTGAATGCATCCATGGAGTAAATAAACCTGTAATTGAGCTCTCTGTTGAATGCATCCATGGAGTAAATAAACCTGTAATAGAGCTGTCTGTTGAATGCATCCATGGAGTAAATAAACCTGTAATCGAGCTGTCTGTTGAATGCATCCATGGAGTAAATCTAATATAATATCATATAAGGGAAGAGAACACAATAAAATTATAACAAAGATAAGCAAACTACATAATGGTTTTGTCTCCCCTGGTACAGCAGTCGCTGAAGACGTAAATGAGAATACAGTGGTGGCAGCATTAACACTTGACATTTTGCTTTATATCTTTTAATGGTCACTAAAAGAATTAATAAGTCAACCTTTATATAATGCCAGGGTCACTAACATGAAAGTGCCTTTTCTGCTAACCATTTAAGCCAACCCAGATATAATGACAGGGCCACTAACAAGTAAGGGCCTTTTCTTCCAACCAGACAAGCCAACCTATGCATAATGCCATGGCCACTAACAAGAATCTGCCCTTTCTTTTAAATATATGCGCACCCATATATAATAACAGGGTAACTTACAGGTAATCAGGTTTCATAAGTGGAAGGTATATTGGGGAAAACATACGAATTATATATGACATCATGCAGTATGCAGAAGAAAATGAGATCCCTTGCCTTTTATTACTTATAGATTTTGAAAAAGCATTTGATTCAATTTCCTGGGAGTTCCTCTTAAATGTTTTGAAATTTTTAAATTTTGGTGAGTCAATAACAAACTGGGTAAAAGTTTTCTACAAAAATATAAATTCTGCTGTTATTCAGGGTGGGCATTTGTCAGAATTTTTCAATATAGAATGTGGGTGTCGGCAAGGGGATCCTTTATCTCCTTACCTCTTTATCCTTTGTGCAGAAATTTTAGCAGTCAAAATCAGAAATAATACAAAAATAACTGGGATATCAGTTACTAAAATAGAGCATTATAAGCTGTCACAATTTGCGGATGATATTTTGATTTTAGATGGTACTAAAGAATCATTAAATGAAGCTTTGAAAGAATTAGATTGGTTTGCGGATATATCAGGTTTAAATATAAATTTTTCTAAAACACAGGTTATTTGGATTGGCAGTAAAAAATACAGTAAAGAAATACTTTGTCCAAACAGGAACCTTGCTTGGGGTGAAACTTCTTTTAAACTATTAGGTATTACATTTGATGTAGATTTAGATAAAATAAATGACATTAATTATGATGAAAGAATTCTGCAGATTCAAAATGTTATTAAGCAATGGTCTGAGTGCAATCTTACTGTAATAGGCAGAATAACAGTGGTGAAATCACTCATCCTACCAATACTTAACCATTTGATTATTTCATTACCCAATCCAAGCGATGAAAAAGTTAAATAATCTCCAGTGTTTTCTTTTATATGGGCTCCGGTTTTCTTTTATATGGGCTTTACCAATTCACAAAGTCAAAAAAGAAGTATTACAAAAGGGTTATGAAGAGGGTGGACTTAAAATGCTTTTATTTTTGCTCTAAAAAGTACTTGGATAAGACGAATCCTTCGAACTTACAGTAAATGGCAAAATATATTTCTTTCTACTGTTGAAAGTAAACAGATATTTAACTGTGGAATGTATAACATAAAACAGTTGCAAATGAAAATAAAAAATAAATTTTGGAATGATGTTCTAAAATCATGGCAAATGATAATTGAAATGAACAAAATAACACTTGGGAAAATTTTCTTTCAAGTCCAATATGGATGAATGAAAAAGTCCAAATAGATAATAAGCCAGTGTTTTATAAAGACTGGTTTAATGCTGGAATTATACATGTATATATAAATGATTTAATAAACACAGATGGATCATTTTACTCTTTTGTCCATATACAACACAACTTTCTAATAAAAAATAATGTCATGAAGTATAATAGCATTATTGCAGCTTTAACAAAAGCTGCAAAAATGTTTATAAAAGAAAATTATAATTTGAACTTGCCTTTCATCCCATCAGTCATTCAAGTGTTCCTAAAAAATACCAAGGGATCTAAAGATATGTACTCCATTCTAAACAGAAATAAAAGTATTCTGAATGGTAAAACTAAATGGTGTGATATCTTTCATACCAATGAACAAAATTGGAATAAATTTTTTTAGTTACCATTTGTAGTCACCAAAAACACCAAATTACAGTGGCTTCAGTATAGAATCGAATCATAGAATCGTTGCAACAAATAAATTTCTCTGTAAAATCAGAATTGCTGATGATCCAAAGTGTACATTTTGCCAAAAAATATTGAAACTATTGAACATTTATTCTGGGAGTGTGAACGTGTACACTCATTTATTACAGATACTAAAAATTGGTTTCTCTCAAATGGTATAAGTATATCATTCATCTGCCAAAACTTTCTGTTTGGTAATATAAGTAATATTTATTATGGAAATGCTGAAAATATTATACTGCTCAACATAAAACAAGCAGCATATATAATACTAGGTGTTGTAAAGGTAGATTAAGCCTGCAATCATTAAAAGAAAAACTTAAACACATGTACTTGATTGAAAAGATGATGTTTGTTAAAAACAAAAAAATGACTAAGTTTAATAAATTATGGAATGCTTTTCACATTTTATTAAATTAAGACTTTATTATGTATACATATATGATGAATGTACAAAATATATCATTTATAACTTACAATACTGTATCTTATATAATGTTGTATATATATATACTTAAGCAGGAATGGCTAAATTTCAGTTTTTCACTTGAAATAAAGATACTTCTTTCTCTCCTTTCTTTTCTTTTCACTTCTTCTATACCTACCTTTCTTAAAACTCATTAAAAAATTCAGCAAATTGTTTTTTTTTTGTATACAATACATGTATCGCTAAAAGTTACTACAATTTTATAATTATTCATTATTATTGTGATATTCATATGTAGATTTATGTATTTGTTGATGGAAAACAAAAAATTAAATTAAAAAAAAAAAAACAAAAACAAAAAAAAAACCCTACACAGGTAATGCCAGGGCCACTAACAGGAAAGTATTGTGATGTTTTTTGGCAGGTAAGATAGAATTTTTCTTTAGTTGATCATTTGATTCTGTGATTGTTTTTATTGTTAGGTTGGTATGAGTATATCATATGGGTTCAACATGCAGTGCAGAACCACACAATAGACAGGAAGTACCCAATAATAAACAGCATCCTTTACCAGGGATTATCGTGACAACAGACGACGCACAATCTCCTGTATCAGAATTGTTCCAACCTCAGTCAAAAATGGCTCGCAGAGTTCCACCTGAAAGAACTATATCCCACATGAAGAAACAGAAAGATGCAGAACTTTTCAGACGAAATCCTGAAATGAAAAAGGTACTTGATGAATTTGATGATGTAAGCCAGCGTCTGCAAAAGGCAGTAGATAATGAGGATTTTGAAGATGATGAGGAGGATTTGAAAAAATTGTTGCATGAAAAACTTTTGGAACCCTTTAAAAACCATGTACGAGAGGAACAGAGATTAATGATGGGTGATCACTTGGCAGATATTGGGTAAGATTATTATTATTTATGTAAGAAAAATAGCAAGGAAATACACCAAACAAAAAAAGGACAAAAGTCTATGGATGATTACAAATCTGGATTGAGACAAACATATACATCATGAAACAAAAACCAAAAACACACATAGAAAGTTTGGAACACAAACGGGCACCTGCTCATGAAGAAATAAAGTGTGGAACATGAACATTTACCTGCTCATGAGGAAATGAAACACCAACAATATTGAAATACTGTGAATCATTAATAGATACTACGAATTAAATGGGCATCAGAGATAAGCAAGCTGAGGTGGTCATACTGCTTCCATGTTATACAGACTGCCTCAATTTACAAACTGAAAAAAGTACTGAATGTTTGTAATAAAATGTAGCTGTACATTTTTATCTTGGTAGATTTTCAAAACCCTAAGTGGATTTTTATAAAATGTAGGTGGACATTTTTATCTAGTCAGATTTTAAAATCCATAATGGATTTTTATAAAATGTAGCTGGACATTTTTATCTTGGCAGATTTTAGAAACCCTTAGTGGATTTTTATAAAATGTAGCTGCACATTTTTATCTTGGCAGATTTTTAAAATCCACATTTAATTTTTTTAAATGTAGATGGACATTTTTATCTTGGCAGATTTTTAAAACCCTTAGTGGATTTGTATGTAAAGCTCCTGAATGAGCATGATCTAGATGAAGGTATCTCACCAAGCCTTGAAGAAGAAGATGAAAATGAGACATATTTTAAGATTATTAAAGATATTAGGACAATATTGTGGAATTTTTCTGATACTAGTAAAGATTTCGGATTGGCAATACCAGAACAGACTAACTTATTCCAGGAATTAGTTAAAGATTTACAGTCTACTTTCAATGAAGGACTGGAAAATTTGGTATGTATAAACCCGCAGTCAAAACACACAGTCACAGCTATCAATCCACAGTCAATAGACCTTAAGTCACACACCAGTATCAATCCACAGTCAAAAGACCTTAAGTCACACACCAGTATCAGTCCACAGCACTGTGATCCACAGTCAATAGACCTTAAGTCACACACCAATATCAATCCACAGTCAAAAGACCTTAAGTCACACACCAATATCAATCCACAGCACTGTGATCCACAGTCAATAGACCTTAAGTCACACACCAATATCAATCCACAGTCAATAGACCTTAAGTCACACACCAATATCAATCCACAGTCAAAAGACCTTAAGTCACACACCAGTATCAGTCCACAGCACTGTGATCCACAGTCAATAGACCTTAAGTCACACACCAATATCAATCCACAGTCAAAAGACCTTAAGTCACACACCAGTATCAGTCCACAGCACTGTAATCCACAGTCAATAGACCTTAAGTCACACACCAATATCAATCCACAGTCAAAAGACCTTAAGTCACACACCAATATCAATCCACAGTCAATAGACCTTAAGTCACACACCAGTATCAACCAACAGTCAATAGACCTTAAGTCACACACCAGTATCAACCAACAGTCAAAAGACCTTAAGTCACACACCAATATCAGTCCACAGCACTGTGATCCACAGTCAATAGACCTTAAGTCACACACCAGTATCAGTCCACAGCACTGTGATCCACAGTCAATAGACCTTAAGTCACACACCAATATCAATCCACAGTCAAAAGACCTTAAGTCACACACCAATATCAGTCCACAGCACTGTGATCCACAGTCAATAGACCTTAAGTCACACACCAATATCAGTCCACAGCACTGTGATCCACAGTCAATAGACCTTAAGTCACACACCAATATCAATCCACAGTCAATAGACCTTAAGTCACACACCAGTATCAGTCCACAGCACTGTGATCCACAGTCAATAGACCTTAAGTCACACACCAATATCAATCCACAGTCAATAGACCTTAAGTCACACACCAATATCAATCCACAGTCAAAAGACCTTAAGTCACACACCAATATCAATCCACAGCAATGTGATCCACAGTCAATAGACCTTAAGTCACACACCAATATCAATCCACAGTCAAAAGACCTTAAGTCACACACCAATATCAGTCCACAGCACTGTGATCCACAGTCAATAGACCTTAAGTCACACACCAATATCAATCCACAGTCAATAGACCTTAAGTCACACACCAGTATCAATCCACAGTCAAAAGACCTTAAGTCACACACCAATATCAGTCCACAGCACTGTGATCCACAGTCAATAGACTTTAAGTCACACACCAATATCAATCCACAGTCAATAGACCTTAAGTCACACACCAATATCAATCCACAGTCAATAGACCTTAAGTCACAAACCAGTATCAATCCACAGTCAAAAGACCTTAAGTCACACACCAATATCAATCCACAGTCAAAAGACCTTAAGTCACACACCAGTATCAATCCACAGTCAATAGACCTTAAGTCACACACCAATATCAATCCACAGCACTGTGATCCACAGTCAATAGACCTTAAGTCACAAACCAGTATCAATCCACAGTCAATAGACTTTAAGTCACACACCAGTATCAATCCACAGCACTGTGATCCACAGTCAATAAACCTTAAGTCGCACACCAATATCAATCCACAGTCAAAAGACCTTAAGTCACACACCAATATCAGTCCACAGCACTGTGATCCACAGTCAAAAGACCTTAAGTCACAAACCAGTATCAATCCACAGTCAATAGACTTTAAGTCACACACCAGTATCAATCCACAGCACTGTGATCCACAGTCAATAGACCTTAAGTCACACACCAATATCAATCCACAGTCAAAAGACCTTAAGTCACACACCAGTATCAGTCCACAGCACTGTGATCCACAGTCAATAGACCTTAAGTCACACACCAGTATCAGTCCACAGCACTGTGATCCACAGTCAATAGACCTTAAGTCACACACCAATATCAATCCACAGTCAAAAGACCTTAAGTCACACACCAATTTCAGTCCACAGCACTGTGATCCACAGTCAATAGACCTTTAGTCACACACCAATATCAGTACACAGCACTGTGATCCACAGTCAATAGACCTTAAGTCACACACCAATATCAATCCACAGTCAATAGACCTTAAGTCACACACCAGTATCAATCCACAGTCAATAGACCTTAAGTCACACACCAGTATCAATCCACAGTCAATAGACCTTAAGTCACACACCAATATCAGTCCACAGCACTGTGATCCACAGTCAATAGACCTTAAGTCACACACCAATATCAATCCACAGTCAATAGACCTTAAGTCACACACCAATATCAATCCACAGTCAAAAGACCTTAAGTCACACACCAATATCAATCCACAGCAATGTGATCCACAGTCAATAGACCTTAAGTCACACACCAATATCAATCCACAGTCAAAAGACCTTAAGTCACACACCAATATCAGTCCACAGCACTGTGATCCACAGTCAATTGACCTTAATTCACACACCAGTATCAATCCACAGTCAATAGACCTAAAGTCACACACCAGTATCAATCCACAGTCAAAAGACCTTAAGTCACACACCAATATCAGTCCACAGCACTGTGATCCACAGTCAATAGACTTTAAGTCACACACCAATATCAATCCACAGTCAATAGACCTTAAGTCACACACCAATATCAATCCACAGTCAATAGACCTTAAGTCACAAACCAGTATCAATCCACAGTCAAAAGACCTTAAGTCACACACCAATATCAATCCACAGTCAAAAGACCTTAAGTCACACACCAGTATCAATCCACAGTCAATAGACTTTAAGTCACACACCAGTATCAATCCACAGCACTGTGATCCACAGTCAATAAACCTTAAGTCGCACACCAATATCAATCCACAGTCAAAAGACCTTAAGTCACACACCAATATCAGTCCACAGCACTGTGATCCACAGTCAAAAGACCTTAAGTCACAAACCAGTATCAATCCACAGTCAATAGACTTTAAGTCACACACCAGTATCAATCCACAGCACTGTGATCCACAGTCAATAGACCTTAAGTCGCACACCAGTATCAATCCACATTCTATACACAGTTTTATCAACTGGAAGCTGTAATTGTGAAATCATAATCATAATTTAGTATATCCAAATAGTTTTCATACAAATTTGGTATTATTAGACGTTGGCAAGTGTTCATTCCTCAACATTCATTTTTTCCAGACCTATTTCGTGACTTTATACTTTCTTGATTGTAACCTGCATGCGAAAGCAGTGATATTTTATTGGTTTACAGTACTACCTAATAAATATCAACTCACTGTCAATAGACCTGACGTCGCACACCAGTATCAACCCATGATCAAAACATCTATAGCTGCACACTAATATCAACTGACAGTCAATTGACCTTATGTTACACACCAGTATGAACCCAGTCAACACATATAATCACATGCCACCTAATAAATATCAACCCACAGTCAATACACTCTTAGTCACACACTAGTATTAATTCAATCACAAAGTGTCCCCTACCAGTATGGACCCACTGTCTACAAGTATACACCTGTATACACTCATATCATATGTATCAATAAACGGTCAATACACTTATAGTTACATATCATTATTAACCCAGTCAATACATCTATGTTCACACAGTCAATAACCTGTAGTTACACAATAGTATCAACCCACATATATTGTTCCATCCCACCTAATAAATATCGACCCACAGTTAATACACATCTAGTAACACACTAGTATTAACCCAGTCTATACACCTATAGTTCCATACAAGTATCAATCCAGTCTATACACCAATAGTCATACCACCTAATAAATATCAGCCCACAGGTAATTGTGCTTTTGTCACACACCAAATACTACAAATATGAGTATCTCTAATGTCAATCTAATTAAAATTAAATCTTTCACTAGCTCCCCCTTTTTGTTATTGTCACAGCAACATTAACAAAAAGGGGGAGCTAGTGAAAGATTTAATTTTAATTAGATTGCTCTAATGTTAGCTGGGTGGCTAATTTTATATGAGTGCCACTATACTAATGGCAGCTGTGTGGTTACTACATATATGAGTATCACTGATGGCAGCTATGTGGCTACTACAGATACAAGTATAACTAATGTTAGCTGGGTGGCTACTGCAAATATAAGTACCACTATACTAATGGCAGCTGTGTGGCTGCTACACTAATGGCAGCTGTGTAGCTACTACAGATACAATAATAAACATGACTGCAAGAGCCATTTATGCATTTTGATTGGCTGAATTTCAAAAAATCTTCTTCTCATAAACCACTTGGCAAATTGATTTTAAATATATCGCAGAAATGTACCTTAGATGGTCCTCTACAAAGTTTGAGTTTTTTGTGCCAATCCAAAATCCAAGATGGCCACCAGGACATTTAACATAGGACCTTATGTTAAAAACATGCAAACAACTTCTTCTTTGAAACTGTTCCACACAATGAAGCCAAATTATGAAGAATGAAGGTTTGATAGTTATCTATCTTATTATTTTGGGTTTTTCAAGCCAATGTCAATGTGGATTTTAGGGCCACTAATGCGTTCTTATTGGCTAAAATTTCAAAATCTTCTACTTACAAACCGCATGGAAGATTGATTTGAAATATTACATTATATGGGTCTCTACAAAGAGTTTTTGTGCTGATCCAAAATCCAAGATGGCCACTGCCGTGGAACACAGCTTAACATAGGACCCTATGGGAACAACACACAAATAGCTTCTATGAAACTTTTCCACACATTATGCAGAAATGAAGCTATGATAGTCATCTTATTATTTTGAGTTTTTTGAGCAAATTGGAAATTCAACATTGCTACCAGGGCTACAAGAGTGTTCTGATTGGCTGAATTTAAAAAAATTTCTTCTCAGAAACCATGTTCCAGATTAATTTGAAATATTGCAGCAATGTACCTTAATCAGTCCTTTATAAAGTTTAAGTTTTTTGAGCCAATCCGATAGCCACCACCATGGAACACAGCTTAACATAGGATCCTAGGGGAAAACCATAAAAACAGCTTCTTCTCCGAAATTGTTCATCAGAATTATACCAAATAATGCAGCAGTGAGACTTGGACAGTAATCTTATTATTTTGAGTTTTTCGAGCCGATAGGAAATTGGCTACTAGAGCTGCAAAGCGTTCTGATTGCAAGAAAAGACATCTCTTAACCAGTTTTTTTGTAAGTCAGGTGAGCATTTAGGCTCTTAAGAGCCTCTAGTTTATCTTTAGAGAATATTGTTCTACTTTAAAGTATTCAGAATATTTAGGAAATATTTTTCTGTGAAATATATACATCAACAGGACAAATAATATTAAATATGTACCATTTATTTCAGGATGCTCATGAATTTTGTTTTAACTCAGCAGTAGCTATTATAACAAACTGTGCCAGAGCTGGAGTGAACAAGTCATCGTTCAACGTTATAGTTGATAAGAAAACCAGGGTGGATAATGATGCAGTTGATATCCAGATGGTTGATGTTCTCAAGCCATTCCTTCAGTCTAAAGTACAGTGTAAGTTATAATATTCTATTTACCCCCTACTCATTTTTTCTTCACAGATTTATTCACTTAATTCATCTTGTCTAAAGTACCTATTTATTTAAATCACAGATGTATTACTTAAGTACATTTCAATAATAAGTACCGTATTCAACCCTCCCTTGTATTATTTTTTCTGACACAGATGTACTCAGTTGATTGCTCCAGTTTAAAATACAGTTCAATTAATAAGTACTGTTTTCACCTCTCTCCACTTACTTTGACCCCACAGATCCCCTGGTTCAAAGAAGAGGGGTATACTTTTTACCCTTGTCCATCCTTCCATTTGTAAGTCCATCAGTACAACCAGACACAAAGCATTGTATAAAAGAAGTCCCTAGATATTCTTAATTTTGTACCATTAGATGAATTTCTATATTATAGTAAATGGAAAGATTTGGGAATTTCACAGTTGTTTGATATTATAGACCATGAGAGAAAAGATTTTATTATTTTTCAAAGGTTAAAAGATAAAGTTCATTCTGCTAACTTTTTGAAATACTTCAGCTTACTTTCTAATATTCCTATTTCCATGAAAAAGTTGATAAAAGCTGAAGTAGATCATATAAATGTTAACAATATAAGAATTGAAGATTTTCTGATTTGTAATATTTTAAAAGTTAAAAAACCGAAATTTATCTACTGTTTTCTAAGGGATAAAGTTTTTTATGCACCTACTGATAAATTTATGAAGTGGGAAGAACAACTTAATTGTGAAGTGAATGATTGGACAAAATACTTTGTCTTGTTAAAAAAATGTTGTACATATACATATTTGAAAACATTTCAATACAAGATTCTTCATCAAATTCTTCCTACCAACAAATTTTTGTACATGATTCATTTAAAGGATACAAAGTTATGTAGTTTTTGTAAAACAGAAGACGAAACAATACAACATATATTTTATGATTGTTATATTATTAAATGTTTTTGGGATATTGTGTGTCAGCATTTGAAGATTGTTTATAAAAACTTTATACTTGATAAGAAAAATGTCATACTTGGATACACCTCTGAAAGTTATTTTCTGAATCTTTTGATGATTATTGTAAAGAACTATATTTACCAATGTAAATTGAAAGAAAAGATACCTAATATAATTGAGCTTAAGTCAAAGTTAACATATATCTATCATGTTGAAGAGTATGTATCACTGAAAAATAATCAGATGGAAAAATTCCAGAAAATGTGGGCCCCTATTGATACTATGTTTCCATAATATGCTGTGTTTTTGCTTTACATTTACCTCCATATTTACTGTTTAAACATTTGTCTTTGAATATGAGCATTCCTTGTGTGAAAGTGAGAATGAAAGATTTTTAAATATCTATTTATTATTTGTGTTTTTGTTCATAAGTTCATATTAAAAAGTCAGCCTATACCCTAATACATCCTTGTCAGGTGATGATGGAGAGGGTAATTGTAAAATCCTGACTCTAAGTCCATCAGTAGCAAAAAGTTCTGTCACAGTCAACAATAGAATGCTGAAGCCTGATATTTTTCATATTGCTGTATCCTGTAATATTATATACTCATATAGAAATCTTTATTTTGATTCGCTTAGATGCCGTCACGTAACATGTGATATTTCGCTGGGTCAACCGGTAACCGTTGGGTCGCATGGTAAGGTCACCCTCGCGTGAGATTTTGCATAAAATAATGAAACATTTACAAAATTGAGATGTTTGGATAAATGTACATGTATGTAATAAAACATTCAAACAAAACAGTAATATATGCTAACATGTTTCTGTCTACATTGTATGGGCTGGATTTTTTCCTGTGGAAAAAGGTTAAAATGTCCAAAATATGTTGCAAATATTGAATTGTTTTCATTTAAATATTCGATATAATATAACAGCTATCACCCTAGATGATATGTGACCCGGCATTTCTTTTCCCTCAAAAAGTAAGGTCACCCTCGGGGCAAGCCCTCGAATGACCTTACTTTCTCTGGGAAAGAAATCACCGGGACACACACCAACTAGGGTGATAATTGTGTAATACTATATAGTGTATAGTGATTTTATGCTCCTTGGTCATATACTTCCTGTTTACCAAATACTTTTATGAAAGCAGGGTATCACTAGTGACCATGAGCTCACATGTTTTCCTTGTTTTTACTCCCTCCATTCCTGAAGTACCATTTACTAGTAAGTACTGTTTCACTAACCCCAATGACCTCCCTTGTACCAAATCTACAGTAAGAGATCTACATCTATAGAATACTTCTATATATTGAAGAATATGAGAAGCCATATTTTGGGAAAATTAAACTTTAAGCCTATTACAACAGTGTCATTTTTTTTATTTTGTATATAGATAAAAGCATACAAATGTATAGGCTGTTAATGAAACAAAATGTATTGTTCTCCAGGCTTGAAGGTTTCTTTGGCTGCTTTGTTTGGTAAAGGAATTCTATAATATTATTGTTCTAGGAAAAAATGAGAATGAATGTTAGTTTGTGGTAGAGCATGTGTAAATGTGTGTTCTCTTGATGGTTTGTGTGTATTTGAGATGGAAACTAGTAGATATAAACATACAGAAAATACCACAATGCCAAGAGATACAGTCCTTGCTGAAGATATGTTTAGGATTGTGACACTGTTTTTAATAACAACATTGATTACAACTAAAGTATTAGTGGCAATGTTTTACAGTTATCAAGCTGACGACCTTGATGGCACTCTCTTACATGGTAAATGAGGATCAAAGTAAGTTTTTAACAGCTGACCTGACTTTGATTGACTTCCTGTTAGATATGATTGAAGCTGCTAGAAAAGATAAAGACCAGCGTTATGAGGGATTTAGTGTGCATGAATTGATTGATGGTCTGGCTGGACTTGCCCAAAATGATGACAACAAAGTAAAAATAATGGATAAGAAGTCCACTTACAAGATGCTGAAAGACTTAGTAATGAATGATAAGGCTGAAAACCAGCAACTTGCCTCTGTTAGGGCAATATGGGAATTATCTTTTGCAGAAAAAAATAAAAAGAAATTTTTGGTTAGTTTAAAAATTAATTAATGTTTGTGGATATATATAGACAGACCTTATAGATAGACAAACATTTATATCACAATCTTACAATGAATAAACTTTCAATTTTTTGCTAATCAATTGCAACAAATTACACATGAGGATGCTTAAACATTTTGATACATCTTTAAGGTATCCGGACCACAATTGACCACATGATAATATTTGGTGTCCCGGATTTTCATTGTTTTTCTAAGGAGCAGACCTTGGCAATGTTCAACAAACATCAGAAATACTATATAACTATTAAACTTTTTTAGTCAAAACTACATTTCGTAATTGACTCAAAGTAAAACAGTATATTTTTTATCATTAGCAATCAAATGATTTAATACAGCTGTATTTCTTGGTCTAAAATTAAATTAAACAGTAACTTGAATGATCATTTGGATCTCTTAAGATAAACAAATTTTAATACATCATTAAGATAAACAGTTTTGTTAGGTCATTCAGATGAACTGTTAACTGACCTCTATATTACCATAGTGTAAAACTTCTCTAAAGTCTATTATGTTATGATTCTATATAGATACATCAGTATGTTATTGTTTATTTTTCACAGAAGACTTATCCATGAACATTTGATAATTTATTTTCTTGGTTTTTAATGCTATTTATCTAGACTTTACAATATTTTCTAGAGTGATAAAGAGTTGATTGCACAACTGGAGGTTTTGCAGAGACATACTAATCAGGATTTAGCCAATGCTGCTGGAAAATCATTATTTGTAATCAATCCAGAAAGTAAGTTATTTTCCTTTTGGAATAATTAGTAATGCAGGTAAATTATTGTTTCTCATCAGTCTATGCAGTTATATCCCTTTTGCCCCTTTGGAATCATTATTGAGGTGTAGGACCACCATTGTTTTTTTACTCTTCGGCTATATTAAAATTTGATAATTTTGACTTATCCTAAAAAATGTACCTTTATTTCAAATTAAGTGACACTTCTGTCCCATGTACAAATGCAATGGGTGAACATTCTGTCAAAATTTCACAATATGTTTCATTGCATATAAGAATGAAGGCTCAACCTGAAGTCCATGTGGTCTAAAAATCTACTTTCACTTTCTATTTCAGTCCAAAAATAGTGCATGTCCCTAATGACTATCAACATTTTCAAGTTCATTTAAACCAAATAAAACTTTATCCTCAAGTTTTCTAGAATATTCAGCTTTCCAAAAATACCAAATTTATTCTGGTATCATGTGCAGTTCAAATTCTTTATGAGGCAAGAGTGAACCTGTCTGTTGAATCAGTACTACTTTTACGTACAACCTCTGGACTTGTTCCCAATATTTGGTGGTCCTACACCTTCAGTGATGTTGGTAAATAATTTTTCTCATCAATCTAGGCAGTTATGTCCCTTTGTGAATCAGTTGTCATGGATGCAGGTAAATCATTGTTTCTCTTCAATCTAAGCATTTTTCTCCATTTGTGAATGATTTTGTCCATGGATCTTGGACATTGTTGGTCATCAGTTAAAACAGTTATCTACCTTTGAGAAATATTGCTAGTCAATGATGCATGGAAAACATTGTCATGATTCAGACAGTAATCCCCCTTTTTGATTTGTTAGTCAGTTATGCAGGTTATTCATTTTTCTCATCAATCCAGGCAGTCATGTTTTGTTAATGATTTTGTCAATAGTGCTAAGACATTATTGATCATCAGTTAAGACAGTTATCTCCCTTTGAGAATTATTGTCTAGTCAATTATACATTGAAAACATTGTCATCAATCCAGACAGTTATTTACCTTCGAGATCGTGGTCTAGTTAATGGGTTTTCTTCTATTTAGAAAATGACAAGTTCAATATATACATTTCAGTTGTAAACTATGCTAAGGTGTAGTTAAAAATAACAGATTATTCCATATGTTTAGTCTGAAAAGTAGATTTTTTTGTTCTTTGTAAGTCACTTATAATCACTTTATCACCAATTCTAATTCATACAATAAATTCAGAATGTACAGTTTCTATTTAATGCAGCAATAGTTTCTGATATGAAATAAGATGTTCCATTCATTAGCAAGTAAAGCATGGATCTTTTTACAACTTGGGTTTTTAGTCACAGAAATAATCGGAACATACATAAAGAGTAATATACAGTCATTAATAGTTTTAAATTATTTGCTAACAGGTGAGAAAAATCTGATGAGATCAGTAGATGATCAAAAATCAAAACTTGAACACCCAGAGAAAGAACATATAATGATCAGCTACCAATGGGGCAACCAAAAAACTATACTCCAGGTAATGTACTAATACACTTCTACTAGACCTACCAAAAACTATACTCCAGGTAATGTACTAATACACTTCTACTAGAGCTACCATAAACTATACTCCAGGTAATGTACTAATACACTTCTACTAGAGCTACCAATACTCCAGGTAATGTACTAATACACTTCTACTAGAGCTACCAATACTCCAGGTAATGTACTAATACACTTCTACTAGAGCTACCATAAACTATACTCCAGGTAATGTACTAATACACTTCTACTAGAGCTACCATAAACTATACTCCAGGTAATGTACTAATACACTTCTACTAGAGCTACCAATACTCCAGGTAATGTACTAATACACTTCTACTAGAGCTACCAATAACTATACTCCAGGTAATGTACTAATACACTTCTACTAGAGCTACCAAAAACTATACTCCAGGTAATGTACTAATACACTTCTACTAGAGCCACAAAAAAACTATACTCCAGGTAATGTACTAATACACTTCTACTAGAGCCACCAATACTCCAGGTAATGTACTAATACACTTCTACTAGAGCTACCAATACTCCAGGTAATGTACTAATACATTTCTACTAGAGCTACCAATACTCCAGGTAATGTACTAATACACTTCTACTAGAGCCACCAATACTCCAGGTAATGTACTAATACACTTCTACTAGAGCTACCAATACTCCAGGTAATGTACTAATACACTTCTACTAGAGCCACCAATACTCCAGGTAATGTACTAATACACTTCTACTAGAGCTACCAATACTCCAGGTAATGTACTAATACACTTCTAATAGAGCTACCAATACTCCAGGTAATGTACTAATACACTTCTACTAGAGCCACCAATACTCTAGGTAATGTACTAATACACTTCTACTAGAGCTACCAATACTCCAGGTAATGTACTAATACACTTCTACTAGAGCCACCAAAAAACTATACTCCAGGTAATGTACTAATACACTTCTACTAGAGCTGCCAAAAACTATACTCCAGGTAATGTACTAATACACTTCTACTAGAGCCACCAAAAACTATACTCCAGGTAATGTACTAATACACTTCTACTAGAGCCACCAAAAACTATACTCCAGGTAATGTACTAATACACTTCTACTAGAGCTACCAAAAACTATACTCCAGGTAATGTACTAATACACTTCTACTAGAGCTACCAAAAACTATACTCCAGGTAATGTACTGAAACACTTCTACTAGAGCTACCAAAAACTGTACTCCAGGTAATGTACTAATACACTTCTACTAGATCTACCAAAAACTATACTCCAGGTAATGTACTAATACACTTCTACTAGAGCTACCAAAAACTATACTCCAGGTAATGTACTATAACACTTCTACTAGAGCTGCCAAAAACTATACTCTAGGTAATGTACTAATACACTTTTACTAGAGCTACCAAAAACTATACTCCAGGTAATGTGCTAATACACTTCTACTATAGCCACCAAAAACTATACTCCAGGTAATGTACTAATACACTTCTACTAGAGCTACCAAAAACTATACTCCAGGTAATGTACTAATACACTTCTACTAGAGCTACCAAAAACTTTACTCCAGGTAATGTACTAATACACTTCTACTAGAGCTACCAAAAACTATACTCCAGGTAATGTACTGAAACACTTCTACTAGAGCCACCAAAATCTATACCCCAGGTAATGTACTAATACACTTCTACTAGAGCCACCAAAAACTATACTCCAGGTAATGTACTAATACACTTCTATTAGAGCTACCAAAAACTATACTCCAGGTAATGTACTGAAACACTTCTACTAGAGCCACCAAAATCTATGCCCCAGGTAATGTACTAATACACTTCTACTAGAGCCACCAAAAACTATACTCCAGGTAATGTTCTAATACACTTCTACTAGAGCTACCAAAAACTATTCTCCAGGTAATGTTCTGAAACACTTCTACTAGAGCTACCAAAAACTATACTCCAGGTAATGTACTAATACACTTCTACTAGAGCCACCAAAAACTATACTCCAGGTAATGTACTAATACATGTCTACTAGAGCTACCAAAAACTATACTCCAGGTAATGTACTAATACACTTCTACTAGAGCTACCAAAAACTATACTCCAGGTAATGTACTAATACACTTCTACTAGAGCTACCAAAAACTATACTCCAGGTAATGTACTAATACACTTCTAATAGAGCTACCAAAAACTATACTCCAGGTAATGTACTAATACACTTCTACTAGAGCTACCAAAAAACTATACTCCAAGTAATGTACTAATACACTTCTACTAGAGCTACCAAAAACTATACTCCAGGTAATGTACTAATACACTTCTACTAGAGCTACCAAAAACTATACTCCAGGTAATGTACTAATACACTTCTACTAGAGGTACCAAAACCTATACTCCAGGTAATGTAATAATACACTTCTACTAGAGCAAGCCAAATGAATTGTAATTTTGAGGTTGATGTTCTTTAACAAAAAGTAATTTTTATAAATTTTTATTGTATGGATAGTGGTGTGTCATACTGTGTAATATGACATAGTGCCTGGACATTGGTGTGTCATACTGTGTAATATGACATAGTGTCTGGACATTGGTGTGCATACTGTGTAATATGACATAGTGTCTGGATAGTGTTGTGTGATACTGTGTTATATGACATAGTGTCAGGATAGTTGTGTGTGATACTGTGTAATATGACATAGTGTCTGGACATTGGTGTGATACTGTGTAATATGACATAGTGTCTGGACATTGGTGTGCATACTGTGTAATATGACATAGTGCCTGGACATTGGTGTGTCATACTGTGTAATATGACATAGTGTCAGGATAGTGTTGTGTGATTCTGTGTAATATGACATAGTGCCTGGACATTGGTGTGTCATACTGTGTAATATGACTTAGTGTCAGGATAGTTGTGTGTGATACTGTGTAATATGACATAGTGTCTGGACATTGGTGTGCATACTGTGTAATATGACATAGTGTCTGGACATTGGTGTGCATACTGTGTAATATGACATAGTGTCTGGATAGTGTTGTGTGATACTGTGTAATATGACATAGTGTCTAGATAGTGGTGTGGGATACTGTGTAATATGACATAGTGTCTGGATAGTGGTGTTTGATACTGTGTAATATGACTTAGGGTGTGGATAGTGGTGTGTGATACGGTGTAATATGACATAGTGCCTGGACATTGGTGTGTCATACTGTGTAATATGACATAGTGTCAGGATAGTGTTGTGTGATTCTGTGTAATATGACATAGTGCCTGGACATTGGTGTGTCATACTGTTTAATGTGACATAGTGTCAGGATAGTTGTGTGTGATACAGGTGTAATATGACATAGTGTCTGGACATTGGTGTGCATACTGTGTAATATGACATAGTGTCTGGACATTGGTGTGCATACTGTGTAATATGACATAGTGTCTGGATAGTGGTGTGTGATACTGTGTAATATGACATAGTGTCAGGATAGTTGTATTTTACTGTGTAATAGGACATAGTGTCTGGACATTGGTGTGCATACTGTGTAATATGACATAGTGTCTGGACATTGGTGTGTCATACTGTGTAATATGACATATTGTCTGGATAGTGGTGTATCATACTGTGTAATATGACATAGTGTCAGGATAGTTGTGTGTGATACTGTGTAATATGACATGGTGTCTGGATAGTGGTGTGTCATACTGTGTAATATGACATAGTGTCTGGACATTGGTGTGTCATACTGTTTAATATGACATAGTATCAGGATAGTTGTGTGTGATACAGGTGTAATATGACATAGTGTCTGGACATTGGTGTGCATACTTTGTAAAATGACATAGTGTCTGGATAGTGGTGTGTGATACTGTGTAATATGACATATTGTCTGGATAGTGATTTGACATACTGTTTAATATGACATAGTGTGTGGATAGTGGTGTGTGATACTGTGTAATATGACATAGTGTGTGGATAGTGGTGTGTGATACATGTACTGTGTAATATTACATAGTGTGTGGATAGTGGTGTGTGATACTGTGTAATATGACATAGAGTCTGGATTGTTGTGTGTGATACTCTGTAATATGACATAGAGTCTGGATAGTGGTGTGTGATACTGTGTAATATTACATAGTGTGTGGATAGTTGTGCGTGATACTGTGTAATATGACATAGTGTGTGGATAGTGGTGTGTGTTACATGTACTGTGCAATATTACATAGTGTGTGGATAGTGGTGTTTGATACTGTGTAATATGACATAGAGTATGGAAAGTTGTGTGTGATACTGTGTAATATGACATAGAGTCTGGATAGTGGTGTGTGATACTGTGTAATGTTACATAGTGTGTGGATAGTGGTGTGTAATACTGTGTAATATGACATAGTGTGTGGATAGTGGTGTGTGATACTGTGTAATATTACATAGTGTGTGGATAGTGGTGTGTGATACTGTGTATATGACATAGTGTCTAGATAGTGGTGTGGGATACTGTGTAATATGACATAGTGTCTGGATAGTGGTGTTTGATACTGTGTAATATGACTTAGGGTGTGGATAGTGGTGTGTGATACTGTGTAATATGACATAGTGTCTAGATAGTGGTGTTGGATACTGTGTAATATGACATAGTGTCTGGATAGTGGTGTTTGATACTGTGTAATATGACTTAGGGTGTGGATAGTGGTGTGTGATACTGTGTAATATGACATAGTGTCTGGATAGTGGTGTGTGATACTATGTAATACTGACAGCTTCTGTTATTTGGTATGAAGAATGAAGAATAAAATTCATCATTATGTAGGGCATGGCATAGACTGTACATTGTGAGTTTTTATAAGAAATAAAATTTATCAAGTCAGCACAAATGTTGAATTATTATACACCGTGCAACAAAGTTGCAAAGGGTATAATGATTTAGACAGGTGCATCAGTTGGTCAGTTTGTCAGTCCTTTTCTTGTAAACCCAATCCCTCTGTAACTTCTGATCAGAATCAGTCCTTTTCTTGTAAACCCAATCCCTCTGTAACTTCTGATCAGAATCAGTCCTTTTCTTGTAAACCCAATCCCTCTGTAACTTCTGATCAGAATCAGTCCTTTTCTTGTAAAGCCAATCCCTCTGTAACTTCTGATCAGAATCAGTCCTATTCTTGTAAACACAATCCCTCTGTAACTTCTGGTCAGAATCAGTCCTTTTCTTGTAAACCCAATCCCTCTGTAACTTCTGATCAGAGTCAGTCCTTTTCTTGTAAACCCAATCCCTCTGTAACTTCTGATCAGAGTCAGTCCTTTTCTTGTAAACCCAATCCCTCTGTAACTTCTGATCAGAGTCAGTCCTTTTCTTGTAAACCCAATCCCTCTTTAACTTCTGATCAGAATCAGTCCTTTTCTTGTAAACCCAATCCCTCTGTAACTTCTGATCAGAGTCAGTCCTTTTCTTGTAAACCCAATCCCTCTGTAACTTCTGATCAGAATCAGTCCTTTTCTTGTAAACCCAATCCCTCTGTAACTTCTGATCAGAATTTTATGAAACTTGGTTAGAATTATGTAGTTGTGCATTTTGACAGGAAATTATGATACAATTTTTTGGGGAGTTATTTCCCTTTTGAACTTAGAAATTTCACAAAATATTCATGTAAGTGCAATTCCTCTGTAACTACTGATCAGAATTTTATGAAACGTGGTAGAAATGAAGGACACCAAATGTTGTGCTTATCTTTAGAAAATTATGATGGAATATTTTTTGTATTAGTTATTCCTCTTTTGAGCTTGGAAATTTCTTAAAATATATGTATGACTTGTTTACACTTATACTCTACTACCGATCACAATTTTATGAAGCTTGGGAGCATGCTTACAAAGGTTCTATAATTATTATAGCTAATTTCATGGATCTAAAGTCCTTAGAACCATCTTAAATATTTTCCAGATCAGAGACCAGTTAAGAGCAAACGACTTCCCAGTCTGGATTGATGTGGATTTTATGGAAGGATCCATGCTTCAGATGATGGCATCTGCTATTGAAAAAGCTAAAGTGGTGCTGATTTGTTACTCAGAAAAATACAAGGACAGTAAAAATTGCAGGACAGGTTTGTTTTAAAATTGGTAAACTGGAAAAATAACTTAAATGATAACCATAAAAAATATTCAAAAGCTTGGTGTCACAGTAAGATTTTATCCTACACCCTGTCATCACAGTAAGATTTTATCCTACACCCTGTCATCACAGTAAGATTTTATCCCACACCCTGTCATCACAGTAAGATTTTATCCTACACCCTGTCATCACAGTAAGATTTTATTCCACACCCTGTCATCACAGTAAGATTTTATCCCACACCCTGTCATTACAGTAAGATTTTATCCCACACCCTGTCATCACAGTAAGATTTTATCCCACACCCTGTCATCACAGTAAGATTTAATCTCACACCCTGTCATCACAATAAGATTTTATCCCACACCCTGTCATCACAGTAAGATTTTATCTCACACCCTGTCATTACAGTAAGATTTTATCCTACACCCTGTCATTACAGTAAGATTTTATCCCACACCCTGTCATCACAGTAAGATTTTATCCCACACCCTGTCATCACGGTAAGATTTTATTCCACACCCTGTCATCACAGTAAGATTTTATCCTACACCCTGTCATCACAGTAAGATTTTATCTCACACCCTGTCATCACAGTAAGATTTTATCCCACACCCTGTCATCATGGTAAGATTTTATCCCACACCCTGTCATCACGGTAAGATTTTATTCCACACCCTGTCATCACAGTAAGATTTTATTCCACACCCTGTCATCACAGTAAGATTTTATCCTTCACTCTGTCATCACAGTAAGATTTTATCCCACACCCTGTCATCACGGTAAGATTTTATCCCACACCCTGTCATCACAGTAAGATTTTATCCCACACTCTGTCATCACAGTAAGATTTTATCCCACACCCTGTCATCACAGTAAGATTTTATCCTACACCCTGTCATCACAGTAAGATTTTATTCCACACCCTGTCATCACAGTAAGATTTTATCCCACACCCTGTCATCATGGTAAGATTTTATCCCACACCCTGTCATCACGGTAAGATTTTATTCCACACCCTGTCATCACAGTAAGATTTTATTCCACACCCTGTCATCACAGTAAGATTTTATCCTACACCCTGTCATCACAGTAAGATTTTATCCCACACCCTGTCATCACAGTAAGATTTTATCCTACACCCTGTCATCACAGTAAGATTTTATCCCACACCCTGTCATCACAGTAAGATTTTATCACACACCCTGTCATCACAGTAAGATTTTATCCCACACCCTGTCATCACAGTAAGATTTTATCCCACACCCTGTCATTATAGTAAGATTTTATCCTACACCCTGTCATCACAGTAAGATTTTATTCCACACCCTGTCATCACAGTAAGATTTTATCCTACACCCTGTCATCACAGTAAGATTTAATCTCACACCCTGTCATCACAGTAAGATTTTATTCCACACCCTGTCATCACAATAAGATTTTATTCCACACCCTGTCATCACGGTAAGATTTTATTCCACACCCTGTCATCACAGTAAGATTTTATCCCACACCCTGTCATCACAGTAAGATTTTATCCTACACCCTGTCATCACAGTAAGATTTTATCCACACCCTTTCATCACAGTAAGATTTTATCCACACCCTGTCATCACAGTAAGATTTTATCCACACCCTTTCATCACAGTAAGATTTTATCCACACCCTTTCATCACAGTAAGATTTTATCCACACCCTGTCATCACAGTAAGATTTTATCCACACCCTTTCATCACAGTAAGATTTTATCCACACCCTTTCATCACAGTAAGATTTTATCCACACCCTGTCATCACAGTAAGATTTTATCCCACACCCTGTCATCACAGTAAGATTTTATCCACACCCTGTCATCACAGTAAGATTTTATCCACACCTTGTCATCACAGTAAGATTTTATTCTACACCCTGTCATCATGGTAAGATTTTATTCCACACCCTGTCATCACAGTAAGATTTTATCCTACACCCTGTCATCACAGTAAGATTTTATCCCACACCCTGTCATCACAGTAAGATTTTATTCTACACCCTGTCATCATGGTAAGATTTTATCTCACACCCTGTCATCACAGTAATATTCACATCTTACCGTGATGACAGGGTGTGGGATAAAATCTTACTGTGATGACAGGGTGTGGGATAAAATCTTACTGTGATGACAGGGTGTGGGATAAAATCTTACTGTGATGACAGGGTGTGGGATAAAATCTTACTGTGATGACAGGGTGTGAGATTAAATCTTACTGTGATGACAGGGTGTGGGATAAAATCTTACTGTGATGACAGGGTGTGGATAAAATCTTACCATGATGACAGGGTGTGGGATAAAATCTTACTGTGATGACAGGGTGTGGAATAAAATCTTACCGTGATGACAGGGTGTGGGATAAAATCTTACTGTGATGACAGGGTGTGGGATAAAATCTTACTGTGATGAAAGGGTGTGGAATAAAATCTTACCGTGATGACAGGGTGTGGGATAAAATCTTACCGTGATGACAGGGTGTGGGATAAAATCTTACTGTGATGACAGGGTGTGGGATAAAATCTTACTGTGATGACAGGGTGTGGGATAAAATCTTACTGTGATGACAGGGTGTGGGATAAAATCTTACTGTGATGACAGAGTGTGGGATAAAATCTTACTGTGATGACAGAGTGTGGGATAAAATCTTACTGTGATGACAGGGTGTGGGATAAAATCTTACTGTGATGACAGGGTGTGGGATAAAATCTTACTGTGATGACAGGGTGTGGGATAAAATCTTACTGTGATGACAGGGTGTGGGATAAAATCTTACTGTGATGACAGAGTGTGGGATAAAATCTTACTGTGATGACAGGGTGTGGGATAAAATCCTACTGTGATGACAGGGTGTGGGATAAAATCTTACTGTGATGACAGGGTGTGGAATAAAATCTTACCATGATGACAGGGTGTGGGATAAAATCTTACTGTGATGACAGGGTGTGGGATAAAATCTTACTGTGATGACAGGGTGTGGAATAAAATCTTACCATGATGACAGGGTGTGGGATAAAATCTTACTGTGATGACAGGGTGTGGGATAAAATCTTACTGTGATGACAGGGTGTAGGATAAAATCTTACTGTGATGACAGGGTGTGGAATAAAATCTTACCATGATGACAGGGTGTGGGATAAAATCTTACTGTGATGACAGGGTGTGGAATAAAATCTTACTGTGATGACAGGGTGTGGGATAAAATCCTACTGTGATGACAGGGTGTGGGATAAAATCTTACTGTGATGACAGAGTGTGGGATAAAATCTTACTGTGATGACAGGGTGTGGGATAAAATCCTACTGTGATGACAGGGTGTGGGATAAAATCTTACTGTGATGACAGGGTGTAGGATATAATCTTACTGTGATGACAGGGTGTGGGATAAAATCTTACTGTGATGACAGGGTGTGGGATAAAATCTTACTGTGATGACAGGGTGTGGAATAAAATCTTACTGTGATGACAGGGTGTGGGATAAAATCCTACTGTGATGACAGGGTGTGGGATAAAATCTTACTGTGATGACAGAGTGTGGGATAAAATCTTACTGTGATGACAGGGTGTGGGATAAAATCTTACTGTGATGACAGGGTGTGGGATAAAATCTTACTGTGATGACAGGGTGTGGGATAAAATCTTACTGTGATGACAGGGTGTGGAATAAAATCTTACCGTGATGACAGGGTGTGGGATAAAATCTTACTGTGATGACAGGGTGTGGGATAAAATCTTACTGTGATGACAGAGTGAAGGATAAAATCTTACTGTGATGACAGGGTGTGGGATAAAATCTTACTGTGATGACAGGGTGTGGGATAAAATCTTACTGTGATGACAGGGTGTGGGATAAAATCCTACTGTGATGACAGGGTGTGGGATAAAATCTTACTGTGATGACAGGGTGTGGGATAAAATCTTACTGTGATGACAGGGTGTGGGATAAAATCTTACTGTGATGACAGAGTGAAGGATAAAATCTTACTGTGATGACAGGGTGTGGGATAAAATCTTACTGTGATGACAGGGTGTGGGATAAAATCTTACTGTGATGACAGGGTGTGGGATAAAATCTTACTGTGATGACAGGGTGTGGAATAAAATCTTACCGTGATGACAGGGTGTGGGATAAAATCTTACTGTGATGACAGGGTGTGGGATAAAATCTTACTGTGATGACAGGGTGTAGAATAAAATCTTACTGTGATGACAAGGTGTGGAATAAAATCTTATTGTGATGACAGGGTGTGGATAAAATCTTACTGTGATGACAGGGTGTGGGATAAAATCTTACTGTGATGACAGGGTGTGGGATAAAATCTTACTGTGATGACAGGGTGTGGGATAAAATCTTACTGTGATGACAGGGTGTAGGATAAAATCTTACTGTGATGACAGGGTGTGGGATAAAATCTTACTGTGATGACAAGGTGTGGAATAAAATCTTACTGTGATGACAAGGTGTGGAATAAAATCTTATTGTGATGACAGGGTGTGGATAAAATCTTACTGTGATGACAGGGTGTGGGATAAAATCTTACTGTGATGACAGGGTGTGGGATAAAATCTTACTGTGATGACAGGGTGTGGGATAAAATCTTACTGTGATGACAGGGTGTGGGATAAAATCTTACTGTGATGACAGGGTGTGAGATAAAATCTTACTCTGATGACAGGTTGTGGGATAAAATCTTACTGTGATGACAGGGTGTGAGATTAAATCTTAATGTGATGACAGGGTGTAGGATAAAATCTTACTGTGATGACAGGGTGTGGTATAAAATATTACTGTGATGACAATGTGTGGAATGAAATCTTATTGTGATGACAGGGTGTGGATAAAATCTTACTGTGATGACAGGGTGTGGGATAAAATCTTACTGTGATGACAGGGTGTGGGATAAAATCTTACTGTGATGACAGGGTGTGGGATAAAATCTTACTGTGATGACAGGGTGTGGGATAAAATCTTACTGTGATGACAGGGTGTGAGATTAAATCTTACTGTGATGACAGGGTGTGGGATAAAATCTTACTGTGATGACAGGGTATGGGATAAAATCTTACCATGATGACAGGGTGTGGGATAAAATCTTACTGTGATGACAGGGTGTGGAATAAAATCTAACTGTGATGACAGGGTGTGGGATAAAATCTTACTGTGATGACAGGGTGTGGGATAAAATCTTACTGTGATGACAGGGTGTGGGATAAAATCTTACTGTGATGACAGGGTGTGGGATAAAATCTTATTGTGATGACAGGGTGTAGGATAAAATCTTACTGTGATGACAGGGTGTGGGATAAAATCTTACTGTGATAACAGGGTGTGGGATAAAATCTTACTGTGATGACAGGGTGTAGGATAAAATCTTACTGTGATAACAGGGTGTGGGATAAAATCTTACTGTGATGACAGGGTGTGGGATAAAATCTTACTGTGATGACAGGGTGTAGGATAAAATCTTACTGTGATGACAGGGTGTGGAAAAAATCTTACTGTGATAACAGGGTGTGGGATAAAATCTTACTGTGATGACAGGGTGTAGGATAAAATCTTACTGTGATGACAGGGTGTGGAATAAAATCTTACCATGATGACAGGGTGTGGGATAAAATCTTACTGTGATGACAGGGTGTGGGATAAAATCTTACTGTGATGACAGGGTGTAGGATAAAATCTTACTGTGATGACAGGGTGTGGAATAAAATCTTACCGCGATGACAGGGTGTGGGATAAAATCTTACCGTGATGACAGGGTGTGGGATAAAATCTTACTGTGATGACAGGGTGTGGGATAAAATCCTACTGTGATGACAGGGTGTGGGATAAAATCTTACTGTGATGACAGAGTGAAGGATAAAATCTTACTGTGATGACAGGGTGTGGGATAAAATCTTACTGTGATGACAGGGTGTGGGATAAAATCTTACTGTGATGACAGGGTGTAGGATAAAATCTTACTGTGATGACAAGGTGTGGAATAAAATCTTATTGTGATGACAGGGTGTGGATAAAATCTTACTGTGATGACAGGGCGTGGGATAAAATCTTACTGTGATGACAGGTTGTGGGATAAAATCTTACTGTGATGACATGGTGTGGGATAAAATCTTACTGTGATGACAGGGTGTGGGATAAAATCTTACTGTGATGACAGGGTGTGAGATTAAATCTTACTGTGATGACAGGGTGTGGTATAAAATATTACTGTGATGACAATGTGTAGGATAAAATCTTACTGTGATGACAGGGTATGGGATAAAATCTTACCATGATGACAGGGTGTGGGATAAAATCTTACTGTGATGACAGGGTGTGGGATAAAATCTTACTGTGATGACAGGGTGTAGGATAAAATCTTACTGTGATGACAGGGTGTGGAATAAAATCTTACCGTGATGACAGGGTGTGGGATAAAATCTTACTGTAATGACAGGGTGAGGGATAAAATCTTACTGTGATGACAGGGTGTGGGATAAAATCTTACTGTCATCACAGTAAGATTTTATCCTTCACCCTGTCATCACAGTAAGATTTATCTCATACCCTGTCATCAGTAAGATTTTATCCCACACCCTGTCATCACTGTAAAATTTTATTCCACACAATGTCATGATGAGAAATGTTTGTTTATTGTTTGTTATGAATATTTGTTGAATATAGAATATAGTTGTATGTTATAGAGATGGTTATTGCACCAAATAGTGTCTCTAGCAGGTGTCTACTGGGAGGGAAAAAATTTCCCAATATGCATGCCATTCCCCTTTTATTATTTAGTAATAATTTTTTTGAGTTCATGCAGTTCAGATTTGTTATGATGTTCATTACAGTTCTATAGACTCCATATTGTTAAGTTTCTTGTGGGTTAGCTATTCCCATGTTTAAAAGATAATAGGGATCAACATCCTCCATCTTTGTTTACCAAATGATTTAGTATGAAAACAGTTTTCAGAATGCACGTGTAAGATAAAATCTTACTGTGACGACAGGGTGTGGGATAAGGTAGGGAGTAAAATATGAGAATGTACTGCACAATGTTTCTAATATGATTGAATAAAGAAACTAATAACTGATAAATTATGTTTGACAGAAGCAGAATATGCCTTTGCCAGAGATAAAATAATAGTTCCTCTGTTGTTACAAAATGGATACAGACCAGATGGCTGGCTTGGTATTCTTGTTGGCTCTAAAAAGTTCTATGATTTTAGTGGAAAATATCCTTTTGATAGAAAGTTTAATGAATTGAAGTCAGAACTGGGTGGATTAATGGGTCCAAAGGTAGGTATTATAAAACAGTGTGAGAGCATTATCAGTAAAATGTGGTTTGTTCTTTTTGTTGGAATCATGTTTTAAGATACTTTCAGCAATTTTTCATGTATATCATGGTGTCCTTTGGGAAAGGAAGCCCAGGAGGACTTGATAAAAACTGCCATAAAATATGGTGTTATTTGTCTAATGCTTTGACTAGTTTCCTATTTCAAATTTTTGAAAAAACTTTAAGAAAAATACTTGCCACTTTCATTCTTGCCTGTTTAATATATTGGTTTCTTTTTATGTACAAGCATGCGTAATAATGCATATTTTGTGATCATGGTCAATATCTAATTTTTTAGGTTTTTGATTCGGTCATTATTTTGCTACAGAAAACAATTTTATAGTGAATATTTTAAAAACATTAACATAGTGTGATATTGCAGAATTGATTTTTTGATTACAATTAATATTGCATGGATAACATTTTTGGGGGTTAGTTCTTGTACCAAAAATAGCCAGCCGTGCAATATCACTTGTAATAGAAACGTCACAATCGTGTAATATCATAAAATATGGGTTAGTAAATGGAAGCTAAAATTATGATATGTTATAAGATGGTATATTGAATCCCAATATAGCCTGTATGTTATGTAATGGTGGATTGTATCCCAATCTGACCATTGTGTGATTTGGTGAAGAATAGGATCCCAATCTGGCCCCTGTAATTAAATGGTGGATTGAATCTCAATTTGGCCTGTATGTGATTTAATGTTGATTTGGATCCCATTCTTTCCTCAGTGTGATTTGATGGTGAATAGGAACCCAACATTGCCTCAGCATGATTTGATGGTTAATTGGATCCTAATCTGGCCTCTTTGTGATCCTGTGTGATTTGATGATGTATTGCATCTCAGACTGGCCTCAGTGTGACTTTATAGTGAGTTTGATTTCAATTAGATGGTGAGTTTGATCCCTTTATGATTTGATGGTGAGTTTGATCCTATTATGATTTGATGGTGAGTTTGATCCCTTTATGATTTGATGGTGAGTTTGATCCTATTCTGATTTGATGGCGAGTTTGA
Organism: Limnoperna fortunei; assembly: GCA_944474755.1. Classification (NCBI taxonomy): domain Eukaryota; kingdom Metazoa; phylum Mollusca; class Bivalvia; order Mytilida; family Modiolidae; genus Limnoperna; species Limnoperna fortunei. Next base: position 91,545,424 of record OX104116.1, read on the forward strand.
TCCCTTTATGATTTGATAATGAGTTTGATCCCTTTATGATTTGATGGTGAGTTTGATCCCTTTATGATTTGATAGTGAGTTTGATCCCATTTTTATTTGATGGTGAGTTTGATCCCTTCGTGATTTGATGGGGAGATTGATCCCTTTGTGATTTGATGGTGAGTTTGATCCCTTTGGAATATAATGGTAATTTTAATACATTTGGAATATAATGGTGAGTTTGATCCCTTTGTGATTTGATGGTGAGTTTGATCCCTTTGGAATATAATGGTGAGTTTGATCCCTTTGTGATTTAATGGTGAGTTTGATCCCTTTGTGATTTGATGGTGAGTTTGATCCCTTTGGAATATAATGGTGAGTTTGATCCCTTTGGAATATAAGGGTTATTTTGATACCTTTGGAATATAATGGTGAGTTTGATCCCTTTGTGATTTGATGGTGAGTTTGATCCCTTTGTGATTTAATGGTGAGTTTGATCCCTTTGTGATTTGATGGTGAGTTTGGTCCCTTTGTGATTTAATGGTGAGTTTGATCCCTTTGTGATTTAACGGTGAGTTTGATCCCTTTGTGATTTGATGGTGAGTTTGATCCCTTTGTGATTTGATGTTGACTTAGATCCCAAGCTTGTCCCTGTGTGATTTGTGGTGAATCAAATCCCCAGTAGTCTCTGTCTTTTGGGATATTTGTTTTTTTTAGCCGAGTTGCAACAAAGTTGAACTCGGCTATTGTTATGATGATGGCAGGCGGCTGGGCGGGTTTTGGGCAGGCAGGCGGGCGTCAACAATTGGTTTCCGGATCATAACTCAGAAAGTTCAGAACCGATTTTATTGAAACTTCAGGATATTGTTACATACCATAAGAGGAGGAATCCTATTGATTTTGGGGTAAATCCGTTCAGGGTCAAGGTCACAGCGACAGAAAAATGTTAGAAAATTTCTTGAATTAGTGGTTTCCAGACCATAACTGGAAAAGTTCTGAACCAATTTTATTGAAACTTTGGGATATTGTTACATATCATAAGAGGAGGAACCCTATCAATTTTGGGGTAAATCCGCTCAAGGTCAAGGTCACAGTGACAGAAAAACGTTAGAAAATTTCTTTAATTAGTGGTTTCCCGACCATAACTCGAAAAGTTCTCAACAGATTTTAATAAAACTTTGGTATATTGTTACATATCATAAGAGGAGGAATTGATTTTGGGGTGAATCCGCTCAAGGTCAAGGTCACAGTGACAGAAAAACGTTAGAAAATTTCTTGAATTAGTGGTTTCCGGACCATAACTCAAAAAGTTCTCAACCGATTTTAATGAAAGTTTTGGTTAATAAAATATGGCAACTCGGCTTTTGCACCCCTGTGCATATCGATTTTTAAAATTACAAATCCTACAATTAACCATTACAATCTTTTTATCAGAAAAAATCCTACAATGTATCACAGTTTGAAGTGAATGTTTGTTTGCATTTATCATATTTTAGACACCAAAACCACCTGGTCCAAATATTCCACCACCACCTGCAGAAAAAGACGATTCTATAATTGTTCACTGGAAGAAACAGGATATTGAAAACTGGCTACAAAAAAATGATTTACAAGCGTAAGTAACTATGATTAGCAGTTTTGTATGAAGAGACCTGTCATTGAAATAATGAAACAATTATTGAAGTATTTGTAGTTAGCAACAAGTGTCTTTGAATGTTTGTTGGTTTTAAATTTATTATATTTGAAGATTGCAACCTTTTTCATTATAAAGGGTGAATCCACATGGCTCAATGTCCAGCATTGTGAACCCACATGGCAAAACAGTCTGTCCAGCACATGTACATCATTATTAAGTGTATCCACATGGCTCACTGTCCAGTGTTAGGGGTTTGGGGGAATCCTCACAATGGCGGGATGGCATAGATTAAGGGCGGAAAAACAAAATCACATCTGCTTCCGTTTTTTTTATTTTATCCAGACAAACATGACATCACAATTACAAATACAGATAGCGGAAAGGGGGAACAACTCTATCGCACAAACACAATAACACATTTACCTTTCACACTGACATACAACATTCCCCTGTAAAACAAAAATTTCCTTGATTTTTCAAATGGTAAATATGTTTTTGTCAACAGTGAAATATAGCATTGGAAAAAACACATTTAGAAACATTTCGTTACCATGAATGTAAACTGATCATTTGACCAACTAGTAACCATTTGATTAAAACACCCGTATCACTGCTGATAAATTCGTCAGAGAACCCTTAAACTCATTATGACTAATATCACACAGCTAAATGACAAACTCGCTCATTTCAGGATACATTCATGTAAACAAGGAACGAATTCAACTTTCACCAAAGTTACTAAAATTTCTAATCTAAATCTTTAAAATTGTCATAACTTCAATTTCTTTAACACTGTAAAATCAATGATATATAATACACTGACATAAACAATTTGATATGAATGAGAGAGGTGCAATCATCAACAATTTGATATGAATGAGAGAGGTGCAATCATCAACAATTTGATATGAATGAGAGAGTTGCAATCATCAACAATTTGATATGAATGAGAGAGGTGCAATCATCAACCAAAAGTCTTGAACATTTTATCAGTGTTGATAGTCATATGTTGGTCAATGTTGTAAATCATTGAAATACGTTGGCAGGATGCAAACAAAACATGTGTAGTAAAAACATCGGGAACAGAAAGGAGGAGTTGAGAAATCTAGAGTAGTAGACAAGACATGGTCTGGTTCTAGTTTTAAACCTTCCCCCTAATAATTTGAAATACATCATAAACATCAGTAAAAAACATTATACATTTGGGTTCATACTGGAAAATGTCATAGGTAGTATACAATGGTAAACTTCCTAGGAAAATATTCTACAAGTTCCAAAAATTCATAATCCAAATGGTATGAAATGTCAAAGATAGTATACAATTGTATGGCTCAATGTCCACCATTATAAATCCACATGGCAAAACAGTCTGTCCAGCACATGTACATCATTATTAAGTATGAATTCACATGGCTCACTGTCCACCATTGTAAATCCACATGGCAAAACAGTCTGTCCAGCACCTGTACATCATTATAAAGTGTGAATTCACATGGCTCACTGTCCAGCATTGTAAATCCACATGGCAAAACAGTCCATCCAGCACATGTACATCATTATTTAGTGTGACTTCACATGGCTCACTGTCCAGCATTGTAAATCTACATGGCAAAACAGTCCGTCCAGCACATGTACATCATTATTAAGTTTGAATTCTCATGGCTCACTGTCCACCATTGTAAATCCACATGGCAAAACAGTCTGTCCAGCACATGTACATCATTATTAAGTGTGAATTCACATGGCTCACTGTCCAGCATTGTAAATCCACATGGCAAAACAGTCCGTCCAGCACATGTACATCATTATTAAGTGTGAATTCTCATGGCTCTGACTGTCCAGCATTGTAAATCCACATGGCAAAACAGTCCGTCCAGCACATGTACATCATTATAAAGTGTGAATTCACATGGCTCACTGTCCAGCATTGTCAGTCCACATGGCAAAACAGTCCGTCCAGCACATGTACATCATTATTAAGTGTGAATTCACATGGCTCACTGTCCAGCATTGTAAATCCACATGGCAAAACAGTCCGTCCAGCACATGTACATCATTATTAAGTGTGAATTCTCATGGCTCTGACTGTCCAGCATTGTAAATCCACATGGCAAATCAGTCCGTCCAGCACATGTACATCATTATAAAGTGTGAATTCACATGGCTCACTGTCCAGCATTGTCAGTCCACATGGCAAAACAGTCCGTCCAGCACATGTACATCATTATTAAGTGTGAATTCTCATGGCTCTGACTGTCCAGCATTGTAAATCCACATGGCAAAACAGTCTGTCCAGCACATGTACATCATTATAAAGTGTGAATTCACATGGCTCACTGTCCAGCATTGTAAATCCACATGGCAAAACAGTCCGTCCAGCACATGTACATCATTATAAAGTGTGAATTCACATGGCTCACTGTCCAGCATTGTAAATCCACATGGCAAAACAGTCCGTCCAGCACATGTACATCATTATTAAGTGTGAATTCACATGGCTCACTGTCCAGCATTGTAAATCCACATGGCAGAACAGTCCGTCCAGCACATGTACATCATTATTAAGTGTGAATTCTCATGGCTTACTGTCCAGCATTGTAAATCCATATGGCAAAACAGTCCGTCCAGCACATGTACATCATTATTAAGAGTGAAACCACACACAAAACAGTCTCATTGTTCTGCACATAAACCAAAAAATGGAAAAAAAATGTTTAAAAAACTTAAAATGCATATATATGTACTTGTAATTTCTGAACTGTACAAATTTTTTGTAGCTTTTCCGGATTACACTCACTGACTGGGGAACAGATTGGATTTTTGTATAAACTATTTAGGAGAGTAAGTGAAAGTTATCTACATTAAATATTGTGGTACTGAGCACAAAAACCCGTATATAATTATACACAATTCTCAGTCCCTTTTATATTAATTTTGAAGAAAGATGAAAAAAAAGTTAATATTACAATACTCTTAAACATCATTTCAAAATTTAAAAAACAGTTATGAAACATGAAAATTAAAGTATCCCTGAGAAACAAACAAACTTTCAATGGTAATTTTAGTCAAACCACTGAAATCTTCTCATGTTTATTGCTTTAAGAATTTGGTGTTTTCCTAATATCTGCAGCTTTAAAAAAAGACAAGAGTTTTATTCTGTAAATTGGTCAGATTCTATAGCTTTTAAAGGACAGATTTACCGTATATCGGGTTATTTTGGTGTGATGGTTATTTTGGCTATATTGGCGTGGAAGAAAAAGTCGCCAAAATTAAAACGACCAATTTTTCCAGAGGATAATTACCGCTACGGTATTTGTTGACCTTTAGAAATTTAAATATGTAAACTGACCGACTGATACCTGACACTACACTTATTATCGATTTGTTGTTGTGAGACGAAGCGTGTAAAACTGAACACAAATCAATTTAAATGTTTACTTGATCAGTTTGAGTACAGCTTTGGACAAATAATGTTGATTTAGAAGTATCTATCGAGGGATTCACTGCCCACCCCTAAGGAAAATGACGACCATACCATTCAAAATCGGAAAGTTTGCTGCGGAAAACGGCACACCTAGAACATTGAAAACTTTTTGTGATTATGGAAAGTTGTCTGAAACTACAGTACGACCATTAATTTTATTTTAGTATTTCAATTTACCTGTTTACATCTACCTGAACAATACACTTAAAACGTTGTCATTACATTCATCGATTATTACGTAAACAAATTAACTGTAATTAAGGAAGTTTGTATTGAATTGATTACCTGAAAAGGTTTTCAAACACAATGTATGAATTTCTATTCACATATATGTAAGTCTTATCAATTGTTAAAGGGAAACTTCGCGAAAAAATGAAAATTTGATATGTTATTCTTCAAATAAAAAGAAATATAATTGCCTTTTGATGTTTTATTGTATTCTTCACCGTTACGCTTCTAGAGTGGATTAAAGGTAATAAAATTTTGCGTATGGGGCCGCCATATTGACAGTATTTTATCACATGACTGCGTTTGTGACGTGATAAATGTAATTATCCAGTAAATATGATAAATAATCCAGTTTAAAAAATGTTTTTCTGCCTTAGCTCTGTGAAGAATATATAAACTGTTGCGATGACTAATGACCGGCTGACAACATAAGATTACGAAATACGTCTTAATGTTTTATTGCTCTTTGTTTTAATAAAAATATTTTTGGACGCAAATTTTAACCTGTCTTTATTTAACTCAGATATAATTTACCTAAATAATAATTGCAATAAAAGATATATTTATATGATTATTTTTATATAAAAAAATAAAATTCAGTGGATAATTTTGCACGTCTTGAAACGGCAGTGAAACGTGAAAATGTTACAGGTAAATCATTACTCGTTTATGAAAGGTGATTAACAGAATTCGCAGGTAAACAAACAGGATGTTTATTGCAATTATTAGATCATTTGACGCCGACTTTGAAGTATGAATATTCGGACTTTTTCAAAAGCTAACCAGATTAAAGGTTAATCATGTTATTCGAAATTAGAAAGGCACACCCCTCCTGCCAAGACAGGTATGATTTGAATACACCGAAGTGTCAGAACTCAGGATGTATATAAGATTTCGAATTCCTTATAAAGATGCCAAGGCTGAGGAAACGTAAAACGTACACGTTAACTCAAATATACACAACATGTAAAAGTTTGGAAACTGTGTTACGCACACGCACAATAAATGTTACCAGTAATAATAATTATAGTAATAACAATAATAATAATTATAAATGTACTAAACGTGAAGTGAAATTTTGATGCGCGAAAAACCAGAGTATTTAAAAATATTTCATTTAACGATCGTTATTTCTTAAATAGTCAAATTCGCAAATATTTTGTATAAAAAAGTTTCGTTCAATAAGTTGCTTAATCTGATTAAGTTGAAAATAATAATACGAATAATTTTCAAATTTAATTAATATTTATGGACTTGTTTTCCTATCAAAACTGTGACTTTCTTTCCGTTTACCGTTGTTGCTGCTGTGGAAATAGTCTTAGGTCGAAGTCTTTAAATTAGTTAACTACTTGTTACAAATGCAAGTCGTTTTTCTTGCTTATTTATAGGAATACGAAACATAATCTTTCCACAACCTTGTCTTATAATACAACCTTCTGTTATTGACCGTTTCGCGTTATTATCATACGACGACTTTTAAGGTACTTGGATGTCTAGTATCGCCATCTAGTGACGAGATGGTGACAAGATGGCGGACCTCCATAAGTGCATTTTTTACACGGTAAATTCCATGCAGAAACTTAACCACTGAAAATATAATAAAACATCAAGATGCAAATGTGTTTCTTTTTAGTTGAAGAAAAACATATCAAATTTTCATTTTTTCGCGAAGTTTCCCTTTAATAAGCCCGCTGTTATTGATCATAAAATTAACACCTTCATGATCATTAAATCAACATGTACTATACACTTGAGGGCAAAAAGGATTAAAACAAATAATAAATAAAATATTTGTATTTAAATATCTTTATTTGCTATAAATATGAACATATTGAAAATAAAATACTGTTTCTTGTTCTTATATTGGTGGTAAAATTTGAAAAACACCAAAATAAAAAACGCCAAAATAAAACCTGCTAAAAAAACAGGAAAACCACCAAAATTTCCAACTGCCAAAATAACCCGATATACGGTATTAAATCAATACAACTTTCAAATCATCAACCTATAGGGACTAGTTCCCTGTTTCTGGTATTATACCCATTGACCACTATATATGTAATACTTTATATCTTTCACCTTTGGACTGGTACCTTGTTTGGCAGTATTATACTAACTCACCAAGATAAATAATACTTTATGTACATCTTCGTTGACTGGTATCCTGTTTTGGTGGTATTATACCCATTGACCAATATATACTTTATGTCTTTCACCTTTGGACTGGTACCTTGTTTGGCAGTATTATACTTACTCACCAAGATAAATAATACTTTATGTACATCTTCGTTGACTGGTATCCTGTTTTGGTGGTATTATACCTATTGACCAATATATACTTTATGTCTTTCACCTTTGGACTGGTACCTTGTTTGGCAGTATTATACTAACTCACCAAGATAAATAATACTTTATGTACATCTTCGTTGACTGGTATCCTGTTTTGGTGGTATTATACCCATTGACCAATATATACTTTATGTCTTTCACCTTTGGACTGGTACCCTGTTTTACACTATTATTATAACTCACCAAGATAAATAATACTTTATATACATCTTCTGTGACTGGTATTCTGTTTTGGTGGTATTATACCTATTGACCAATATATATATATGTATATATATGTACTTTATATCTTTCACCTTTGGACTGTTTTGGAGGTATTATATTAACTCTCCACCATCAAGATAAAAGACTTTATCTTCTGTGACTGGTATTCTGTTTTGGTGGTATTATACCTATTGACCAATTTTATGTTTACTTACCTAAAGACTGGTACCTGTTTTGGTCGCATATTGTAAGTCTGCTTTACGATACGTCTGGGGCAAATTAATTTACCATTGTCGGTATGTCAGTCCGTCCGTCCATCCTGATTAGCTTATCCAGCTAACTCCTACAGTTTTAGAGCTACAACATTTTTATTTTGAAGAATGTTTGTACATGTTGTATACATAATGAAGTTGTGCAGGAACAAAGGATTTTAATAATTTTAATTCAATTTTTATCCAATTGAACTTTGTAGATTGCAGTACATATTTTGTCCAGCCTACTTCTTCTTCATCTTTGAAGCTATATTGGAAGCAAAGGATTTTTATTTTCGTGAAATATTCTTCAAATTACAGATAGTTGGACTTGAGACTAGTCAGTTTGCAGACCAGATAGCTGAGAGGGGTATATATCTTGTCTGGCTATCTTCTCCTTCATCTTTGAAGCTACAGCATTTAGGATATTTGAACACATAATGGAGGTGTGCAAGGCCAAAGGATTTTTATTTTCGTGAAAAATTTTTAAAATTACAGATAGTTAGATTAGGTCAGTTTGCAGACCAGATAGCTGAGAGGGGTATATGTCTTGTCTGGCTATCTTCTCCTTCATCTTTGAAGCTACAGTGTTTATATTTGGTGGGATATTTGAACATATAATGGAGGTGTGCAAGGCCAAAGGATTTTGATTTTCCTGAAATATTCTTAAACTACTGAAAGTTGGATTTAGTTTGCAGAACAGATAACTTTGGTAGGGGTATATGTCTTGTCTGGCCGTCTTCTCCTTCATTTTTAGTGCCACAGCATTTATATTTAAAATTATATTTGTACACATAATGGATTGCAGGACTAAAGGATTCTGATTTTATTTTCATAAAATTTAGAGATAGTTGGACTTACAGACACACTTTTTGAAAAAAAACTCGCTGCAGGGGCATACTTTTGTCTAGTTTATATTATCAACCCCTTTTACAATATTTAACCCAGATACTTAAAACTCTGCATAAAGATTACACGATTTAAACAAGGTTTTGATCAGAAACTTCTTAGTTTAATGGTTGCCCTGAGAATGTGTGTACATGTTATTAGTCCCCTACCGGCTTGCTGAAGGTGACTATAAAGTTGTCACTCCGACTGTCTGACTTTTTTCTAAATGCTTGCAGATATTGAGCTGATATTTGGGCATGATGACTACTGATCAGATTTGAATATCATTCTGGTCCAATGATTTGTGATGAAATTATGGCCCTTGGACTTTAAGTTATTAAAAATAATAGTTTTCCTGACTTATTTGTTTCTAGACACTTAGGCAGATATTGAGCTGCTATTTGGTATGTGAGTCAGCCATCATAAGATACAATTCAAGTTTAAATGTTCTGGTGTAATGATTTTTGACGAAGTTATGGCCCCTGGACTTAGAAAATTGTATTTGCTGGTACCGTAGGGGACTTAGTTTTGATTTAGCAATACCATCCACACTTGTTAGATAGATGTTGTATGTGTTACATTGCAGACAAAATTATAGATAATAAATGATCAAGTTTATACTAGTTTCTTTTTCAGCAAAATACTGTTTCTTGTCTCCTAGGACTAAGTTATATGTCAAAGTACTGAAGTTAACAGAAATTAAGTTCTTCTTCCATGTTGTACAGAACAATGGTTAAACTATTTGTATTTTTCAGGCACCAGACTTTTTCTACAAGTGCTTGGAAACCAAGCTTGGACTGAAATCTTTGGAAGATTTAATGAAATTTGACAAAGCTTTGGAAAATTTGAGCAAGCAGCATCCAGAAATAAACAAGTTACTGCACTGACATTCCCTAATCCATGATGGAAGATATAATCTATCAAATGATATTTCTTAATTATGACCATTATCAGACAATTGGTCAAAGAGGTTTTATTTTATTTATTTCTTTAGTGCCAAAAAAATTACAGTGTAAGTTTTATTTTTAGGTATTAAGACCAATTATCCCTAAGCACCAAAATAACTGGGACATGACATGTCTCAGATTTTGCTGATTTTAATTTCATAAGTTGCAATTGACCATTGGATCATAAAAATGATGACTGTTTGTTATGATTGACCACGGTTGCCATGGTAACTGAGGCGGTCATTTTTTATCATTTCTCATACTGCGAAATAGCCAATATTCAATTCCCAATTTGTTATTCAAAAATCAATGCATATTCAATATTATGTTTTATTTGCTTAATTCAATACCTCGTTGACAATATTCAAAACAGTTTCAAGACTAAACATAAATGTGTAGTCAGAACGAGGCTATCCAATATGTCAAGAAATCATGCATTTTTTCTGGAATTTTTCTACTAAAAAATTACCATTTATGCCACTTTACTGGCTTAATTTTCAGAAAATGCACCAATCACAAATACTCATCATGAATATAATTACATAAATTAATGATTAATATTCAAAACTTATAAAAATCTCAATGGGGTAACAAAAGATGTCTATATAAAACACTGTCAAAGATGGTTACCATGGTAACTTGTGAAAAAAAGCCATTTTTGTATTGTTCAATATTTCCATGAAACTACTGTTTCTCTTAGTAATAAATTAAATCATCCTTAATTATTATTTTTAACAGACATACTATAAACTTAAAATGACATTGAAATCATTTCAGGGTACAGTGTCTCAAGTTCAAGGTCAACTAAAAATTGAACTTTCAAATATGAAACTCTCGAAGCAAAATCAATTTTAAGTGACCTTGGGAACAACACAAGTGACCTTGAAAGTTTTCTAAGGTCATACTATGTTGAAAAGATCCTTTTAGGTACATATGATGACAACAATTGTTATCTTGGCTCATATTAGAAGTATGGTCATACATGTATTTAAATATCGAAAAATTGCCGTTTATGTTTTATTACCATGGTAACCAACTTTAACAGTGTTTTTTAAAGACATTTTTTCTTACCCCATTGAGATTTTTAAAATTTTTGAATATTAATCATCAATCTATGTAATTATATTCAGGATGATTATTTGTGATTGGTGCATTTTCTGAAAATGGAGTCAGAAAAGTGTCAAAAATGGTAATATTTTTTACCAAAAATTATAGAGAATAATGCACTATTTCTTTACATGTTAAATAGTCTCAGTCTGATCACACATATACTTAAAGTATTGTAACTGTTTTGAATATTGTCAATGGGATATTGAATTAAGCAAATAAAGAAATTATATTGAATATGAATCGATTTTCCCCTGAAAAATTGGGATTTGAATATTGCCCTTTTCACCGTATTTTAATCGGCCCAAAATGGCCGCCTCCGTTACCATGGCAACCGAAGTCAAATCATAACAAACAATAATTATTTTGTGGTCCAATGGTCAATTTCAACTTATAAAATGAAAATCAGCTAAATCTGAGACATGTCATGTCTCACCCTATATGGACATCCTTTGATCCTTATGGAGAATCGGTGTTAAGATGTACAAGGAAAACGGTTAGTTTTCATATTTTTTAGTGCCTTAATAAAATAACTTGTACTTTAAAAAAGCATAATGTAGGCTTCATCCTAGTGATTTTTTGGTCATTATGAATAATCAAAATATTCCACTACACAACATTGGAAGATGTTCCACTACACACAAACAATCAAGGTATTCCACTACACAACACTGGAAGATGTTCCACTACACACAAGACAATCAAGGTATTCAACTACACAACACTGGAAGGTGTTCAACTACACACAAACAATCAAGGTATTCCACTACACAACACTAGAAGATGTTCCACTACACACAAACAATCAAGGTATTCCACTACACAACACTGGAAGATGTTTCACTACACACAAAACAATCAAGGTATTCCACTACACAACACTAGAAGATGTTCATCTACACACAAAACAATCAAGGTATTCCACTACACAACATTGGAAGATGTTCCACTACACACAAAACAATCAAGGTATTCCACTAAACAACACTGGAAGATGTTCCACTACACACAAAACAATCAAGGTATTCCACTACACAACACTAGAAGATGTTCCACTACACACAAACAATCAAGGTATTCCACTACACAACACTGGAAGATGTTCCACTACACACAAACAATCAAGGTATTCCACTACACAACACTGGAAGATGTTCCACTACACACAAAACAATCAAGGTATTCCACTACACAACACTGGAAGATGTTCCACTACACACAAACGATCAAGGTATTCAACTACACAACACTGGAAGATGTTCCACTACACACAAACAATCAAGGTATTCAACTACACAACACTGGAAGATGTTCCACTACACACAAAACAATCAAGGTATTCAACTACACAACACTGGAAGATGTTCCACTACACACAAACGATCAAGGTATTCAACTACACAACACTGGAAGATGTTCCACTACACACAAACGATCAAGGTATTCAACTACACAACACTGGAAGATGTTCCACTACACACAAACGATCAAGGTATTCAACTACACAACACTGGAAGATGTCACACATACAAATCAAGGTATTCCACTAAACAACACTGGAAGATGTTCAACTACACAAAAAAAAAACCCAAAACATTTGAAAAAAAATCCAAAATATAACACATACTGTTTCACAAAAAATGTAATTCACAAACTGATGATGTTCTAAACAGCGATGGTAGTTTCACTACAAAAAAAAAAGGTTGCAATAAGTAACTACACAACAGTGAAAGGTGCAGTGCCATGTTTCAGTTGTTTTTAAGAAGAAACTAATTCTTCCCATAGATTTACAATTGTTGTATATGGTCTTTTATGGTTCATTTTTTTACCATTTTTATTTTTGTTTTCCTTTTCTTAAACATAACAATTTTACATATTTTATTAAAGTTATTTACAGCTTTTATTTTGAATCAAACTGACAGTGCTTTATTTACTTGAAAACCATCACAAAGTTATTATTCCAAAGTATTTAAAAAATTAAAAAGTTACTCCAGTATTTAAAGTCGGAGATCGACTATATGATTTATACACCCATATCAGTACTTCCAACCCTCTCAAAAATATCAGAAAGATATATCTGTAACCACATTGCCTTGTACTTACTCAAGTTTAAACTGTTACATCCTGTACAGTCAGGATTAAGACCTTCTTGTTTTCAATGAAAACAACAGTTGTTTGATGCCACTGTAAATTTGTTTTTTTTTAAGATTTTGGTAGGAGTTTTGTTATTTTGCATCACTGTTTTTTCATTTTTTAAAATAAGTATTCAATCAATAAGTTAAATGCAAATTCTCAAAATGTGTTCAGATTATGGTTTATTGATCTAATTAATTTGACAGACAGTTGGAAGAAATATTTATCAATTATGGACTAGTAAGAGGTCCATATTGACAGAATTAAAAGTCCTTAGTTATTCTACATATAAAAACTACATCTTAAATAGTAATTACTTGTGTTTTTATTCTGTACACCCACCATATTGTTTGTATAATGAAATCAATCTGGAATGAATATTGGGATCTATATTAAATCTAGTTTCATTATACATAAAAATATAAACGTTAGTATTTGTTAAAAATAGAAACAAGGTTGTAAAACTACACAGAATATTATGTAAATTATGAGATTGGCATCACAATAGTATGACAACACAGCATGTGTAATATTTGTATTTATAACCTTTTATAAGTAATTGTATAACAAATTATATACCAATATATTACTTTTCTAAGATGTGTTAGGATTAATTGTAATTTATTTCTTCACTTTTAATAATTTTTATAATATTTCATGTTATTTATAATAAGGTTTTTATAAAAAAATTCATGCTATTTATCCAGTAAGGTCAAATTTGTGACTTGTGAGACAATATCTGTGATATCTCTATCTGTGATAGCCAAGTTTTTACTGATATGCTGTCAGACAATAGCTGTAAGATCTGTGATAGCCAAGTTTGTGACTTGTGAGACAATATCTGTGATATCTCTATCTGTGATAGCCAAGTTTTAACTGATATGCTGTCAGACAATAGCTGTAAGATCTGTGATATACAAGTTTTTACTGATATGCTGTCAGACAATAGCTGTAAGATCTGTGATAGCCAAGTTTTTACTGATATGCTGTCAGACAATAGCTGTAAGATCTGTGATAGCCAAGTTTTTACTGATATGCTGTCAGACAATAGCTGTAAGATCTGTGATAGCCAAGTTTTTACTGATATGCTGTCAGACAATAGCTGTAAGATCTGTGATAGCCAAGTTTTTACTGATATGCTGTCAGACAATAGCTGTAAGATCTGTGATTGCCAAGTTTTTACTGATATGCTGTCAGACAATAGCTGTAAGATCTGTGATAGCCAAGATTTTACTGATATGCTGTCAGACAATAGCTGTAAGATCTGTGATAGCCAAGTTTTTACTGATATGCTGTCAGACAATCGCTGTAAGATCTGTGATAGCCAAGTTTGTGACTTGTGAGACAATAGCTGTAATATCTGTCATAGCAAAGTTTGTGACTTGTGAGACAATTGCTGTAAGATCTGTGATAGCCAAGTTTGTGACTTGTGAGACAATATCTGTGATATCTCTATCTGTGATAGCCAAATTTTTACTGATATATATGCTGTCAGACAATAGCTGTAAGATCTGTGATAGCCAAGTTTGTGACTTGTGAGACAATATCTGTGATATCTCTATCTGTGGTAGCCAAATTTTTACTGATATGCTGTCAGACAATAGCTGTAAGATCTGTGATAGCCAAGTTTGTGACTTGTGAGACAATAGCTGTGATATCTGGGATAGCAAAGTTTGTACTGATATGCAGTGTTGTACTGTATTTTCTTTTTTTATTTAGTTGACAATTAAGAATATTTTATATTAAAAGAAGCAAATTAATGGATTTGTTTATCATTCTAACTGCAGTGCAAGTTATCATCTTGTCTGGAATAAGCTTTTCACATTATAAAAAAATGTTTGCTTAAACTTTCCTAAAACTGCATAATTACTTGTGGAATGGTTTGTCTTAGTTTTCTTTTAAGTTGAGTGTACATTAATTTAGATGATGCAAGGGGTGGAGCTTGTATGACATCACAACTGTTCAATAACTATTGCTCCACCCCTTGCATCGTTGGAACATATGTGATAAGTACAAACTTTAGGGTTATATTAAGTTCAATCTTATTTCCTTAGCCTCAAAACAAATCTCTGTAACAATTTTACATAAAGCAATTTCGGCTTCAATGGATAGAATTTTCGGACTCCGTTGTTTGTTTAATACATTTACATTCTTATGAGATGACAAAATACTATTTTTCAATTCAGCATCTAATCTCCTTGTTCGTAACAGGTTTCATGCACCCCAAATAAACATATGAATCGGGTTCCACTTTGCTAGAATTTGATTCACTGTCTGACATTTAAAAATCCAAGTTGAAATCTCCATGTGGAAAATATTGTTGGACCATTTGACTTTTCTCCCATTTCGGTAAACATAATGTTCATTTTCCATGTTTTCAGCTATTTGTGACAACGTAATATCGTCCGTACATGAACTATCATGATCTGGCGGTTATACATTACTTGAAGAATCAAAAGAATGCTCCCACTGATGAACATTATGAAAAAGTTCCATTTCTTGTTCTTCTGTTTTGTCCTTGAAGTCTGACACCGTTGCAGTTTTTAAAATGTTGCCAATTTGTAACTTAAAAACCAAGCGGTAATAAATTCGACATAGAAAATTTTCATTGGACCATTCCACAAATCATTTATAATACTCGTCATTTGCTGTATCTGATTGACAGCGAAGGGGCGGTATCTTGTCCTATCGGACTTGATACACACCAATCGCTGTAAATCAGATACAGTAAATGACTCGTACTGTAAATATAACATAAAATGCAGATATTTATGAAAGATGTTATTTGTTTGTTTGAATGAGGTTTAGTGCTACTTTCACCTATTTCTTGGTTAACTATCATCGTACAGATGAAAATCATGTAAAGTTTTGTCTAAATGTCATTTATTATGCAACATGCCAACCAGTACATTTCAATGTTAAGACAAAACCTCCGTGTAAGATATCAGAAATCCACACTAAATTTTCCATTAATAATACTTCAGGTTCTTATGCTAAGTTTGTACAAATCCTGCTGTTCCATTGGCCAAATATGGCCTCCATTACATAATTAAGTCGGGTTCTTATGCTAATTATACAAGTCCTGCAGATCCATTAGCCAAAGATGGCCTCCATTACATAATAAAGTCAGGTTCTTATGCTAATTCGTACAAATCCTGCAGATCCATTAGCCAAAGATGGCCTCCATTACATAATAAAGTCAGGTTCTTATGCTAATTCGTACAAATCCTGCTGATCCATTAGCCAAAGATGGCCTCCATTACATAATAAAGTCAGGTTCTTATGCTAATTCGTACAAATCCTGCTGATCCATTAGCCAAAGATGGCCTCCATTACATAATGAAGTCAGGTTCTTATGCTAAGTTTGTACAAATCCATCTGATCAATTATCCAAAGATGGCCTCCATTACATAATTTAGTCAGGTTCTTATGATAAGTTTGTAAAATCCTGCTGATCCATTAGCCGAAGATGGTCTCCATTACATAATAAAGTCGGGTTCTTATGCTAAGTTTGTACAAATCCATCTGATCAATTATCCAAAGATGGCCTCCATTACATAATAAAGTCAGGTTCTTATGATAAGTTTGTACAAATCCTGCTGATCCATTATCCAAAGATGGTCTCCATTACATAATAAAATCAGGTTCTTAATCTAATTCATACAAATCCTGCAGATCCATTAGCCAAAGATGGCCTCCATTACATAATAAAGTCAGGTTCTTATGCTAATTATACAAGTCCTGCAGATCCATTAGCCAAAGATGGCCTCCATTACATAATAAAGTCAGGTTCTTATGCTAATTCGTACAAATCCATCTGATCAATTATCCAAAGATGGCCTCCATTACATAATTTAGTCAGGTTCTTATGATAAGTTTGTACGAATCCTGTTGATCCATTAGCCAATAATGGCCTCCATTACATAATAAAGTCGGGTTCTTATGCTAAGTTTGTACAAATCCAGCTGATCCATTAGCCAAAGATGGCCTCCATTACATAATAAAGTCAGGTTCTTATCCTAAATTTGTACAAATCCTGCTGATTCATTGGCCAAAGATGGCTTCCATTACATAATAAAGTCAGGTTCTTGTGCTAAGTTTGTACAAATCCTGCTGATCCATTAGTCAAAGATGTCCTCCATTACAAAATAAAGTCAAGTTCTTATGATAAGTTTATACGAATCCAGCTGATGCATTAGCCAAAGATGGCCTCCATTACATAATAAAGTCAATTTCTTATGCTAAGTTTGTACAAATCCTGCTGATCCATTGGCCAAAGATGGCTTCCATTACATAATAAAGTCAGGTTCTTATGCTAAGTTTGTACAAATCCAGCTGACCCATAAGTCAAAGATGGCCTCCATTACATAATAAAGTCAGGTTCTTATGCTCAGTTTGTACAAATCCAGCTGACCCATTAGTCAAAGATGGCCTCCATTACAGATTAATTCTATTCATGCTGTAATTTATTTATATTAAGTGCTTTGATTGGATAAAAACACTTAAATGGCGTCATCTCATATAATTTATATATCAATATTTCCTCTGAGCGGACTACTTTTTGAGTAATCCAATGTAAACAAGATGGCGTCCTCCTAGCTTTTCGTCAGGGAGAGGGGACAATGTTTTCTCTGCCGCAATGATTTCCAATTAAATCGATTTAGAATTCAAATAAAATATAATATAAATACAATTTAGTGTTTCATTTTGTTTTTGTTTCCTATCAATATCTACAGAAATGCGATTCCTTTGGTACTATGTTTTGCATATTCCTACAATTTCCGGCCATGGTAGTTTTGAGGTCTAGATGAGTATCGGTAACTGTTTTTGCTTTTTTTAAAAATCGCAAAGATTATTTCACAGAATTACAGGATTAAACACTGGGTTTTAATAAATTATCAATGTGTAAACTCCGACGACTCCCTCACAAACTTGACATAAAGTCCTTCGGACTTTATTTAGTTTGTGAGTGAGTCGCCGGAGTTTACACATTGATAATTTCCTAAAACCCAGTGCTTAATCCTATCATAAAGTCAGATTCTTATGCTAAGTTTGTACGAATCCAACTGATCCATTTGCCAAAGATGAACTCCATTACATAATAAAGTCAAGTTCTTAAATTATGCTAAGTTTGTACAAATCCAGCTGATCCATTGGTCAAAGATGGCTTCCATTACATAATAAAGTCAATTTCTTATGCTAAGTTTGTACAAATCCTGCTGATCCATTAGCCAAAGATGGCTTCCATAACATAATAAAGTCAATTTCTTATGCTAAGTTTGTACAAATCCAGCTGTTCCATTGACCAAATATGACCTCCATGATAAAATAAAGTCAGGTTCTTATGCTAAGTTTGTACAAATCCAGTTGATCCATTGGCAAAAGATGGCCTCCATTTACATAATAAAGTCAGGTTCTTATGCTAAGTTTGTACAAATCTTGCTGATCCATTGGCCAAAGATGGCCTCCATTACATAATAAAGTCAAGTTCTTATGCTAAGTTTGTACAAATCCAGCTGATTCATTAGCCAAAGTTGGCCTCCATTACATAATAAAGTCAGGTTCTTATGCTAAGTTTGTACAAATCCTGCTGATACATTAGGGTAAGATGGCCTCCATTATATAATAAAGTCAAGTTCTTATGCCAAGTTTGTACAAATCATGCTGATCCATTAGTCAAAGATGGCCTCCATTACATAATAAAGTCAGGTTCTAATGCTGAGTTTGTACAAATCCAGCTGATCCATTAGCCAAAGATGGCCTCCATTATATAATAAAGTCAGGTTCTTATGCTAAGTTTGTACAAATTCAGCTGATACATTTGCCAAAGATGGCCTCCATTACATAATAAAGTCAGGTTCTAATGCTAAGTTTGTACAAATCCAGCTGATCCATTAGCCAAAGATGTCCTCCATTATATAATAAAGTCAGATTCTTATGCTAAGTTTGAACAAATCCTGCTGATCCATTAGCCTAAGATGGCTTCCATTACATAATAAAGTCAGGTTCTTATGGTAAGTTTGTTCAAATCCAGCTGATACATTTGCCAAAGATGGCCTCCAGTATATAATACAGTCAAGTTCTTATGCTAAGTTTGTACAAATCCTGCTGATCCATTAGCCGAAGATGGCCTCCATTACATTATAAAGTCAGGTTCTAATGCTAAGTTTGTACAAATCCAGCTGATCCATTTGCCAAAGATGGCCTCCATTATATAATAAAGTCAAGTTCTTATGCTAAGTTTGTACAAATCCAGCTGATCCATTAGCCTAAGATGGCCCCCATTACCTAAAAAAGTTAGGTTCTAATGCTGAGTTTGTACAAATCCTGCTGATCCATTAGACGAAGATGGCCTTCATTACATAATAAAGTCAGGTTCTTATGCCAAGTTTGTACAAATCATGCTGATCCATTAGTCAAAGATGGCCTATATTACATAATAAAATCAGATTCTTTTGCTAAGTTTGTACAAATCTTGCTGATCCATTAGCCAAAGATGGCCTCCATTACATAATAAAGTCAGATTCTTATGCTAAGTTTGTACAAATCCTGCTGATCCATTTGCCAAAGATGGCCTCCATTACATAATTAAGTCAGGTTCTTGTGCTAAGTTTGTACAAATCTTGCTGATCCATTAGCCAGAGATGGCCTTCATTACATAATAAAGTCAAGTTCTTATGCAAGGTTGCACAGATCCTTCTAATCCATTAGCAAAAGATGGCCTCCATTACATAATTAAGTATGTCTTTTT
Source organism: Limnoperna fortunei (assembly GCA_944474755.1). Taxonomy (NCBI): domain Eukaryota; kingdom Metazoa; phylum Mollusca; class Bivalvia; order Mytilida; family Modiolidae; genus Limnoperna; species Limnoperna fortunei. The sequence continues at coordinate 91,565,381 of OX104116.1, forward strand.
CAAAATAGTCATATCTTCTTTCACTTTGATGCCTAATTTTCAAACTTAACCACTGCCTCCAGAGTATGTATTCAAGAAAAGTGATAAACTATCATAGCAAACTTTTGAATCATACAAAAGTAAAAGGAAGCATACTCTGATAAATTATAGTCCCTTGATGTTTCACAGCAAAATAGTTTCATTGAATTTTTTTAAATTTCTTTCCATTACTCTAAATGTGTCAAAATTTCATGAGAATAAGTTTAAATTATTGGAACGAGTGTTGACCCACTCATGGACTCTGGCATAACCTGAGACCACATGTTAAAGTATAATCTTGATGCAAGACATGGATACTTAAGAGTTAAACAAAAAAAGGTGATCAGTATGTAGCCTGTTGCAGATCAATGGAATGTTGTCATGTTATAAACCAACAACAAAGGTGACCAGCATGTAGCCTGTGGAAGATCAATGGAAGGTTGTCATGTTATAAACCAACAACAAAGGTGACCAGCATGTAGCCTGTGGAAGATCAATGGAAGGTTGTCATGTTATAAACCCACAACAAAGATGACCATGTAGCCTGTGGCAGATCAATGGAAGGTTGTCATGTTATAAACTCACAACAATGCTTGCCAGCCAGCATGAAGTCTGTGGAAGATCAATGGAAGGTTGATATGTTATAAACCCACAACAAAGCTTGCCAGCCAGCATGTAGCCTGTGGAAGATCAATGGAAGGTTGTCATGTTATAAACCCACAACAAAGCTGGCCAGCATGAAGCTTGTGGAAGATCAATGGAAGGTTGTCATGTTATAAACCCACAACAAAGGTGACCAGCATGAAGTCTGTGGAAGATCAATGGAAGGTTGTCATGTTATAAACCCACAACAAAGCTGGCCAGCATGAAGCTTGTGGAAGATCAATGGAAGGTTGTCATGTTATAAACCCACAACAAAGCTGGCCAGCATGAAGCTTGTGGCAGATCAATGGAAGGTTGTCATGTTATAAACCCACAACAAAGGTGACCACCATGTAGCCTGTGGAAGATCAATGGAAGGTTGTCATGTTACAACGGTTAAACCCACAACAAAGTTGGTCAGCATGTAGCCTGTGGCAGATCAATGGAAGGTTGTCATGTTATAAACCGACATTAAAGACTCCAGATGTTGATGTCAAAAAGCGTAGGTTCATTGGAGTGTGACCCGCTCCTGGCACTTTCAAGACTCCAGATGTTAATGTCAAAAAGTGTAAGTTCATTGGAGTGTGACCCCGCTCCTAGCACATTAAAGACTCTAGATGTAGATGTCAAAAAGCATAGATTCATTGGAGAGTGATTCTCTCTTAGCACATTAAACACTTAGATGTTAATGTCAAAAAGTGAAGGTTCATTGGAGCGTGACACACTCCTAGCACATAAAAGACTCTAGATGTAAATGTCAAAAAGTGTAGGTTCATTGGAGTGTTACACACTTCCTAGCACTTTCAAGACTCCAGATTTAGACGTCAAAAAGTGTATCTTCGTTGAAGAGTGATACACTCCTAGCACATAATAAAGACTCCAGATGTTATGTCAAAAAGTGTAGGTTCGTTGGAGAGTGATATACTCTTAGCACATATAAAGACTCCAGATAAAAATGTCAAAAAGTGTATATTCGTTGAAGAGTGATACACTCCTAGCACATTAAAGACTCCAGATCTTATGTCAAAAAAGTGTATCTTTGTTGAAGAGTGATACACTCCTAGCACATATAAAGACTCCAGCTGTTATGTCAAAAGTGTAGGTTCATTGGAGAGTGATATACTCCTAACACATTAAAGACCCCAGATAAAAATGTCAAAAAGTGTATCTTCGTTGAAGAGTGATACACTCCTAGCACATATAAAGACTCCAGCTGTTATGTCAAAAAGTGTATCTTCGTTTAAGAGTGATACACTCCTAGCACATATAAAGACTCCAGATGTTATGTCAAAAAGTGTAGGTTCGTTGGAGAGTGATATACTCCTAACACATCAAAGACTCCAGATAAAAATGTCAAAAAGTGTATCTTTGTTGAAGAGTGATACACTCCTAGCACATATAAAGACTCCAGCTGTTATGTCAAAAAGTGTATCTTCGTTTAAGAGTGATACACTCCTAGCACATTTAAAGACTCCAGCTGTTATGTCAAAAAATGTAGGTTCGTTGGATAGTGATATACTCCTAGCACATTAAAGACTCCAGATAAAAACGTCAAAAAGTGTTCGTTGAAGAGTAATACACTCCTAGCACATTAAAGACTCCAGATGTTATGTCAAAAAGTGTATCTTCATTGGAGTGTGACCCGCTCCTAGAACATAAATGACTCCAGATTTCAAAAAGTGTAGGTTCATTGGAGTGTGACCCGCTCCTAGAACATAAAAGACTCCAGATGTAAAAAAGTGTAGGTTCATTGGAGTGTTACACACTTCCTAGCACTTTCAAGACTCCAGATGTTATGTCAAAAAATGTAGGTTCGTTGGAGAGTGATATACTCCTAGCACATTAAAGACTCCAGATAAAAATGTCAAAAAAGTGTATCTTCGTTGAAGAGTGATACACTCCTAACACATTAAAGACTCCAGATGTAGATGTCAAAAAGTGTAGGTTCATTGGAGTGTGACCCGCTCCTAGAACATAAAAGACTCCAGATGTAGATTTCAAAAAGTGTAGGTTTATTGGAGAGTGATACACTCCTAGCACATTAAAGACTTCAGATGATGTCAAAAAGTGTATGTTCATTGAAGAGTGATTCACACCTAGCACATTAAAGACTCCAGATATAGATGTCAAAAAGTGTAGATTCATTGGAGAGTGATACACTCCTAGCACATTAAAGACTCCAGATTTAGATGTCAAAAAGTGTACGTTCATTGGAGAGTGATACACTCCTAGCACATTAAAGGCTCCAGATAAAAATGTCAAAAGTGTATCTTTGTTGAAGAGTGATACGCTCCTAGCACATTAAAGACTCCAGATATAGATGTCAAAAAGTGTACGTTCATTGGAGAGTGATACACTCCTAGCACATTAAAGACTCCAGATTTAGATGTCAAAAAGTGTACGTTCATTGGAGAGTGATACACTCCTAGCACATTAAAGACTCCAGATTTAGATGTCAAAAAGTGTACGTTCATTGGAGAGTGATACACTCCTAGCACATTAAAGGCTCCAGATAAAAATGTCAAAAGTGTTTCTTCGTTGAAGAGTGATTCACACCTAGCACATTAAAGACTCCAGATATAGATGTCAAAAAGTGTAGATTCATTGGAGAGTGATACACTCCTAGCACATTAAAGACTCCAGATGTAGATGTCAAAAAATTTAGATTCATTGGAGAGTGACACACTCCTAGAACATTAAAGACTCCAAATGCAGATGTCAAAAAGTTTAGATTCATTGGAGAGTGATACACTCCTAGCACATTAAAGACTCCAGATGTAGATGTCAAAAATTTTAGATTCATTGGAGAGTGACACACTCCTAGCACATTAAAGACTCCAGATGTAGATGTCAAAAAGTGTAGGTTCATTGGAGAGTGATACACTCCTAGCACATTAAAGATTCCAGATAAAAATGTCAAAAAGTGTATCTTCGTTGAAGAGTGATACGCTCCTAGCACATTAAAGACTCCAGATGTAGATGTCAAAAAGTGAAGGTTCATTGGAGTGTGACCCTCTCCTACCACATTGAAGACTCCAGATTTAGATGTCAAAAAGTGAAGGTTCATAGGAGAGTGACACGCTCCTAGAAAATTAACGACTCCAGATGCAGATGTCAAAATGTGTAGATTCATTGGAGAGTGATACACTCCTAGCACATTAAAGACTCCAGATGTAGATGTCAAAAAGTGTAGATTCATTGGAGAGTGATACACTCCTAGAACATTAAAGACTCCAGATGCAGATGTCAAAAAGTGTAGGTTCATTGGAGAGTGATACAATCCTAGCACATTAAAGACTCCAGATGTAGACGTCAAAAAGTGTAGGTTCATTGGAGAGTGATACACTCCTAGCACATTAAAGACTCCAGATGTAGATGTCAAAAAGTGTAGATTCGTTGGAGAGTGACACACTCCTAGCACATTAAAGACTCCAGATGTAGATGTCAAAAAGCGTAGATTCATTGGAGAGTGATACACTCCTAGAAAATTAAAGACTCCAGATGTAGATTTCAAAAAGTTTAGGTTCATTGGAGAGTGATACACTCCTAGCATATTAAAGACTCCAGATGTAGATGTCAAAAAGTGTAGGTTCATTAGAGAGTGCCACACTTGTAATGTTGAAGACATTTTCACAAAATGCAAATATCTCAATTGTTACCATACCCAACAACAAACCTGCCATTTTAATGAATGACACCTTCAGGTCATACAATGTGATCCAGATGTAAAATATATAAATACAGAAATTAATTGTTTAATTATTAAATATATATCCTATCTACAATTCTGTTACCATCTTTACAATATATTTTCAAACAAACTTTACTTTCTTTAACATACACGAACATTCATTCTGTATGAACAAGCAACAATTTTAAATATCCAAAATAATACTGATAAAAATATTACAAAATGTACCACTCTGTCTTATGTCCAGAAACAAACCTCAGATAAGTTAAAAAAATGTAGACAGATTACAGACTTACTGTAGACAGATAAACAGGACAGTGTTCCTAGCTACCAATGGTACTTTTAAGGAATATCTTGTAAGCTAACCTTTGACCTTTTACAAATGAGATGTCATTTCAACAACAAAATCATCCCTGTCAGTTAACATGGACCATCTTAGTTATTGCAACATGAAAATATTTTGCTGACTGATGACATTTACAGGTGTATTCTACACTACACTGAGTCAATCGCTGACTGATGACATTTACAGGTGTATTCTACACTACACTGAGCCAATCAATAGTACTACACATAAACCAACAAAACACTAAAGTGGCAAGATACAAACAGGAATACAACCATACAGGTATAAAATATACAATGTCATGTCCCATAATTCTAGTAAAATTGACAGAGAATTGTCCTGTTTTAGAACCATAATATATAATATGGAAGATTTTACCAATAAATCTGACCAGAATAAAGCTACTTCGAGAAATAGAGACATACTGATTATGTAAAAAGTAACTGCTATTGAAAATTATGTATAAGCAAGGTGAAATACAAGTAAATATGTGACATTTCCTATCTGTAATCAACATCATGACCAAACAGATGAACTGATAAAAATGAACAGTAGTTCTCCCACTGTAATAAATAAAAATAAATAAAAGGCTGAAATTTGGCACATGACAACTGACTACAATAAGAAAAATACATAAAATTTACATTGATGAAGGCACAATATTCTATCACAGATATTAGGTCAACCAAGTAAATACAAACCGATTCAGAAATGAAAACTTCATACACAATGTTTGCATTAAAATGTAACAGTGCAGTAAAAATATGATCAGTACATAAAAAACAGTACGGAATCAGAAATGTTTTCAATATGGAATTGTAACATAAACGGGCAAGTGCTTTGACTGTAGACTCTGGTGAAAACACTACACAACTACAGGCACATCTCTGGTAATACTGCCACAGTGTTTATAATGATCAAAACAAGATTGATCTCTAATAAAATGATGTTGTACATTGAATGACTGAGTAAATGGTGACAAACAAGGGGAGTTGATAAGCTCCTATATTCTCCCCTGCCCCCCCTGTTTTTTTACCTATTATTACAGCATTGGAGTTTATTGTATTTAATACTGAATCAACTTATAATCACATAAAAATGATCTACTATTGTTTTAATGAAAAATGTATGTGCAAAGTTGGTTAAATAATGGACTAAAAATATTGTTTAATATATTTGACAATTAAAATGATTTTTTAAAATATTATTTGAGCAAACACTGTAATTCAGAACAAAATGGCTTACTGTATTAACTCCTTAACATTCACACAATATGTATAAAATATAAAAATATCACAATGTGTTTACCCTATCACAGCAATGGAGGATTGTACACCGGGTCAGATCTCAATGAACAAGGTCAGATCTCGGTGCACACATAACATCAGCTTAGACAATATGTTGATTGTTAATAAACTATATGTCATTATAATCTGATAATCTTGTTAATGTTTTAAGGTCCAAATATAATAAACAAGATACATATGTATATGTTGTATATAAATTTAATTATAGAAATATGTTAGAACAATTTAAGTTAAATTGTATATTTCCGTGGGACATGATGTTATGTAATTTGATTAGATTCTGTTAGGCTGGATATGCTAACTTCCTACAAACATGTTACTCATCTACTATGAAGAAGTTCTAACCAGGATATGTCAAATTATCATGTACAATATCTGGCTCAACATATTGTCTAAACATGATCTGCCGCTTTGTTTAATCATACTTTACACCCAACACACAAATTAATATAGCAGGCACCATTCTAAAGAAGTTTTCATTAATAACATTTTTCAGTAAGCTTGCAGACAATATTTCCATAGAACACTTTGTCAGTAAGCTTTCTGAGAACTATCTTGGGTCTAAGGCTCGCATGCCAGGTGGATGTCACAATGTCCGTCAACTTAATACTGCAGCATGATTTTCCCTAAGTTCTATCTGTCGCAGCCTGAGGTTGTTTGAAGCTCCTCTAATGCGCTGAGATTTTGTGGACCTGAGGGAAGACCCTTGGCTTTCTGGTACCGATTGCTGAGATCCTATACGACTAATGTTACTCCCAATAGTGGCTGATCCAGGACGTCCTAAATCTGGTCTTTGAACTACTGGGGCTGGGGCCGAGACCACTGATAGACCCGGCGGACCATTATTGGGTGTGACTCTTGGTAGGTCTAAAAGAAAATTTAAAAAGTTACCAATAAATACAAAATGATATGTAACAAACTTGTATTATATAGAAAATTAAATCATCATTCAGGTGATTCAAACTCTGTTAACTTGAACAATAAAGAGATAAAAAGATATTATCTAAGTAAGTTTAAGCAAAATTTATACAAATTTGTTCTATATATAATTAATACATTAAATACTTGTACCATATTTAAAACTGATAAATGTGACTGTTTCACTATTAAAAAAAGTTAAAATCAAAGGTAATAAATGTCTGAAAAAATTTTTAAAAGATGTGTGAATGAAGTATATCGTTAAATGTATTCATTAAAAGAAAGTTATATCATTAAAAGTTTCAAGAACAAGATTTAACTAATAAAAGAAATACATACAGCTACATGAAGGAGCCCAAAGGAAAGACGAAAATGTTTAACTGAATCACAGATAGAAATAAAATATATAAAAATCTTTAGTTATAACTACAAGACTCTAATGTCAACAATCTGGCAGGTTAAGAGCACATCACCAGCAGCATTAATATTGGTTATCGTTAGGCAGTGCGACGACAACCCACACGACCACCATGACATAATGAGAAATGTGAAATTAACGGGGATTGTGTACTTACTTACGCTCGGTAACTCTGTGGGTTTATCATTATCTGTGGCATGCCAAGAACTAATTAGAATTATCTATATACATTCTAAATATAACTAAAATGGTATAATATAGGATATACAGATGTCCCTCCCAAAAAGCATGAAAGAAATATTGTACTGAAATAGGTGGGACTTAAGGAAAAAATATTACTCCTTTAAATCTTGTAATATAGGATATACAGATGTCTCCTCCGAAAAAGCATTAGAAAAAATTGTACTGAAACAGGCGGGAATTAAAGAAGTAAAATTACTCAGATGTTTTCTAACTATTTAAAGTTGAACATCATATGGTCATCAGTATTTATTACATTTGTTCTGGAAGTTATTCCCATATTTTAAAAGAAATTTGTGTCATATTTTTGGATTTGTTACTCTTACAACTTTCCCAAAGTTTTTGTTCCTTTTGGATTTTTTCAAGTTACTTGTCAAGTTATTATTGTTTGTACAGAATCCATGCTTTTTGGACCTCTACGGAATGGACAAATACACGAAGCACAATTGATTACAATTTAAACATCTAGTAAACAGCCAACTTCTAAGGATTGTGGGATTGACTAAAGCAGGAAATATAAAAACATACCTAAATGATACTGCCAAAGTGGGTAGTTTGAGTTGTGTGCAATATAACGCCAACCTAACAGTGAAATTTGTGGATTTATTACACAGTCACATCAAATGAAATAAAAATAACCCTATTTCTCCTTATCAAATAGTTTGCTGATAAACAGGCCCTGGCCATCTGTAAGACTGAAAATTGACAGGAGCCATTGATAGACATTCTGGTTCAGCATATAGTTATAGCCCTCAAAATCAAGAAAACATAACTCTGTCTTGACTTCAAATACAACATTCAACAATCATCTAATCATGGATGTTTTTGTCAATACCTATAATCAATATCATTTCATTCTGATAACAACAAGAATATTTATGTTTGGTAATGAAATTTTTTTTTAAATTGAAAAAATTTTCAGCAATGGGACAAACAATTCTTTGTAAGTCAACTACAAATCCAGGCTGCCCTTGTATGCATCTAAACAGCAAAGCCCCAGATAGAGAGTCTACCAGCTAAAGACTTCCAACTCTGATACTACCGTTTTATATGTGCCTACTGTTTCCACTGTCAACATGTAAAGTGATAAAAGTACTCAGTTAATGTTTACAAGAAAATAAAACTGTACTAGCTTATATTCTGTAAATAAAGTATACAATAAACGACTTTATTCTGGTTAGTGTTGTCTGCAATATTAATCCTACACATACAAGTACATGCTGTGACTTCAATCAGAGACTAGATGATATGATACTTATGGACAAAACATTTTACAATAGCAAAGATTTCATATGAAAAAACCTTTCATAAAATTAAAAAATCAAGTCTCTGATAGGTTATATTCTTTAACATGCTATTATGTAACATCAAGACAACAAACTGAACACACTTGGGACATACGATGAACGACAGATGGCTGATCGAACAGGGTTTTCTGCTACCACAAAAAATCCTACAACTTAAAAAGTACAGGAGAGTCTGAACAAAGTGATATTGTGTTACATGCTCACACTGAACCATTACCCCCTTACTATAATTCTTATCAAAATTTGGGGTTATCTGTTAATTTCCTCAAAAATAAACAAATAGCTTATCTGAAAATTATTTAAGGCCTCACAAATATTATTTGTTACATACTCCAAATTAAATATGAAGTATATTTATAATACAACTTATCTGGGTTTTGTAAATATGAAGCTAAATTATTCCGTTCCTATTACCATACATTATTGAATTATAAATATACAATGTGAGTTTTAGTTGCTTTTTTCAATAATATTCTCATATTTAACAGCAGTAATGCAAATAATTTTGTAACAATAAGAATATAATTGTGAAATACAGAGATTAAAGAGTCATATACTATGTGCTGGATGTTGTTCCATTCTAAATTTGAAATGTACCCACATATCCAGTGTAACAAATAGATCCCACCCACAAGATAACATCCTCACCTGCATCTTTTCTTTGTCCCTGGGCACTTAATGTTCGTTTACTGTTGGGTGTGGCCGCATCTGATCTCCATTCAGAAGTGTAACCATTTCTGGCCAGTATACGGTTTCTTTCTGCCTCTGTGTCTAAGAGGTGTGATAAGTTGCTACGGAATTCAGATTCCTGTATAACAAGAGCCCCTGGGTTTGATCTGGGATTTCCTCCTAAAGGTTTTTTCACAAACTTGTTTCTCTAAAAAATATTTTAAATGATTTGAAATTCATTCATTAGTTTCAATAATATTGTTGCAGACATGTATTGAATTTGTGGAAATAAAAGCTCAATTACTCAGAAAAGGATTAAGAAATTTCTCAAATATATTGTGGCATCCAGTTTTTATTTTACTTCTCATTTCCTGACACAGAGTGTGATATTTTTGATCTTACATTATCAACTATTATTTTAATTAACCTTTCCAATGCATTTTAAACTAACTTAAAAAAAAATTTATTGGCATGAAATGAGTATCATCCATTATATTTTATAGAGATTTTAAAAGATACAAAGAATATCACATTGAAAATATCATTTTTCAAGACGTGTACAGGAAAGTAATGGTGAAAATTGAAAATAAAATCACTTCAAGATGTAACAAATTATAATCATGATAGTAAAGGGCACAAAAAGTAAACATTGAAGATAAACGTACCTGATAGGATGGAACTGTCTTCTCATTCAGGTTACTGAGGCTACCAGACTTGCCCTGCCAGGTTGTTATACGTCCAGAGTTGTAGTTTGGCTGATTGATAGATGATAGAGAATTATTGTCATGTACATTAGAGGTAAGGGTGTGCATGGAGTTGGTAAGTGCAGATGATAAAGAATGATCGTGATGAAGGTGGTTGTGGTTCCTGCGTGTTAGCTCTGCCTCACGATCACTCTGAAAACAAACAAAAACTTCTCCCAGTCATGTTAATATACTACAATACATCCACTACCAATATGTATAAAGCAAGCTCAGTCTAATGTGCACATTAAAATGTTAGGACAAACCCTAAGCCTTTCAATATCACATCAAAATTATTTCGAAAAAATTCAAACAATACAACACTTTTTATAAGTTAGGACTGCAGATCAAACTTCCAATGAAAACTTACTGTTTTGCGTCTGACAAATGAAAATTGTAAAAAGTATACAAATTCAATGCCACAAAATTACAAGCTTTGTTAGACTTATGTTATTAAATGCAAAAAAACCAAAACTTTATAAATTACTATTTTTAATCTTCTATTTAGTCCCTTTGGTCATGCGGTAAATCTAAAAATCATGCAACAAAAATTTTATTGTTCAATCAATTCCATCCTACTAATAATTTATTTCCTTACATTATAATTTCTTCTTTCTAAGGTGAACATCAATCAGGATTTTGATGCACTAAATACTGAATACAAGAATATGTTTAAAGATAACAGCTATTAGGTTTATATGGAACACACGGAGAACACCTATCACCTTCACCATTCATTTCTAATGAAGAGCATTATATAACAGAAATTGACTGTCAACCTTATTACAATCTACCAACACAATTCTATATTTGATTGTGATAAAAGATAAGCAGATTGCAGGAAAAAGCAGAAGCCTTGTTATTAGATATTAATGTAGAGGCCATAGCATGGCGGTATCAGACATTTAGGAAGCAGTAGTATTGCAATAATATCAGACATTTTGTAAGCAGTAGCATTGTCAAATATTAGACACTTGGGAAGCAGATATCTTGGGATATCAGATATTCTAATACATAAATGTAAGACAGAATCTGATTGGATGTCAAGTCGCTTAAAATCTGCATGTTCAAATGACATTTTCTGTTTATAAATCATAAATTTAAGCTGCTTGAGCGATGACATTAGAATAAGGATTAGATATTCCCAACAATGTGTGGGCATTAGTATTGCTGTAATTATTGAATAAGTTAATAATTTATAGCCTTTTATAATCCTTCCATGATTAGATATATTTCCATCATTACTGCCATATTGAACACATGAACTCTATATAATAGTAATGGTGGATCTATTTGTCAAGGGAATTAATTTATTGTAAAAAAAAAGTTGTGGCTTATCTAGATAACTAATTTTATTTACAAAAAAATCCCCAAATAATACTATGGTACTACTAGCTTAAACACCTTAGATAAATAAAACCAAAGATTGTCAGCCCTGTAGTAAAAACTGCAAACAAAAAATATATATCCAAAGATATTCTATTATATCCTGGAATTTGTTCTAAAGTCAACACCACACTGACTTTATAATGCAGTGAAGTAGTGTTAACTGTGTTATTAAATAGCACTCCTTTTTTGGGCTGTTAGCTTTATACGACAAAATTATGACAAAAAGAGAGTTTAAACAATACAAAGAAAGGATTAACAAAAGCAAACAAGTATCTGGGTTTAATCAACAAAAGCAATAAGGTTAAAAGCTGTAAATTCAATTTGAGCCAATCAACACATCTGTTACATTAAATGATAATTCCACACCAACTCAGCCAATCACAACACTGGTTACAAACCTCCAAATCAAACATCTCTTCATTTTCAATATCATCTTGAGTGAAGGGCTGGTGTGTTAGAACAACTTTTCTATCATTGGTGCTATAAGACAAACGCACCTGTGGAAACTGTCTGTTGGGGTCTTCTCTCGTTTGAAAGAATACACCATTTTCATAATTTGATGCACACCGATTGTGACCAGATCTACCCACATTCTTGTCAGTCTTAGAAGCATTGCTTTCATTGGCTAAAGCATGGTTATGTCCAAAGTAACGATCCAGTAGCTTTTTGTAATACTGACGATCTTTAATTCTGATGGGAGCCCGTTGCCCAGCAAGGCAGGACTCATTTTGTCGATTGGCACAAAGCCATCTGTGGTTTTCCTGTGCAAGTGCAGAGATAGAGAAGCTAGTCAGGACGTGAAACAATGCAAGCGTGTTAACCTAATCTGATATCTACACCAAGTAAAGGTTTTAATAACAGTAATTTATAAACATTGTAGTTCAAACCACCAATAAACTTGGAGACGATCATATTGACAAGGTTTACTTTTTGATTTGCTATTAACTGGCCCCTACTCAGTGTGTATACCAGATAAAATGCTTGAAGGAAATTTTCAATAATCACAGGTCTTGAAATTTTCCTCTTTGAAAGGTTACATGTTAATAAGTGCAATATGAAAAGTGCATACATTTTTGGTACATAAAGTACTTAATTTCTATGCTAAACTTCTAAATAATAACAACTATTGACTAAAGCCTACTAAAATAAAGTATTATTTTGTCTTAGCACATAAAAAAAAAAAAAACAACAAACAAACGTTTATACATGGACCATGTCAATGTACAGTTAACTCTGAAAGGGTCGTGATTTATTTGTCAGGACAATTTCTACAAAAATCAGTGTACACAATGAGTGACCTCCATAGCCAGGTGCAAGACCATTCATCAAGCATATAACGGGATGGTGATGGAACATCAATACAGTAGCCATCTTACCTTCAAAAATGACAACAAACTCATTTCACACCCATAGGGAGGCTAAAGTAAAAGGTAATATGTCATCTTTTGTTGAAGTAATCACATTTTTAATCATTAATCTTTGAGGTAATTCATAGTTTTGTATTTTAACTATTTGCATCATTTAGGAGATCAGTTAGTTAACAAAACAGACACTAATTAGTAAGTTGTTTGGAATCACATGTTAAAAACCTTCTTAATGGCATGATGTTGATGAAAATAACTTAAAACTGACAGGTCAATATCTATCTCTTACTTTAAACACAATTTATTCATTAAGAAGAACCTAATAAACTAAGGATGGGAACAACATCAGATGATTTACCTGTGTCTTAGGTCTACTGGTTCCCTGTTAAATATTATACTACTTCAATATTGTACTTAAAGTTTCGATAAAAAATAATGAGAAATCAATTATTTTTCAATATTATGTTATGGAAGATATAATTTTAACTAACAAATTTACCACATCACAAAAAATACAATACCTAAAAAATGTGTAACTGTTTCAGGACTTAAACATTTATAAAGTTAGACCATAGTATAATTTCAAAATTTTTACAATTTTTGTAATGATGTTATGTAGCAATTTAATTGATAAGTTTTTCGTGGCAAACAAACAACCTCTATGAGCTATGTTGTAAAGTGATTTAATAAACAATTCCTATCAGCCATGTTGTAATACCAAGTTGTCTCTTTATTACTTAATAGCAAAATGTCCCTCTCTATAGCAAGTAATATAAATAATATTTAAATTTTTCCCAACAACTTTCCCAAAGTGTTGTTGATTCCATATTTAACTGAATTAAATTTTCGAATGCAGCTGTATTGCTTATAAACAATTGTTAAAATACACAAAAAGAACAGAATTAAGAATAGCACACTACACTAACCATGCTCTATTTGTAGTGTATACTGTTTTTTATGACTACCTACCAAAGGTGGAGGTAGAGGTCTGGAATCAGTCTTCATCACTCCCATGGTTCCTGGTGTACAATGAAGTAAACGATAAACATGTTCCACAATACCCAGACCCCTGACCAGATTGTCTCTCTGTAACAAACCACTAATTCTTTCTAATTCCTCTTCCTCCAAAATGTCCATAGGTTTAGTGGTATCTACAGGCTCATCAAGTAATCTTCTCTCTGATTCACTACCGACTGTCTGAAACCAAAGATGGGAGAAATTATAACAAAAACATGGAAATAAAAATGCTTTATAGCTTCAAGTTAATACAATGAAACTGGCAGCCACTGAAACAGGTCTACAGAAGTGGCCAGAAATGTAGTGTCTTTCTGAAGAATTATGTTACTATTAGCTCTACATTATACCTTTTTATAAGCTGTCCTTGTGATATTTCATGGTCATCATGCATATAAAGTGGGAAGAAATTTACTTTAATTTAATTAAAGCAAAACTTTAGAAATGTGGCCTTGTCCAGTTTGAAGAGGAGGTGGCTGGTTTTACACTGATATAGGTATTGGCCAGGTCTTTTAAAAACACTCGAATTGATGTGAAAAACAGTTTCTGAGGGACCAGTACGGTGAAGTTTCACTGCATCAGCAGGTCCTTAATTTTTTTACTTTGTATGGTTTTTTAAATATTGAAGAAAAACAAAACAAACGAACAAAAAAAAACCTTTCCCAGCTTACACCTTATCCATGAGGGTACACAGAAGTATACCAGAGTCAGTGAAAAATCTACAAAGGATTAACAAGCTTTCTACATTACAGGGTTCTGATATGTTTCACCATCTAAATACCTCAGTACTATTTCTAGAACCAGACAATCGTCGAGAAGGCATGGTAGTGCGTTTCAGTGATCGCCGCCTCTTACTGTTTGGACTTTCAGGTCTCAAGACTGTTTTTTTGCCTTTTAGCATAGATTCTAGTTTCTCTTTCTTCCTGGCTATTTCATCGCGTTGTTGCCTAAAAATCATTAAAGGAAATTCATTTAAAAAAAAGGTACAAAGATCATTTCTGGAGTTATTAACAAGGAAGAAAGGACAGCAAAGATTCTTTGTGTACTGGGTTTAGAGTTCTAATGCTTATCATATATTATCATCAAGTTCATTAAGATATGACAATATGGCAATACCCAAATTTAAAAGCAGTAGAAATGTTTTTTAGTCCTGGTGATGATCATCTGGCTAACTAGCCATAAAACCACAAGTGTTCTTGGCCCAACTTATAACATTATGAATTTTTAAACCACATATAATTATTGAATACCTACCTGGCCATTTCACTCCTGGCTTTAAATGCTGCAGTTTCTTGGAATAATGTCCCACTACTGTGGAAGAACTTATCATACTTTTCTGAGCCTGGAACTGGATAAATCCGCCTAAAATTACCCATATGATTGTTCTCATATCTCTCTGAATACTCCTGGAACTGGGCCTGAGCTAGTTCTAACTCCTCCCTATAAAACAGAAAAATATCTGCAATGTTTTGATTTTGAATATATAGATAAAATCAATATGCATTATCTTAACATTTTAAGGGCATACTGGTATTAACATTCACAATATAAATTATATTCTCTATATATTCTAAATTTAACACATGGTTAAAAAATCATTAACTTAAGATAACTAACCATATGGATTCAAAAGCCAAAGGATCTCCACACATAGTTAAAAGTCAGAGCCTTTCTACAAGTTTGTCAAACAAAATGGTAGCTACCGGTAATGATAAAAAAACGTTAGAATAATAAAATTAAAATAAACACTTTTTATTGGACAGTATTATCATTACTGATGAATATTTGTGTCAACACTATAGAAATATGGTTTGAAAATTCATTTTACTAAAATATACTATGGCAGCCATCTTAAAATTTAAACTCACACAAAAATCTCGAGGTATTGAGATGACCATCATTTCTGTTATATCAGAATTCCTTCTGCTAAGTGGTGTGTCAGATGAAGAATTTTGAAATGTCAGTCAATCAGAGTGCAGTAATTAGCAGCCCCACCAACCATGCTGAATTTCCAATCAGCATGCAAAACTCAAAATTATATGAGAAATATTCTGTCTTCATAAATACATTTTTTCCATGGGGTCTTAGCCTGAGCTGTGTTCCAAGGTGGCAGCCATCTTGCATTTTGAATCACCACAAAAACTCAATATTAGTAGAGAAGGATCTGTCAGCATAACATGATATACTGAAATCTGTCAATGGTTTCGTATGGGTTATGTCCCTTACACAGTACTGAAAACACTGTATTCTACACAAACTGGCAACTGCCACATTCCTTCATTAGTTAATCTTTTCAAAGTAACCAGACACTAAAATTTAATTACCAAGATTTTAGAAACAGAAAACATCCTCATTTAAGGGTATCTGTGTTTATGCATAAGAAAAATGATTTAGTCATAACTATCAGGAAACTTTTCTTATAGCTGTAAGATTTCTTCTTTTATTTATAGCTTTTAATTACTAACTTTGACTCTTTCTTTGTTCCTCTTCCCATTAATCTGTCTTTTATTCTCTTCTTCTCTTCCTCTATACATTTCCTTCTGTCACAAGCACCAAAATTGACTACATTTAAAGTGTCCATTATTAAAGCACCTTTAATCTCTCTGTCCAGGTCTGAATCTGTGGTAAAACTGGGCGAGTGATTGACCTATAACAGAAACCTCCTGTCAAAAATTCTGCAAATGGCTGGTTCCATAGCACATACCATTATAAATGAGGAATTATTTACAGTGTTGACATTAGGTGTAGTGTCCTAAAACAATTCTATTAATCAAGTGCATAACTGCAATATTTGTGCATCTGTAGAGTTTCATGAATGTGGGTTGAAAACTATAGGAGTTGATTGCATAATATAGGTACTCTATTTCCCAACTTACCAAAATGATTCACCATGTATAACTTAAATTTTTTAAAAATAAAATCACAATTTAAATTTTTATAATTAAATATTTGTTTAAGGGAGCTCAAGAGATTGTCAGCCATTTTTCTAAAAATATAACATTACTTTTTTCTATAAAAATTTTTACAATAGACTTATACCTATACACAATACTAAACTGTTACTAGTTAAAAATGAAGTTATAAAAACAACTACAATTATAGGCAACAAGAAAATAAACTAAAAAAAACCTTATTTATGCATGTTTTAATATTTAATTTCCAATATACAAATATTACTGAGTGGACCCTTGTTCCTTTAATTTACTAAATCATACACCAACTGCTCGTCATTATAACATTTTTTCAGAAACATTCATTCAACACAAGTTTTTTAATCAATTGTTGTGCATTTTTATTCTATTTTTTGTACAACTTAATTTCTATCCTAAAGCCTCTAAAAAATTTTAATTAATTTAAATTGTGCTTCTTTGTTTGTTTGATGTTGTATAATGCCACTTTCAGCAATTTTTCAGCTATATCATGGCGACCTGTATTATTAAGGGAGCAATCTGGAAATCCAGGGAACCCCCCATCCCCCCCCCCCTTTCTGGTAGGAAAACTGGCGGCAACCTTGTCCATTAATTTCGGAGTCGAGTGCACCCTGCCCGCGGTGAGACTCAAACCCACAATCAGAGTGTTCACCGACCATGTGATCAAAAGTTGTTGAACTACCTAAACCACTAAGGCCCTAATTTTAGTAGTGAACTTTGATAAATGCTGCTTTCCCATAATGGAAAAAAACTAATATAAAATCAAACAAGTCGTGACATGCTCAACAAGGTTCTGTACTGACAAAATCTGACCAACTGTAGTCAAGTCATGACATGCTCAACAAGGCTCTGTACTGACAAAATCTGACCAACTGTAGTCAAGTCATGACATGCTCAACAAGGCTCTGTACTGACAAAATCTGACCAACTGTAGTCAAGTCATGACATGCTCAACAAGGCTCTGTACTGACAAAATCTGACCAACTGTAGTCAAGAAATAGCATAGACTAAACATATTCAATACATATATACCAAAGTGCTATCATAAATAAATAGCATGGACAAATCTCCTCTACAGAAAGACAATCCGCTGACACAGATCACTCCAATATATTACATATGTATTTGTGGGTAAACAAACTTTGTAGAGGACTATTCAGTAAACATTTTGATCAGTTAGATTTTTATAGGTCATATATACAGCTAGAACTATACATGGCATTATTCATTGTGTCCTTAGCCCTTCACTACTACTATAGATTTCAGTTAAAAAGTGGACTGAGACCCGTATGTAACAGTGGTGTCATTTTAATTTTGCAGAGAGCTTTATGTAGCACTGGTGTCAATTTAATTGTACACAGACCTATTTTTAACACTTGTGTCATTTTCAGTGACCTATAACACTGGTGTCATTTTCAGTGACTTATAACACTGGTGTCATTTTCAGTGACCTATAACACTGGTGTCGTTTTAGTTGTACACGGACCTATATTTAACACTGGTGTCATTTTCAGTGACCTATAACACTGGTGTCGTTTTAATTGTACCGAGACCTTTATGTAACATTTGTATATTATTATGATTATGTAATACTCTACACAAATCCTACCTCTAGTACTTGAGGTCGTAGCTTCCTGTCCAATAGAACATCAAATCCTAAGATTTCAAAACAAGCGCTGCCTTTGACATGATTAGGAAAGCATGTGCGGTAGTTATGTTTAAGTACAGAATGAGCAGATATTAATGTTTTTATCACAACGTCGTCTATGTCATTCCACATTTTGTCAAGGTCATATCCTTTCTCCTTCAGATATCTATTAATAGTACTGATCCGCCTAGAAACCAAAAAAAAACCTTGTGTTATTCATTACATTTCAAAAGAATAATGACTGATGGCTGTAATCATGGTACTCCTGCTGGACAATCATACTAAGATTGCTTCAAATACTCAATGGAGTTTTTTTATCAGAACAAGCCAGAATCAGGTAATATGGCAATCAAAAGAAAGCTAACACAATATGTTAACAACTCATAAATTACTGTTCAAATTTGAACCTATCTATGTTTTGGACTTGTATTATATATCTTATTATATAGGATAATATTTAAATGTTTAAATGGTATATATCATGGTGTATAGTCTTTATTATAGGTATAGGAGGAAGCCAATCCTTGCCAATAAATAAAACTAGACAAAGTTGATCTAGCGATCACTGATACCCCCGCTTTTGTACAAGTTCTAACGTTTTTCGTGGACTGTGACCTTGAAATTTGACAGATTTCCCCCAAAAGCGATAGGCTTCTTACCAACATAATATATAATAATATCCAAAAGTTTCATTCAAATCAGATGCAAACTTTTTGAGTTATTGTCTGGAAACAACTTTTTTGTAAAAATTTCTAGCGTTTTTCATGGACTGTGACCTTGAAATTTGACCTATTTCTCACCAAATTAAAAGGCTTTTTACCAACATGATATATAACAAAATCCCAAGGTTTCATTAAAATCGTATGCAAACTTTTTGAGTTTTTGTCCGAAAACGTTTGTGTTAAAATTTTTTCATGGACTGCTTCACCCAAAATTGATAGGCTTCTTACCAACCTGATATATAACAATATCCCAAAGTTTCATTTAAATCTGATGTAAACTTTTTGAATTATCATCCGGAAACCAAGTTTTTGTTAAAATTCCTAACGTTTTTCGTGGACTGCGACCTTGAAATATGACGGATTTTCCCCAAAATCAATAGGCTTCTTACCAACCTGATATATAATAATATCCCAAAGTTTCATTCAAATCACATGCAAATTTTTTGAGTTATCGTCCGGAAACAACTTTTTTGTAAAAATTTCTAATGTTTTTCGTGGACTGTGACCTTTAAATTTAACCCATTTCCCCCAAAATCAAAAGGCTTTTTACAAACCTGATATATAACAATATCCCAAAGTTTCATTCAAATTGAATGCAAACTTTTTGAGTTATTGTCCGGAAACAACTTTTTTGTAAAAATTTCTAACGTTTTTCGTAGACTGTGACCTTGAAATTTGACGCATTTCCCCCAAAATCAATAGGCTTCTTACCAACCTGATATATAACAATATCCCAAAGTTTCATTTAAATCGGATGTAAACTTTTTGAATTATCATCCGGAAACCAAATGTGGACGGACGGACGAACGGACGGACGGAAGGACGGGCAGACGGACAGACATGAGGACCACTCTATTCCCCCGACTCTGTCGAGCGGGGGTATAATTATAGGTAAAGGACAATATGAGCTTTCTACATGTAGACATGTTTGTTTGAATAGACTTAATAGCTACTTTCAGAAATTTTTCAGCTATACCATGGCATAATGATTTAATTGGAGAGGAAGCCAGAGAACCCAGAGAAAACTCCTGACCTTCCATAGGAAAATTGGCAATCCTTATCAATTAAGATTGGAGTCGAGCGCACCCTGCGTGCAGTGAGACCCAAACCTTCAACCTTACTATTGACAGACCATGTGATCAATGGTAGATGAAGTACCTTAATCACTCGGCCACCGAGGCCCCAAATGTAACTTTGTATTTTTTTGCATACCTACATGAATTACAGTTGAAATTTATATGCCTAATATTTCATGTGATACATTGTAAACCAGAAGTTGCCTTGCATTGTAAACACAAAAGATAAATACATTATGTTGTTATAACTCATACCAACCTTTTACTTCCTGCTTCATCATCCCTGATGAAGTCTTCACTGTGTTTATTTATGGCATAGTTTGTTAAATGCATAAAAACATTGTCCTGAAAACAGAAATTTGATTATATCATCTTAAGTCATGGCCCTTTTTGTTTAACATCTTCTTTGTTTAACTCCATTTAAATTATCTCAAAATATAAAATGTTGCATACTAATTGATCTTAGCCCACTAAATCTGTCACCACCTTTATTTTAGTGACTTATGTCACTGACTGCCCTTATACTATATATCTCTACATTGGAAATCAATGTTTGATAGTGAAGCAATTTAAAAAAATGTAAGAACAACATACTAAGCTAAAAACTTGCACCTACAGAATGTGAAATCATTGACACATTACTTGTATACAAACTGTTCCACTTTTGGAGCTTAATAATATGTAAGTACAATTCAGGTTTTGTGACAGTGCTTTTTAAATAATTGTCCATAATTCTACAACTCACAGTTTTCTAATCAGAGAATAAATCCTAACACTGTGCGATTGAGAAGAACCCCGTACTAGTACCACTGCCATAGGTACAGTACAGGGTTAGTGTGACACATGACACAATAATAATTCTGCTACTTACAACATTGTTGTGATTGGGCTCTATATACTTGTTTGTGGCAAATCTAGCTAAGCCATCTTTAAAGACAAATATTCTAAAAGGATCACAGGATGTCACTAACACATACACTCTAAGGTCAAACTTGAAGTTGTCAATCAGGAATGGCTGTAAAAAAAATCACATTACACATATTTATCTCCTTTATATCATATTAAACATCAACAGAAATATAATTAACTGTTGGCACATTAATGTGAAATTTTACTTAATTGTTCAGTTTGAGGTCAAAAATGGACTATTTATGTAATGTGGATGTGATAATTTCCCAAGGAGTGTTAGGTCTGTCAAGAATGGATTATTTATGTAATGTGGATGTGATCATTTCACAGGGAGCGTTAGGTCTGTCAAGAATGGACTATTTATGTAATGTGGATGTGATCATATTTCACAGGAAGTGTTAGGTCTGTCCAGAATGGACTATTTATGTAATGTGGATGTGATCATTTCACTGGGAGTCTTTAGGTCTGTCCAGAATGGACTTTTTATGTAATGTGGATGTGATCATTTTACATGGAGTGTTAGGTCTGTCCAGAATGGACTATTTATGTAATGTGGATGTGATCATTTCATGGGGAGTCTTTAGGTCTGTCCAGAATGGACTTATATGTAATGTGGATGTGATCATTTCACAGGGATTGTTAGGTCTGTCCAGAATGGACTATTTATGTAATGTGGATGTGATCATTTCACAGGGAGTGTTAGGTCTGTCAAGAATAGACTATTTATGTAATGTGGATGTGATCATTTCACAGGGAGTGTTAGGTCTGTCAAGAATGGATTATTTATGTAATGTGGATGTGATCATTTCACAGGGAGTGTTAGGTCTGTCAAGAATGGACTATTTATGTAATGTGGATGTGATCATTTCACAGGGAGTGTTAGGTCTGTCAAGAATGGATTATTTATGTAATGTGGATGTGATCATTTCACAGGGAGTGTTAGGTCTGTCAAGAATGGACTATTTATGTAATGTGGATGTGATCATTTCATGGGGAGTCTTTAGGTCAGTCAAGTATAGATTTCTATGTCATGTGGATGTGATCATTTTACATGAAGTGTTAGATCTGACAAGAATGGATTATTTATGTAATGTGGATGTGATCATTTGACATGTAGTGTTAGGTCTTTTAAGAATGGACTAATTATGTAAAGCTATATTATTCTGGGATATCTCACTGATATCTTTGATGAGGACTTACCTTTGCCATATACTGTTGACAAATCATGTGTTCATGAGGTCTGATTTCTTTAGGATTTTTTGTGACCCAGATTCCTCTACCCTGGCAGCCTGACTCAGGTTTCAGTATATAGGTCTTGTTTTTCTTCTGTCTTGTATATGCCTGGAAGTCTCCATAACTGTCAATTAACACATACCTCATTTGTTCAAGTAATTTACATTATAGATATTAATAATTTGTTTAAATTTCTTCAAAAAAAATTGCATCTATAAATTATTTTTATTACAATACCCATAAACATAACTAAAGGCTTCTAGGAGCCTGGATCGCTCACCTGAACCTGAAACTAATTGAAATGCATTTCTTTTATTTTATCTAGTTTTTCTTTTCTATAAGGCATTGTCCAGCACTTCTGCAAAAATCATTATGTTTGAGGTTTTAAGGAGAATAACTCCTATAAGGAGATGTCTGACACATATACAAGTAATAATCATTTTTGCAGATCTTGATGAGCTGAATAATTTCGTATGGAAAGGATTTTCTCTAGCTCTAACGGTTTTCTAGATATCGGGGAAAAATTACAAAAATCAACAATTTTTATAATTTAGGGGCAATAACTACTATAAGGCATCATCACACAACTCAATGGAGAGTTTTCTAGAGCTTTTGATGCTGAGGAAGTTTATGTCAGATGTCCTGTATCTGTATACTTTTTGAAATATTAACCAAAAAACTGTTACGATTTGAATTTTAGTAGAGGAGATCCTAATAATGCTGTGTGCAATGTTTCAAAGCAGTCCTTTCAGTGGTTTTAGTGTAGAAGATGTTTAAAAATAAATTTAAATTAATAAAAAAAAAAACAAGTTCAATGGTTGATTTGACCCTGAAGTCATTTGTGTAGTTCTCATAGAGCTGAACAATTTAGCAATGCTAACTTTTCCACTAGTTCTAATCATTTCCAAGATTTGAGATTTGAGAAAAAACCGCAAACTTCATCAAATTTGATAATAACTCATATAAGGGTTTGTTGTACAACCTCGACGAGTTTTCTAGAACTTTTTATGCTGAAGAAGGAAGGCTCTTTGTTTTTCCTGTATCTGTTACACTTTTTTAACAATAAGCCAAACAACTGTATTTTCACCAGCAATTTCTATTTTTAGCACAGGCTGCCATGTTATTGGTCTCAGCCATGATTTTTGCAAACTTGATACAGGACGTTTTACTGATGATGTGTGTTTTAAAGCAACCCCTTTATTGGTCATGGAAGAGATCTTTAAAGAAAAGTTAACAAGGATGATGACAGACGCCAAGGGATGGCAATACAATTATCAAGTTTATGTATTTTACTTACTCAGCAGGTAGACACCAAGTTTTGGGGAAAATATTGTATTCTTTTGGATACATTTTTAGCATTCTGTTCAGGTTTCTGGCTAACATGTCCTTCCGACATAGTTCACTCATACCAGGGAAATGATTGATTTTCTAGTAAAAAAATGTAAACATAATTTGTGTAAAGTTTCTGTCTGCTTGCATTTTTACATTAGAATTTAAATGGCTGTTATAAATGAATATAAACTGTGTTTTACAAATTCAGAAAAATTTTCACTGAAAGTATATACTTGTAACAGTTGTAGTTTTAATAATAATGCACACCAAGATTGCAGTGGTCTTATCTTAAGTTTTAACATTTTAAGTAAATCATTATTTTGTTCATCGTTATCTCTTTTTTTAGACTTTGCAATGAAACAACATACCAATCAATTATTAAATTCCATATGTACATGTATACTATACATCATAAACTGGAGGCATATACAGGAGCAAAAACATTTAAAAATCAGCATTTTATCTACTCATTTGGATGATTAACAATTCAAATTCATGCTGTTGTTTTTGTTGACAGGATTTGTCATTTAAGCCATGTCTGAAGTCAGCACAAAACAAGGAATCTTTGCAAAGGAGTGCTAATATTTCAATCTATAAAAATTTACAGTGATATTAATAACTGACCCTGACATGACCGAAGTAATGTAAAAATGTTGTACTGATAAAAGAAGGACAATTCACACAAAAACAAGGTCTGAAAGCCACAAAGTAATAATTACCTGGTATTTTTTCATTTCCATAACCCTCTCTAAAGCTACCGAATAATCTGTCCAGTACAAAGTCCACTCATCATCATCTGATACTTCTTTAAAACCAAATCGCTTTGAAACTTTTCGAACTAAAATTTATAAAGTAAATAAATGTACACCAAAAAATGAGACAATCTTCTATCCACACTTATCAAAAAAAAATCGTGTGGAACAGTGCAACTTAGGGGTCGTCCATAATTGTCAACCATTTTCACAAGTGTGCAAAAAGCACACTTTTTGAGACCCCCCACCCCCCGTCAAAAAGAGTACATCAACCATTAAACTAATATAAAAACCAAACCCTATGGAAACGAAAAATTTCTGAAGATAAAAAAAAGTGTACCCAAAAATGTTGAAATTTGTCACCCCCTCCCTAAAGTGTGCGGTTTGCACACTTATGAAAATGGTTGACAATTATGGACGACCCCTTAATCTATCTAATGGTAACAATTAAAAATCAATATGCACAGGGGTGCAAAAGCCTAGTTGCCGTATTTTATTAACCAAAACTTTCCTTGTCTTCATTTTAAGATTTAACATAATTGTTTATTACAGGCATTACATGTAAACTGGAGACAAATTGAGGAAGGGTTTCAGCAGGAAAATGTAAGCTTTATCAACAAATTTTCAAAGTTGCATAAAATATGAATATGTGAATCCTCTAACAGTATTGAACCATTGTGTAAAATTCCAGATATGTATTTGATGTAGTTTTTGAGTTATGGTCCGGAAACTACTAATTCAAGAAATTGTCTAACGTTTTTCTGTCGCTGTGACCTTGACCTTGAACAGATTTACCCCAAAATCAATAGGGTTCCTCCTCTTATGGTATGTAACAATATCCTTAAGTTTCATTAAAATCGGTTCACAACTTTCTGAGTTAGGGTTCAAAAACCAATTGTTGAAGCCCCCCTCCCACCCAGCTGCCCGCCATCATCATAACAATAGCCAAGTTCAACTTCGTTGCAACTCGGCTAAAAATAGAATACATTTGAAATGAGCAGAATTGTTATAACCTGTAGTGCATAAATCTTATTTGTTTGGGAGACCTGACATTTCTTCTCTACATTTTGTGTTTCCTCATCAACAGTTTAGGTCATGCAAGCAGCTTTATCTTCATTTTATTTACCTCATTAATTAGGTTTTGTAGGAGAAGTTGGATTTTATTCCTCTACTTCATTACATAATAAATTTTAAAATGATTTTTTTTTAAATACATACCAACATCATACTTGCAGTTTGAAAGACAAATGTAGTAGATTCTGAAATAAAAACAAATGTGTTACTACGGCAATACAGACTAACAAAGGAATCTTTTTGTGATACGCTGAGATAGTATTACAATTGTACAGCAAAGTATTCATTATAATGACACTAGTTTTCAGTTTTCATTTCATTTCGTTTACCTGCTTGGGGATCTAAAAATAATTACAAATATGTTTTGTTGTCTTATGGTAATCTTGATACCTGTACTATAAGTCACAATTGTGATGTGTATCGAGTCATAAAGTCATTCATACCATAGACTTAAGTATGGGTAATACAGGACAATTTTTTTTAAGAGAATTTAACTATGATGTATAAAATCACTTATCGTAATCAGACAAAGAACAGTATAAAGAAATATTATAATATACCAACATGTGCTAACAAAAAAAACAAATTGTCCATAACAGCATGACAATAATTCCCAATCAAACCCCAAATTGTCCATAACAGCATGACTACAATTAGACAACAAACCCTAAATTGTCCATAACAGCATGACAACAATTAGACAACAAACCCCAAATTGTCCATAACAGCATGACAACAATTAGACAACAAACCCTAAATTGTCCATAACAGCATGACAACAATTAGACAACAAACCCCAAATTGTCCATAACAGCATGACAACAATTAGACAACAAACCCTAAATTGTCCATAACAGCATGACAACAATTAGACATCAAACCCCAAATTGTCCATAACAGCATGACAACAATTAGACATCAAACCCCAAATTACCCATAACAGCATGACAACAATTAGACAACAAACCCCAAATTGTCCATAACAGCATGACAACAATTAGACATCAAACCCCAAATTGTCCATAACAGTGAAACTATAAAGACCATGACTCTATAATCACATATATTCAAGTTTTAGGAATGATTAAAAATTCCATAGAAAATCATGTAATGATTTTTTGGTAATTGTCTTGTTTACCTATGAATTTGTTGGTACATTGATTGATCTTTGAATTATTGCATAAAAAGATGAAACGGGTAAAATGTATTGAAGTTTTAATTGTTGGATGTCATATCAACATATAAAGAAGTCAAGATTTTATTTCATAGGTTAAATAATATTTACTTATATGACATCACATATTGTCTGCCATAATTTCATAACAATGAAAAATTCCTTAGAAAACTTTACAAACTGAAATGTACTGTTATTATGGTAATTTTAGCGTCCTTTGGTGTGTTTAATTTTTGCGTTTTGTCCAACTGATGTGTTAAATTGTGGCACCTTGGATAAAGGCTCTTAAAATCACAGTAATGAGGTTCTTGGAATATAAATACTTGGCAGTGTGTATCCACATAGGGAACCAGTCTTGATGTTCAGTTTTATTAGATTATATAATTGCCACATATTTCCTTCTGTCAGTTAATGATGAATCATTTGTCTTCTAGCAAAACCTGGGACCATATTGGGACGGCTCCCAGTGCTCAACCCACAGAGCAGCCCAGCGCATCCCAGAGTGGCGGATAGGGTAGACCCTCTCGTTGGGGGTTGTCAGGTCATAATATGGAAAGCCTGGCCGCAGACCTTAGTGGGTAACGTGTTTGGAGAGTGCCACGCTCTTTGCACGATAAAGATTCCTTTTGTAGATTTCGAAAAAGAGTAGGCTCATTGTAGCCGCTACAAATGGCTAAATTCTCCGACCCTACCCAATACTCCGTACTTTTCCAGTGGCAGTCAAACTTGTGTTCCCTTTGTCCCATCCCACCCCTTTTTCAATTGATGTATTGTTTGTTAACATGTTCCAATCTTGAATATAGCTGAAATACTGCTCGCTGGACGTAAAGCAAAAATCCGATCAATCTTCTGGCAAAACATCTTGACCGAATGATGGTAAAGATGTTATTATTATGATAAATAAAAGCATCTAATTAGAAAATGATAAG
Source organism: Limnoperna fortunei (assembly GCA_944474755.1). Lineage (NCBI taxonomy): Eukaryota > Metazoa > Mollusca > Bivalvia > Mytilida > Modiolidae > Limnoperna > Limnoperna fortunei. The sequence goes on from OX104116.1 coordinate 91,593,226, forward strand.
CTGGACTTAATTAAGTTTGAATAGAAATTCAGATAAGTCTGTTGACATAACTATTTTGGCACCTAAAATTTTGGCGCATGCTTTATTTTGGTGTGTTTAATTTTGGCCCTTTAACCTAAACAGCCAAATAAACCAAAAACAAACTACAACCAAAGTAACCTGATTTACGGTATTTGATTTTTTACTGCAATATATGCCTTTAAGATTCTTTAAAGTTATTATTTTTGAAACCTACTCTAAATGTTATGCAATGTTTGTAATGTTTGGTATTTTTATAAACAGTTTCTTCTAATAAAACACTTATAATGTCAAAGTACTCGAGTATGAATATTCTTTGTATTAAATCAAAAGGACTTTTCTATTCTGTACAACAGTTGTGTTTTATTGTTTTCTCTATGACATAACAACAGAAAAATGTCAAATGTCTCACCTGCATTACACATCAGTAATGAAAATATCAAATGCATGGTTACAGAGAAACTGACCTAATCCCAAAACGTTAACTCAGCCATTAGACAGTGAAATTCAGGTCAAGGTCAGGTGAAACCAACCAGACAGTCATGTGCTATTCATCACCAACATATATACCAAATATTCTCATCTTACCATTCATGGATACAGAGGAACTGCCTTGATACAAAAAATTTTAACATGTCGCTGGACAGTGAAATGGAGGTCAAGGTCAGGTAAAACCTACCAGACAGTCATGTACTATTCATTAGCAACCTATATTCAAATATTGTCATCCTACCATGCATGGTTACAGAAGAACTGCCCTAATCCAAAAACTTTTAACATAGTCACTGGACAGTGAAATTGAGGTCAAGGTCAGGTAAAACCTACCAGACAGTCATGTACTATTTATCAGCAACATATATTCCAAATATTGTCCTACCATGAATGGTTACAGAGGATTTGCCCAAATTCAAAAACTTTAACCTAGTCACTGGACCGTGAACTTGAGGTCAAGTTCAGGTGACAGGTGACTGACAGGCAAGTACTCATCATAAGCTATCACTGGACCAAATTTAATGGACCTACAAAGACTTGAATAAAGTTGTGCAAGTGTTGACACCACCACCGCCGGATTCCCAACGATAGACGCAGGTGAGACAAAAATGAAAACTTTAAAAGGAATGATTCTGTTCTGTATTATTATATGAATATAAATATAACGTCAATAAATTACTTTGAATATTAGTCAATTGTACAGTTGCCAGTAAAATATTGAATCAATCAAGGAATGATCAAGTTTAAATAATAGTCATTTCTTTGACCTAAAATTAACACCATACTTTATCCTGCTTTAAACAGATTAAAGAAATACTTGATGGTTTTGTAGTGTAGTGTTGCCAAGCGTAACAAACTTACATATTTTGTATAAAAGAAATTAGTTGTTTATATTACTTCTTACAGATACAAATTGATAACATGAAAACATCAAATGAAAATGGCCCTGAAAGGATACACCAATAATGACAAGTTCTATATCCAAATTTAAATAACATTATTTTCAAAATGAATTAGTCCTATTAAAAATAATTGGAGAATATATTCCCAAAAGAGGTACATAAGTACAGTTGGACATTTATTCGTAAGAGTATAAATCATTTACAATTCTCCTGTGATTTTGTATGTTTTATGTTGGAGTGACATTTGGGTTAACAGACATTAAGTGTACCTGCTTCATGTCTGCACAACATAAATTACAAATTGTACCGAAAATCATGAAATACAAAATCAGATGAAACATATTTAATAGTACATTGTGAATTAGCACCAAAAATATCTACTTAATATATGAACGAATGACCAGTTTGGAAACTGCTGCATAATATGAGAAGTTAATCAGTTTTGACTTCTGAGAAAAATTTTTGTTCGAACCACCAGCAGATCTTGATTTTCAAACAATAGACAAAGTTCTGGGACCATGAAAGCAAAATATACTGAACATTCACAAGTTAAGATAACATAAATAAACACACGGTCAGCAGAAACTTATACAATATTTTATTGTTAGTTGAATAAAATTCAAACACACAGGATTATTTTTCTTTTTAAAATCCAGTCTTGACTGTTGTGGAATTTTAATCTAAATTAGCATACTTTATGTGACATGACTGTGTAACCACTTGTTATCTTTAAAGCTTTTTATAATGAGAAAAATAATTTACCAAGAGTATCTGAGTTAAAATTAATAAGAAAAAAAGGACTTAAAATGATTTCCTTTTTAAATTCTTCCACATGTGGGTAGTATTTAATTAACACATCAGCATTTACAATATAAAATATGGCTATTAATTAAAATTTCAAAAGTTTGCAGAGTTTATTTTAAATAAGTTATTGGATTGTATAAGTACTAGTACATTTCTTTATTGAAGGGAATCTTATCTAACCTCTTAACATGCTTAATTACATGATCAATTATACAAGTAATGATATCAACTACAAGGATCACATTTGGGACTAAAACAGGTCAGTTGTCATGACTTTCCATAGGTTTTTGGACTATATAGGTAAGATTTGTTTACCTAAAACCATGAAAAAAAAATGTGTAGGATTTTATTTTATTATTTTTCATTGTAATTAGCTTTCCGTGATTGGTTTATATGTACAATGGATGTGGACAGACGGACAGACAGACAGGGTGATTCCTATATACCGCCCTCTCCCAAAACAAGTTTGCGGGAGTATAAAAATATGTCGGAATATCCGTTCGCAACAGTAGAAGGCGAGGACTTTGCCAGGCTTTTGGAGAATATTTATGCACCTAATACAAAAGGAACAACTATGACGGCAGTTCAAATTTTCAGTACATACTTTACATCCAAATATTACTCTATGACTGAAAATTTCTTTACAGACGAACTAGACTCAAATCTTGTTACGTGTCACCTAAAAAAAAATTTGGAAAATCACCAAAGTGGTAAAATAATAAAGCAATTGTAGCATAGTGATTCAGTCAATCAATACACATTACATACATTATGTGTAGGTACAACTTCTTGTATCACGTCGAGACAGTTGTGTACATTCGTATCACTACGAGACGCGCAGTGTCGAGTTGTGATGCGGAATGTGTATGCAACTGTCGAGACGTGATACAGGTAGTTGTACCTACACTTAAATGTATGTAATAAGTTTATCTAAAATTAAGAAGTATAAAAAGGGTCGAACAAAACTGAATGTTTAAAATTTAAAATTTAACATTCAACAAAGCATTTGTTTATAAAATATAGGCCTTAACGTCACGCGTATTATGATGTCATATCTCATTCATAGAATGAAAGTCATTTACCGAATCATTGGTTATACCATTCATTGTGACGTCAAGAAGTAGTTCCGACAAAAGTACATCTTGTATCACATATATAGATGATACAAGGTTTTGTATCACACAGGTTGTATCAATCGCTAATTTTCCAGATTTTGACGAAATACATACTTAATTTTAGATAAATGATTTTATTACACCAACCAAGAATAAGAATATTGACCAAGGACCAAGTCCGCAGTCAATATTCTTATTCTTGGTTGGTATGATCATGGATCAAGTCTTTGCCATGTTATAATTGTATAATATTTTTGGCCTGTAATGTTGTAAATATATTAAACATGACAAACAACTTTTGGACTTACTTCTTTCGTTTCTTTTTCTTTTTAACTTTTTTGTCCGAGTCTTTTTTGTCATCCTCCTGCTGTTTATCTACCTCTACCTCTGGCTCTGTATCTGGCTGTGTGCTAATTCCTGTGTCTACTGTAAAAACAACATCATTTTGTTGATCATTGATAATAAATACCACTGCAAGTTGACCAAACATATTTTTATAGCTTTAATTGTCAATACATTTAGTATGGCTCTAGTTTCTTGTCACTTTCATATAAATGTCTCTTTAGCCCCAAATATCTTCAGCAGTCAGCAGCCTAAAGACTTATAATACAGAAGTTGCCATTATACTGTAGCCTCATTTCCAATTAGGGATTTAAAGGAAAAATTCTGTTCATAATTGGGTTATAAATAAATTACTACAAATGGAGAATGAAATGAGATTCTTGCAGGGTGGACTGGATTGTTATAAAGCACAACAATACATGTGCCACATGACATATCCTAACTGTACAATGTGGACTGGGATGTTATAAAGCACAACAATACATGTGCCACATGACATATCCTAAAGCACAACAATACATGTGCCACATGACATATCCTACCTGTACAATGTGGACTGGGTTGTTATAAAGCACAACAATACATGTGCCACATGACATATCCTAACTGTACAATGTGGACTGGGTTGTTATAAAGCACAACAATACATGTCCCACATGACATATCCTAACTGTACAATGTGGACTGGATTGTTATAAAGCACAACAATACATGTGCCACATGACATATCCTAACTGTACAAGGTGGACTGGGATGTTTTAAAGCACAACAATACATGTGCCACATGACATATCCTAACTGTACAAGGTGGACTGGGATGTTATAAAGCACAACAATACATGTGCCACATGACATATCCTAACTGTACAATGTGGACTAGGTTGTTATAAAGCACAACAATACATGTGCCACATGACATATCCTACCTGTACAATGTGGACTGGGTTGTTATAAAGCACAACAATACATGTCCCACATGACATATCCTAACTGTACAATGTGGACTGGATTGTTATAAAGCACAACAATACATGTGCCACATGACATATCCTACCTGTACAATGTGGAGTGGGATGTTATAAAGCACAACAATACATGTGCCACATGACATATCCTAACTGTACAATGTGGACTGGATTGTTATAAAGCACAACAATACATGTGCCACATGACATATCCTAACTGTACAATGTGGACTGGATTGTTATAAAGCACAACAATACATGTGCCACATGACATATCCTAACTGTACAAGGTGGACTGGGATGTTATAAAGCACAACAATACATGTGACACATGACATATCCTAACTGTACAAGGTGGACTGGGATGTTATAAAGCACAACAATACATGTGCCACATGACATATCCTACCTGTACAATGTGGACTGGGTTGTTATAAAGCACAACAATACATGTGCCACATGACATATCCTAACTGTACAAGGTGGACTGGGATGTTATAAAGCACAACAATACATGTGCCACATGACATATCCTACCTGTACAATGTGGACTGGGTTGTTATAAAGCACAACAATACATGTGCCACATGACATATCCTAACTGTACAAGGTGGACTGGGATGTTATAAAGCACAACAATACATGTGCCACATGACATATCCTAACTGTACAATGTGGACTGGGATGTTATAAAGCACAACAATACATGTGCCACATGACATATCCTACCTGTACAATGTGGACTGGGTTGTTATAAAGCACAACAATACATGTGCCACATGACATATCCTAACTGTACAATGTGGACTGGATTGTTATAAAGCACAATACATGTGCCACATGACATATCCTACCTGTACAATGTGGACTGGGTTGTTATAAAGCACAACAATACATGTGCCACATGACATATCCTAACTGTACAATGTGGACTGGATTGTTATAAAGCACAACAATACATGTGCCACATGACATATCCTAACTGTACAAGGTGGACTGGGATGTTATAAAGCACAACAATACATGTGCCACATGACATATCCTAACTGTACAATGTGGACTGGGTTGTTATAAAACACAACAATACATGTGCCACATGACATATCCTAACTGTACAATGTGGACTGGGTTGTTATAAAGCACAACAATACATGTGCCACATGACATATCCTAACTGTACAATGTGGACTGGATTGTTATAAAGCACAACAATACATATGCCACATGACATCCTAACTGTACAATGTGGACTGGGTTGTAATAAAGCACAACAATACATGTGCCACATGACATATCCTACCTGTACAATGTGGAGTGGTATGTTATAAAGCACAACAATACATGTGCCACATGACATCCTAACTGTACAATGTGGACTGGGTTGTTATAAAGCACAACAATACATGTGCCACATGACATATCCTACCTGTACAATGTGGACTGGGTTGTTATAAAGCACAACAATACATGTGCCACATGACATATCCTACCTGTACAATGTGGAGTGGTATGTTATAAAGCACAACAATACATGTGCCACATGACATATCCTAACTGTACAAGGTGGACTGGGATGTTATAAAGCACAACAATACATGTGCCACATGACATATCCTAACTGTACAATGTGGACTGGGTTGTTATAAAGCACAACAATACATGTGCCACATGACATATCCTAACTGTACAATGTGGACTGGATTGTTATAAAGCACAACAATACATGTGCCACATGACATATCCTACCTGTACAATGTGGAGTGGGATGTTATAAAGCACAACAATACATGTGCCACATGACATATCCTAACTGTACAATGTGGACTGGATTGTTATAAAGCACAACAATACATGTGCCACATGACATATCCTAACTGTACAATGTGGACTGGATTGTTATAAAGCACAATAATACATGTGCCACATGACATATCCTAACTGTACAATGTGGACTGGATTGTTATAAAGCACAACAATACATGTGCCACATGACATATCCTAACTGTACAATGTGGACTGGATTGTTATAAAGCACAACAATACATGTGCCACATGACATATCCTAACTGTACAATGTGGAGTGGTATGTTATAAAGCACAACAATACATGTGCCACATGACATATCCTAACTGTACAAGGTGGACTGGGATGTTATAAAGCACAACAATACATGTGCCACATGACATATACTAACTGTACAATGTGGACTGGGTTGTTATAAAGCACAACAATACATGTGCCACATGACATATCCTAACTGTACAATGTGGACTGGATTGTTATAAAGCACAACAATACATGTGCCACATGACATATCCTACCTGTACAATGTGGAGTGGGATGTTATAAAGCACAACAATACATGTGCCACATGACATATCCTAACTGTACAATGTGGACTGGATTGTTATAAAGCACAACAATACATGTGCCACATGACATATCCTAACTGTACAATGTGGACTGGATTGTTATAAAGCAAAACAATACATGTGCCACATGACATATCCTAACTGTACAATGTGGACTGGGTTGTTATAAAGCACAACAATACATGTGCCACATGACATATCCTAACTGTACAAGGTGAAGTGGGATGTTATAAAGCACAACAATACATGTGCCACATGACATATCCTAACTGTACAATGTGGACTGGATTGTTATAAAGCACAACAATACATGTGCCACATGACATCCTAACTGTACAATGTGGACTGGGTTGTTATAAAGCACAACAATACATGTGCCACATGACATATCCTACCTGTACAAGGTGGAGTGGGATGTTATAAAGCACAACAATACATGTGCCACATGACATATCCTAACTGTACAATGTGGACTGGATTGTTATAAAGCACAACAATACATGTGCCACATGACATATCCTACCTGTACAATGTGGAGTGGGTTGTTATAAAGCACAACAATACATGTGCCACATGACATATCCTAACTGTACAATGTTGACTGGGATGTAATAAAGCACAACAATACATGTGCCACATGACATATCCTACCTGTACAATGTGGACTGGATTGTTATAAAGCACAACAATACATGTGCCACATGACATCCTAACTGTACAATGTGGACTGGGTTGTTATAAAGCACAACAATACATGTGCCACATGACATATCCTAACTGTACAATGTGGACTGGATTGTTATAAAGCACAACAATACATGTGCCACATGACATATCCTAACTGTACAATGTGGACTGGATTGTTATAAAGCACAACAATACATGTGCCACATGACATATCCTAACTGTACAATGTGGACTGGGTTGTTATAAAGCACAACAATACATGTGCCACATGACATATCCTAACTGTACAATGTGGACTGGATTGTTATAAAGCACAACAATACATGTGCCACATGACATATCCTACCTGTACAATGTGGAGTGGGATGTTATAAAGCACAACAATACATGTGCCACATGACATATCCTAACTGTACAATGTGGACTGGATTGTTATAAAGCACAACAATACATGTGCCACATGACATATCCTAACTGTACAATGTGGAGTGGTATGTTATAAAGCACAACAATACATGTGCCACATGACATATCCTAACTGTACAATGTGGACTGGATTGTTATAAAGCACAACAATACATGTGCCACATGACATATCCTACCTGTACAATGTGGAGTGGGATGTTATAAAGCACAACAATACATGTGCCACATGACATATCCTAACTGTACAATGTGGACTGGATTGTTATAAAGCACAACAATACATGTGCCACATGAAATATCCTAACTGTACAATGTGGACTGGATTGTTATAAAGCACAACAATACATGTGCCACATGACATCCTAACTGTACAATGTGGACTGGATTGTTATAAAGCACAACAATACATGTGCCACATGACATATCCTAACTGTACAATGTGGACTGGGTTGTTATAAAGCACAACAATACATGTGCCACATGACATATCCTAACTGTACAATGTGGACTGGATTGTTATAAAGCACAACAATACATGTGCCACATGACATATCCTACCTGTACAATGTGGAGTGGGATGTTATAAAGCACAACAATACATGTGCCACATGACATATCCTAACTGTACAAGGTGGACTGGGTTGTTATAAAGCACAACAATACATGTGCCACATGACATCCTAACTGTACAATGTGGACTGGGTTGTTATAAAGCACAACAATACATGTGCCACATGACATATCCTAACTGTACAATGTGGACTGGATTGTTATAAAGCACAACAATACATGTGCCACATGACATATCCTAACTGTACAATGTGGACTGGGTTGTTATAAAGCACAACAATACATGTGCCACATGACATATCCTAACTGTACAATGTGGACTGGATTGTTATAAAGCACAACAATACATGTGCCACATGACATATCCTACCTGTACAATGTGGACTGGGTTGTTATAAAGCACAACAATACATGTGCCACATGACATATCCTAACTGTACAATGTGGACTGGATTGTTATAAAGCACAACAATACATGTGCCACATGACATATCCTAACTGTACAAGGTGGACTGGGTTGTTATAAAGCACAACAATACATGTGCCACATGACATCCTAACTGTACAATGTGGACTGGGTTGTTATAAAGCACAACAATACATGTGCCACATGACATCCTAACTGTACAATGTGGACTGGGTTGTTATAAAGCACAACAATACATGTGCCACATGACATATCCTAACTGTACAATGTGGACTGGATTGTTATAAAGCACAACAATACATGTGCCAAATGACATATCCTAACTGTACAATGTGGACTGGGATGTTATAAAGCACAACAATACATGTGCCACATGACATATCCTAACTGTACAATGTGGACTGGATTGTTATAAAGCACAACAATACATGTGCCACATGACATATCCTAACTGTACAAGGTGGACTGGGATGTTATAAAGCACAACAATACATGTGCCACATGACATATCCTACCTGTACAATGTGGAGTGGGATGTTATAAAGCACAACAATACATGTGCCACATGACATATCCTAACTGTACAAGGTGGACTGGGATGTTATAAAGCACAACAATACATGTGCCACATGACATATCCTACCTGTACAATGTGGAGTGGGATGTTATAAAGCACAACAATACATGTGCCACATGACATATCCTACCTGTACAATGTGGAGTGGGATGTTATAAAGCACAACAATACATGTGCCACATGACATATCCTAACTGTACAAGGTGGACTGGGTTGTTATAAAGCACAACAATACATGTGCCACATGACATATCCTACCTGTACAATGTGGACTGGGATGTTATAAAGCACAACAATACATGTGCCACATGACATATCCTACCTGTACAAGGTGAAGTGGGATGTTATAAAGCACAACAATACATGTGCCACATGACATCCTAACTGTACAATGTGGACTGGGTTGTTATAAAGCACAACAATACATGTGCCACATGACATATCCTAACTGTACAATGTGGACTGGGATGTTATAAAGCACAACAATACATGTGCCACATGACATATCCTAACTGTACAATGTGGACTGGATTGTTATAAAGCACAACAATACATGTGCCACATGACATATCCTAACTGTACAATGTTGACTGGGATGTTATAAAGCACAACAATACATGTGCCACATGACATATCCTACCTGTACAATGTGGACTGGATTGTTATAAAGCACAACAATACATGTGCCACATGACATATCCTACCTGTACAATGTGGAGTGGGATGTTATAAAGCACAACAATACATGTGCCACATGACATATCCTAACTGTACAATGTGGACTGGGTTGTTATAAAGCACAACAATACATGTGCCACATGACATATCCTAACTGTACAATGTGGACTGGGATGTTATAAAGCACAACAATACATGTGCCACATGACATATCCTAACTGTACAATGTGGACTGGATTGTTATAAAGCACAACAATACATGTGCCACATGACATATCCTAACTGTACAAGGTGGACTGGGTTGTTATAAAGCACAACAATACATGTGCCACATGACATCCTAACTGTACAATGTGGACTGGGTTGTTATAAAGCACAACAATACATGTGCCACATGACATATCCTAACTGTACAATGTGGACTGGGATGTTATAAAGCACAACAATACATGTGCCACATGACATATCCTAACTGTACAATGTGGACTGGGATGTTATAAAGCACAACAATACATGTGCCACATGACATATCCTAACTGTACAATGTGGACTGGGTTGTTATAAAGAATGGAATAACTTTGCAAATTTGCCAAATAAGTAAAATTATGTGTCTCCTATAGATGCCAGCTATTAAGTATTAGAACCCAACTCTGACCATTATGATATAAGAGAGGAACATGTTTTATTACAGAGGAAGATATATCCAAATGTAAATAAAGACAACTAGAGCAATAAATGCACAGGAACAAAATCACAGAAAGCTTTTATAAAGACCAAAATAATCAGTAAAAAGTTATCATCCACATACTTCTTTTTTTTTAATATCTAATTTATTTTTGTGATTGTTACCGTAAAATTTGACAGAATTTATCAAATATCAATAGGATTCTGATCTGCCTGATATGAAACTATATCCCAAAGGTTCATTGATAAATCAAACTTTTTGAGTTAATTTGCCCAGAAACCACCTTTTTGTGATAATTTCTTATTTTTTGGTCGAGTCCAGACCTTTGACAGAATTCCTCCGTCATCAATAGGCTTCTTAACAATATCCCATAGTTTTATTGAAGGTGGATCCAAGCTTTTTGAGCTAACATCCAGAAATGTCTATTTTGTGAAAATTTCGAATGTTTTTTTATGATCTTGAAATTTTACAGAATTAGCCAAAATTCTGTAGTCTTTATCTACCTGATAAAAACTATATCTCAAACTTTCATTGAAATCGTATCCAAACTCTTTGATATATTGTCAGTTAAAGTCTTTTTGTAAAAATTACTAAAGATTTTAGATGACTGTGACCTTGACCTTTGACTGAATTCCTCTAGAATAAAGAGGCTACTTACCCACCTGATAAGTAGCAATATCCCCAATTCATTTAAATTGGAGTTTTTTTAAATTATCATTCAGAAACCAAATCTGGATGGATAAAAGGACTAACAGATAGGACTGACAGGGGTTCACTGTATACCTCTGACTCTCATTGACAGGGTGTACAAGTTATTAATGTTGACAGACAAATTTTCCCATTCAACATTAATTATTCATGGAAATTAAACAGTCTCTTCTTTAATTTGCCTCCATTGATCACTCAGGTCTAAGATTATACATAATTCATACAATAATAATGTATTTGATAAAGATAGTTCAGCTTGAAGTATTCTACAGGATCTACATAAAACATGTAAAATATTACAGTTGACATGCAATAACATCAGGTAATTAATCAAATATTTTAATACATTGACTCCTTTGCCAATAATTTACAGGATGGCATGACGAAGCATTTAATAAAGTATCTCAAATAATCTATACAGCTTTAATGCTCTATTGAGGATTAACCGTATTACATATTTCTATACATTTGTTATTAAAAAATTTAGTAGTGTTATAAAAGAAATCTGTTAAGTTTACCAAGAACATTTTTGTCTCATGTTCAATACAAGTTTCAAAAAAACCTTACAAGTTTGACCTTCATATTTTTCTCCTAAGTATCATTTTAGGTCTTTCCCACTTCCAGTTTAAAAAGTACGCAACATATCATTTTGGTCTTTCGCGACAAGTTTTGGACACTGAAAGTCTATTCGAAATTCACCCTGTGAAATCGAAACATTTTTTCTTTACAGATTTATCTGCCCAAACACCGAAAACCTTGTTATCGCGTAATCTCTGGAACTCTACAAGAAAACTAAAAAGTGACAAATGTTAAGGAACTTTTGGGACATCTTTATGACATATTTTGGCTAAAAATTTCTGGCTAGCGAAGGCTAGCAGTATACCTTGAATGTTTCAAGGACTCCGCTTATCACAAAAAGTCACAAACTGTAAGTCGAAATCACAAAAGGTCTTCACCATTTATCATCCTGTGACATGTCCTTAAAAAAAAATCTCAAAGTCAAAGTTCAGAAATGACCTCGACCTTAGGCCTCCAATCTTGTTATCATTACAACTCGAAAAGTATAAAAGATAGAAGAAGACAAGAAAATGGGAAAAGTGCTCCTCTCATCAAGGCCTTCATTTGATACATTGGTTAATCAGTTTTTGGCATACAACTTGAAAACCGTTACAGATAATATAGTAAACATAGGTTTAACATGATCATCAAGTAAAGGCCTTTAATTTGAGCCCAAATTCAAAGGTCATAGGTCAAGGTCATACCACAGCAACCAGGTCACCATTACAAAAAGTCCTTAGCGACCATATATTTTTTAAATCAGGATGATGTACTTGAAACATGTCATTTTACAACTGAAAGTGGCATTTTGTCCTTAGCAATGGCCACGAAAGTCCTTGACAACCATGTATTTTTTTTACTCAGGACCACAGAAATAGTCTATTCTGCCTAAAAAATTGTTCAGTAACTTATGTTTTGTTTGTTTGTTTGAATGGTGTTTTAACGCCACTTTCAGCAATTTTTCAGCTATTTCATGGCGTCCAGTTTTTATTGGGAGAGGAAGACGGAGTACCCGGAGAGAACCCCCGACCTGCGGTAGGAAAACTGGCAATCCTTGCCAATTAAGATTGGAGTCGAGTATACCCTGCCTGCAGTGAGAATCGAACGCGCAATCTCAGTGTTGACAGACCATGTGATCAATAGTAGACGAACTACCTTGACTACTAGGCCACCGAGGCCCCCAGTAACTTATGTAGTCAAGTTCACAACAAGAGATGAAGAAAAATTAATTTCATAAAGGTATCTGGGAAAGACCTTTCTAATTGTTCTTGAACAATTAGCCCTATCTTTTCACCTTGTTATTTCTTTTGTTAGTTGTGTTATTTGTGTATATTGTGCAGGTGTATTTTTAGTTCTTCGATATCAGAATAGGTTTTTGCATGTCTATGTTGTTAGGGTACTACAATAAAGTGGAGGGGGACCTCTTTCACTGGTTCAACTATACCACATAATTGTGAGTGTTCCCAGCCAGGATACCCTTTATAGCCTGGTATAGGTCTGTGTGTGTATGTTCCAAGCCAAGATACCCTTTATAGACTGGTATAGGTCTGTGTGTATGTTCCAAGACAGGATACCCTTTATAGCCTTCTATAGCTCTCAGTGTGTATGTTCCCAGCCAGGATACCCTTTATAGCCTTCTATAGCTCTCTGTGTGTATGTTCCCAGCCAGGATACCCTTTATAGCATGGTATAGGTCTGTGTGTATGTTCCCAGCCAGGATACCCTTTATAGCCTTCTATAGCTCTCTGTGTGTATGTTCCCAGCCAGGATACCCTTTATATCCTGGTATAGGTCTGTGTGTATGTTCCCAGCCAGGATACCCTTTATAGCCTTCTATAGCTCTCTGTGTGTATGTTCCCAGCCAGGATACCCTTTATAGCCTTCTATAGCTCTCTGTGTGTATGTTCCCAGCCAGGATACCCTTTATAGCCTTCTATAGCTCTCTGTGTGTATGTTCCCAGCCAGGATACCCTTTATAGCCTGGTATAGGTCTGTGTGTGTATGTTACAAGCCAGGATACCCTTTATAGCATGGTATAGGTCTGTGTGTATGTTCCCAGCCAGGATACCCATTATAGCCTTCTATAGCTCTCTGTGTGTATGTTCCCAGCCAGGATACCCTTTATAGCCTGGTATAGGTCAGTGTGTGTATGTTACAAGCCAGGATACCCTTTATAGTCTGGTATAGGTCTGTGTGTATGTTCCCAGCCTGGATACCCTTTATAGCCTGGTATAGGTCTGTATGTGTATTTTACCAGCCAGGATACCCTTTATAGCCTTGTATAGTTCTCTCTGTGTATGTTCCCAGCCAGGATACCCTTTATAGCATGGTATAGGTCTGTGTGTGTATGTTACCAGCCAGGATACCCTTTATAGCCTTGTATAGTTCTCTGTGTGTATGTTCCCAGCCAGGATACCCTTTATAGCCTGGTATAGGTCTGTGTGTGTATGTTACAAGCCATGATACCCTTTATAGCCTTCTATAGCTCTCTGTGTGTATGTTCCCAGCCAGGATACCCTTTATAGCATGGTATAGGTCTGTGTGTGTATGTTCCAAGCCAGGATACCCTTTATAGCCTGGTATAGGTCTGTGTGTGTATGTTCCAAGCCAGGATACCCTTTATAGCCTGGTATAGGTCTGTGTGTGTATGTTACCAGCCAGGATACCCTTTATAGCCTTGTATAGTTCTCTGTGTGTATGTTCCCAGCCAGGATACCCTTTATAGCCTGGTATAGGTCTGTGTGTGTATGTTACAAGCCATGATACCCTTTATAGCCTTCTATAGCTCTCTGTGTGTATGTTCCCAGCCAGGATACCCTTTATAGCATGGTATAGGTCTGTATGCGTATGTTACAAGCCAGGATACCCTTTATAGCCTGGTATAGGTCTGTGTGTGTATGTTCCCAGCCAGGATACCCTTTATAGCCTGGTATAGGTCTGTGTGTGTATGTTACAAGCCATGATACCCTTTATAGCCTTGTATAGTTCTCTGTGTGTATGTTCCCAGCCAGGATACCCTTTATAGCCTGGTATAGGTCTGTGTGTGTATGTTACAAGCCATGATACCCTTTATAGCCTGGTATAGGTCTGTATGCGTATGTTACAAGCCAGGATACCCTTTATAGCCTGGTATAGGTCTGTGTGTGTATGTTCCCAGCCAGGATACCCTTTATAGCCTGGTATAGGTCTGTGTGTGTATGTTACAAGCCATGATACCCTTTATAGCCTTGTATAGTTCTCTGTGTGTATGTTCCCAGCCAGGATACCCTTTATAGCCTGGTATAGGTCTGTGTGTGTATGTTACAAGCCAGGATACCCTTTATAGCCTTCTATAGCTCTCTGTGTGTATGTTCCCAGCCAGGATACCCTTTATAGCCTGGTATAGGTCTGTATGCGTATGTTACAAGCCAGGATACCCTTTATAGCCTGGTATAGGTCTGTGTGTGTATGTTACAAGCCATGATACCCTTTATAGCCTTCTATAGCTCTCTGTGTGTATGTTCCAAGCCAGGATACCCTTTATAGCATGGTATAGGTCTGTGTGTGTATGTTCCCAGCCAGGATACCCTTTATAGCCTGGTATAGGTCTGTGTGTGTATGTTCCCAGCCAGGATACCCTTTATATCCTGGTATAGGTCTGTATGCGTATGTTACAAGCCATGATACCCTTTATAGCCTGGTATAGGTCTGTATGTGTATGTTCCCAGCCAGGATACCCTTTATAGCCTTGTATAGGTCTGTGTGTGTATGTTACAAGCCAGGATACCCTTTATAGACTGGTATAGGTCTGTATGTGTATGTTACAAGCCAGGATACCCTTTATAGACTGGTATAGGTCTGTGTGTGTATGTTACAAGCCAGGATACCCTTTATAGCATGGTATAGGTCTGTGTGTGTATGTTCCCAGCCAGGATACCCTTTATAGACTGGTATAGGTCTGTATGTGTATGTTACAAGCCAGGATACCCTTTATAGACTGGTATAGGTCTGTGTGTGTATGTTACAAGCCAGGATACCCTTTATAGACTGGTATAGGTCTGTGTGTGTATGTTCCCAGCCAGGATACCCTTTATAGCCTGGTATAGGTCTGTATGTGTATGTTCCCAGCCAGGATACCCTTTATAGACTGGTATAGGTCTGTATGTGTATGTTACAAGCCAGGATACCCTTTATAGACTGGTATAGGTCTGTATGCGTATGTTACAAGCCAGGATACCCTTTATAGCATGGTATAGGTCTGTGTGTGTATGTTACCAGCCAGGATACCCTTTATAGCCTTGTATAGTTCTCTGTGTGTATGTTCCCAGCCAGGATACCCTTTATAGCCTGGTATAGGTCTGTGTGTGTATGTTACAAGCCATGATACCCTTTATAGCCTTCTATAGCTCTCTGTGTGTATGTTCCCAGCCAGGATACCCTTTATAGCATGGTATAGGTATGTGTGTGTATGTTACAAGCCATGATACCCTTTATAGCCTTCTATAGCTCTCTGTGTGTATGTTCCAAGCCAGGATACCCTTTATAGCATGGTATAGGTCTGTGTGTATGTTCCCAGCCAGGATACCCTTTATAGCCTGGTATAGGTCTGTGTGTGTGTATGTTACCAGCCAGGATACCCTTTATAGCCTGGTATAGCTCTCTGTGTGTATGTTCCAAGCCAGGATACCCTTTATAGCCTGGTATAGGTCTGTGTGTATGTTCCCAGCCAGGATACCCTTTATAGCCTGGTATAGGTCTGTGTGTGTATGTTCCCAGCCAGGATACCCTTTATAGCCTGGTATAGGTCTGTATGTGTATGTTACAAGCCAGGATACCCTTTATAGACTGGTATAGGTCTGTATGCGTATGTTACAAGCCAGGATACCCTTTATAGCATGGTATAGGTCTGTATGTGTATGTTACAAGCCAGGATACCCTTTATAGCATGGTATAGGTCTGTGTGTGTATGTTACCAGCCAGGATACCCTTTATAGCCTTGTATAGTTCTCTGTGTGTATGTTCCCAGCCAGGATACCCTTTATAGCCTGGTATAGGTCTGTGTGTGTATGTTACCAGCCAGGATACCCTTTATAGCCTTGTATAGTTCTCTGTGTGTATGTTCCCAGCCAGGATACCCTTTATAGCCTGGTATAGGTCTGTGTGTGTATGTTACAAGCCAGGATACCCTTTATAGCCTTGTATAGTTCTCTGTGTGTATGTTCCCAGCCAGGATACCCTTTATAGCCTGGTATAGGTCTGTGTGTGTATGTTACAAGCCATGATACCCTTTATAGCCTTCTATAGCTCTCTGTGTGTATGTTCCCAGCCAGGATACCCTTTATAGCATGGTATAGGTATGTGTGTGTATGTTACAAGCCAGGATACCCTTTATAGCCTGGTATAGGTCTGTGTGTATGTTCCCAGCCAGGATACCCTTTATAGCCTGGTATAGGTCTGTGTGTGTATGTTCCCAGCCAGGATACCCTTTATAGCCTGGTATAGGTCTGTATGTGTATGTTACAAGCCAGGATACCCTTTATAGACTGGTATAGGTCTGTATGCGTATGTTACAAGCCAGGATACCCTTTATAGCATGGTATAGGTCTGTATGTGTATGTTACAAGCCAGGATACCCTTTATAGCATGGTATAGGTCTGTGTGTGTATGTTACCAGCCAGGATACCCTTTATAGCATGGTATAGGTCTGTGTGTGTATGTTCCAAGCCAGGATACCCTTTATAGCCTGGTATAGGTCTGTGTGTATGTTCCCAGCCAGGATACCCTTTATAGCCTGGTATAGGTCTGTGTGTGTATGTTCCCAGCCAGGATACCCTTTATAGCCTGGTATAGGTCTGTATGTGTATGTTACAAGCCAGGATACCCTTTATAGACTGGTATAGGTCTGTATGCGTATGTTACAAGCCAGGATACCCTTTATAGCATGGTATAGGTCTGTATGTGTATGTTACAAGCCAGGATACCCTTTATAGCATGGTATAGGTCTGTGTGTGTATGTTACCAGCCAGGATACCCTTTATAGCCTTGTATAGTTCTCTGTGTGTATGTTCCCAGCCAGGATACCCTTTATAGCCTGGTATAGGTCTGTGTGTGTATGTTACAAGCCATGATACCCTTTATAGCCTTGTATAGCTCTCTGTGTGTATGTTCCAAGCCAGGATACCCTTTATAGCCTGGTATAGGTCTGTGTGTGTATGTTCCCAGCCAGGATACCCTTTATAGCCTGGTATAGGTCTGTATGTGTATGTTACAAGCCAGGATACCCTTTATAGCCTGGTATAGGTCTGTATGTGTATGTTACAAGCCAGGATACCCTTTATAGCCTGGTATAGGTCTGTGTGTGTATGTTCCCAGCCAGGATACCCTTTATAGCCTTGTATAGGTCTGTGTGTGTGTATGTTACAAGCCAGGATACCCTTTATAGCCTGGTATAGGTCTGTGTGTGTGTATGTTACAAGCCATGATACCCTTTATAGCCTTGTATAGTTCTCTGTGTGTATGTTCCCAGCCAGGATACCCTTTATAGCCTGGTATAGGTCTGTGTGTGTATGTTCCCAGCCAGGATACCCTTTATAGCCTGGTATAGGTCTGTGTGTGTATGTTCCCAGCCAGGATACCCTTTATAGCCTTGTATAGGTCTGTATGTGTATGTTACAAGCCAGGATACCCTTTATAGCCTGGTATAGGTCTGTGTGTGTGTATGTTACAAGCCATGATACCCTTTATAGCCTTGTATAGTTCTCTGTGTGTATGTCTAGGTCAGATGACTGGCTGTCAAGTACTTAATCTTCTATGTCTAGGTCAGATGACTGGCTGTCAAGTACTTAAGCTTCTATGTCTAGGTCAGGTGACTGGCTGTCAAGTACTTAAGCTTCTATGTCTAGGTCAGATGACTGGCTGTCAAGTACTTAAGCTTCTATGTCTAGGTCAGATGACTGGCTGTCAAGTACTTAAGCTACTATGTCTAGGTCAGATGACTGGCTGCAAAGTACTAATCATACGCTACTTTTGAACAAAAATTGACGGCCAATGGCTTACATGCAATAAAATAAACTTTCTATTTTTACATGTAGTCAATGTAAAATTTTCTTTAATAAAATGTAGTTAATGTAAAATTTACAACATTTTGCCACTGATAATTATCGTGCTACATTTTAATACACATGTACATGTAATCACAGTTAACAAACTTACATTTTTTCATTGTTGTGTGGAATAATTAATTCCTCTTGAAAAAAACTGTTAACATATCACATCATATATAAATATTGGCTGCCCCGAAGACTGTTATATATCTGTTATTGTATTTTCAAAAATAAATTGTCTTAAACAAACAATATTATAAGAAAATCAATTTCTATTTAGGTAAAAATTTCAATGTATGCTTAAAAGTTATTTTAACAATTTATGATTAGTCCTTATAAATAAATAAATTTTATTATCACAAACAAGATATCAGTGAGCCTGCTGTCAATAAGCTGTCAATATAAAGTTGTAAGAACAGATGCCTGTACAAAGAATTTGTCTTTCAAAAAACAATAATGCAAACTTAAGGTCAAAGATCAAGGTCAGAAGCCAACAAGTTGTACATGTACGTAACATGTCACCTTGAAATTATCTACCCACATGCCAAATATCAAAATCATACCTCAAAAGAGAAGAAAATTAAAGCCCAGACAAGAATATGTCATTCAGATGTAATGTGACCTTGAGGTCAAAGTTCAAGGTCATTATTCACCAGCCATTGTAGATATATGTGACATAATGCCTTGAAAAGATCTACCCACACGCCAAACATCAAAAGCCTACATCAAAGTGAAAAAAAGTTAAATTAGGACAAGAAGTTATTAAATAATTTTTAAAAAGTTTAAGCTCAATTGTCACCAAACCATGGTACACAACACACTGCCTTTAAATGATCTATATCAAAGTCAAGCTCAAAAGAAAAAAAGTTACAACCAGGACACAAATTTGTCATTAAAAAAAAATACAGGTACATATGACCTTTAGGTCAAAAGTCATCAACCATGGTATGTGACACACTAAATTGAATGATCTACCCACATGCCACATATCAAAGATCCACCTCAAGAGAGAAACAAGGTATTTCCAAGACATGATAAGCTTCAGACAGACACACAGATCACAGTGTCAGCAACTTGTAGTGGCAACTGGGGAAGACCTAATAATTCTTACATAATAAATGTTTTGTTTGTTTGAATGGTGTTTTAACGCCACTTTCAGCAATTTTTCAGCTATTTCATGGCGTCCAGTTTTTATTGGGGGAGGAAGCCGGAGTACCCGGAGAGAACCCCCGACCTGCGGTAGGAAAACTGGCAATCCTTGTCAATTAAGATTGGAGTCGAGTACACCCTGCCTGCAGTGAGAATCGAACCCGCAATCTCAGTGTTGACAGACCACGTGATCAATAGTAGACGAACTACCTTGACCACTCGGCCACCGAGGCCCCTCATAATAAATGTCCATGATTTTTAAGAAAAGTTAACATTCATAAATATTGATACCCTGTGATCTTTTGGAATTTTGAAGTATATGTAGTGTAAAATACTGTAATATATTTTAAATTGAAATCCTTAAAAGACAGAACCTCCATTTTTAACTTAATTTCAATATTTTTATTTCTTGAAATATGTGTAATGTTTTGCCTGTTTCGGCAACAGTAAATAGTTGTTGACTGAGTCTAAGGTCAAGCACAAACTTGTGACCAAGAATCCAGTCACCGCCCTAAAAAATGAAGTAAAAAAAAATACCTTGGACAAAATCAAATCTCCATGTCAAAACCTAACACAAAACATGGCACACAACAACAAACACAGAACATAAGAACACAAACAAAAGCCATTGACATCAATTATATGCTTAAAGTATTATACAGGTATAACAATAACAGGTGTTAGGCATGTTGTATTTCATTTATGTTTAGAGTTATTTGAAGTTATCTACTGTCATGTGTAACTTTTGTATATTCATCGTGTCTTCACTACATTCAATTTATGAATACAAGTATTTAAAAAAAAATGCTAGAGACAAAAAAGATTCTAACTGTCAGCTTCTATGACTGAGGTATTACAGTGGGGAAGACTGAATAAAGATAATACTAACTGTCAGCTTCTATGACTGAGGTATTACAGTGGGGAAGACTGAATAAAGATAATACTAACTGTCAGCTTCTATGACTGAGGTATTACAGTGGGGAAGACTGAATAAAGATAATACTAACTGTCAGCTTCTATGACTGAGGTATTACAGTGGGGAAGACTGAATAAAGATAATACTAACTGTCAGCTTCTATGACTGAGGTATTACAGTGGGGAAGACTGAATAAAGATAATACTAACTGTCAGCTTCTATGACTGAGGTATTACAGTGGGGAAGACTGAATAAAGATAATACTAACTGTCAGCTTCTATGACTGAGGTATTACAGTCGGGAAGACTGAATAAAGATAATACTAACTGTCAGCTTCTATGACTGAGGTATTACAGTGGGGAAGACTGAATAAAGATAATACTAACTGTCAGCTTCTATGACTGAGGTATTACAGTGGGGAAGACTGAATAAAGATAATACTAACTGTCAGCTTCTATGACTGAGGTATTACAGTGGGGAAGACTGAATAAAGATAATACTAACTGTCAGCTTCTATGACTGAGGTATTACAGTGGGGAAGACTGAATAAAGATAATACTAACTGTCAGCTTCTATGACTGAGGTATTACAGTGGGGAAGACTGAATAAAGATAATACTAACTGTCAGTTTCTATGACTGAGGTATTACAGTGGGGAAGACTGAATAAAGATAATACTAACTGTCAGCTTCTATGACAGAGGTATTACAGTGGGGAAGACTGAATAAAGATAATACTAACTGTCAGCTTCTATGACTGAGGCATTACAGTGGGGAAGACTGAATAAAGATAATACTAACTGTCAGCTTCTATGACTGAGGTATTACAGTGGGGAAGACTGAATAAAGATAATACTAACTGTCAGCTTCTATGACTGAGGTATTACAGTGGGGAAGACTGAATAAAGATAATACTAACTGTCAGCTTCTATGACTGAGGTATTACAGTGGGGAAGACTGAATAAAGATAATACTAACTGTCAGCATCTATGACTGAGGTATTACAGTGGGGAAGACTGAATAAAGATAATACTAACTGTCAGCTTCTATGACTGAGGTATTACAGTGGGGAAGACTGAATAAAGATAATACTAACTGTCAGCTTCTATGACTGAGGTATTACAGTGGGGAAGACTGAATAAAGATAATACTAACTGTCAGCTTCTATGACTGAGGTATTACAGTGGGGAAGACTGAATAAAGATAATACTAACTGTCAGCTTCTATGACTGAGGTATTACAGTTAGGAAGACTGAATAAAGATAATACTAACTGTCAGCTTCTATGACTGAGGTATTACAGTGGGGAAGACTGAATAAAGATAATACTAACTGTCAGCTTCTATGACTGAGGTATTACAGTGGGGAAGACTGAATAAAGATAATACTAACTGTCAGCTTCTATGACTGAGGTATTACAGTGGGGAAGACTGAATAAAGATAATACTAACTGTCAGCTTCTATGACTGAGGTATTACAGTGGGGAAGACTGAATAAAGATAATACTAACTGTCAGCTTCTATGACTGAGGTATTACAGTGGGGAAGACTGAATAAAGATAATACTAACTGTCAGCTTCTATGACTGAGGTATTACAGTGGGGAAGACTGAATAAAGATAATACTAACTGTCAGCTTCTATGACTGAGGTATTACAGTGGGGAAGACTGAATAAAGATAATACTAACTGTCAGCTTCTATGACTGAGGTATTACAGTGGGGAAGACTGAATAAAGATAATACTAACTGTCAGCTTCTATGACTGAGGTATTACAGTGGGGAAGACTGAATAAAGATAATACTAACTGTCAGCTTCTATGACTGAGGTATTACAGTGGGGAAGACTGAATAAAGATAATACTAACTGTCAGCTTCTATGACTGAGGTATTACAGTGGGGAAGACTGAATAAAGATAATACTAACTGTCAGCTTCTATGACTGAGGTATTACAGTGGGGAAGACTGAATAAAGATAATACTAACTGTCAGCTTCTATGACTGAGGTATTACAGTGGGGAAGACTGAATAAAGATAATACTAACTGTCAGCTTCTATGACTGAGGTATTACAGTGGGGAAGACTGAATAAAGATAATACTAACTGTCAGCTTCTATGACTGAGGTAATACAGTTGGGAAGACTGAATAAAGATAATATTAACTGTCAGCTTCTATGACTGAGGTATTACAGTGGGGAAGACTGAATAAAGATAATACTAACTGTCAGATTCTATGACTGAGGTATTACAGTGGGGAAGACTGAATAAAGATAATACTAACTGTCAGCTTCTATGACTGAGGTATTACAGTGGGGAAGACTGAATAAAGATAATACTAACTGTCAGCTTCTATGACTGAGGTATTACAGTTAGGAAGACTGAATAAAGATAATACTAACTGTCAGCTTCTATGACTGAGGTATTACAGTGGGGAAGACTGAATAAAGATAATACTAACTGTCAGCTTCTATGACTGAGGTATTAACGTGGGGAAGACTGAATAAAGATAATACTAACTGTCAGCTTCTATGACTGAGGTATTACAGTGGGGAAGACTGAATAAAGATAATACTAACTGTCAGCTTCTATGACTGAGGTATTACAGTGGGGAAGACTGAATAAAGATAATACTAACTGTCAGCTTCTATGACTGAGGTATTACAGTGGGGAAGACTGAATAAAGATAATACTAACTGTCAGCTTCTATGACTGAGGTATTACAGTGGGGAAGACTGAATAAAGATAATACTAACTGTCAGCTTCTATGACTGAGGTATTACAGTGGGGAAGACTGAATAAAGATAATACTAACTGTCAGCTTCTATGACTGAGGTATTACAGTGGGGAAGACTGAATAAAGATAATACTAACTGTCAGCTTCTATGACTGAGGTATTACAGTGGGGAAGACTGAATAAAGATAATACTAACTGTCAGCTTCTATGACTGAGGTATTACAGTGGGGAAGACTGAATAAAGATAATACTAACTGTCAGCTTCTATGACTGAGGAATTACAGTGGGGAAGACTGAATAAAGATAATACTAACTGTCAGCTTCTATGACAGGTATTACAGTGGGGAAGACTGAATAAAGATAATACTAACTGTCAGCTTCTATGACTGAGGTATTACAGTTAGGAAGACTGAATAAAGATAATACTAACTGTCAGCTTCTATGACTGAGGTATTACAGTGGGGAAGACTGAATAAAGATAATACTAACTGTCAGCTTCTATGACTGAGGTATTACAGTGGGGAAGACTGAATAAAGATAATACTAACTGTCAGCTTCTATGACTGAGGTATTACAGTTGGGAAGACTGAATAAAGATAATACTAACTGTCAGCTTCTATGACTGAGGTATTACAGTGGGGAAGACTGAATAAAGATAATACTAACTGTCAGCTTCTATGACTGAGGTATTACAGTGGGGAAGACTGAATAAAGATAATACTAACTGTCAGCTTCTATGACTGAGGTATTACAGTGGGGAAGACTGAATAAAGATAATACTAACTGTCAGCTTCTATGACTGAGGTATTACAGTGGGGAAGACTGAATAAAGATAATACTAACTGTCAGCTTCTATGACTGAGGTATTACAGTGGGGAAGACTGAATAAAGATAATACTAACTGTCAGCTTCTATGACTGAGGTATTACAGTGGGGAAGACTGAATAAAGATAATACTAACTGTCAGCTTCTATGACTGAGGTATTACAGTGGGGAAGACTGAATAAAGATAATACTAACTGTCAGCTTCTATGACTGAGGTATTACAGTTGGGAAGACTGAATAAAGATAATACTAACTGTCAGCTTCTATGACTGAGGTATTACAGTGGGGAAGACTGAATAAAGATAATACTAACTGTCAGCTTCTATGACTGAGGTATTACAGTGGGGAAGACTGAATAAAGATAATACTAACTGTCAGCTTCTATGACTGAGGTATTACAGTGGGGAAGACTGAATAAAGATAATACTAACTGTCAGCTTCTATGACTGAGGTATTACAGTGGGGAAGACTGAATAAAGATAATACTAACTGTCAGCTTCTATGACTGAGGTATTACAGTGGGGAAGACTGAATAAAGATAATACTAACTGTCAGCTTCTATGACTGAGGTATTACAGTGGGGAAGACTGAATAAAGATAATACTAACTGTCAGCTTCTATGACTGAGGTATTACAGTGGGGAAGACTGAATAAAGATAATACTAACTGTCAGCTTCTATGACTGAGGTAATACAGTTGGGAAGACTGAATAAAGATAATATTAACTGTCAGCTTCTATGACTGAGGTATTACAGTGGGGAAGACTGAATAAAGATAATACTAACTGTCAGCTTCTATGACTGAGGTATTACAGTGGGGAAGACTGAATAAAGATAATACTAACTGTCAGCTTCTATGACTGAGGTATTACAGTTAGGAAGACTGAATAAAGATAATACTAACTGTCAGCTTCTATGACTGAGGTATTACAGTGGGGAAGACTGAATAAAGATAATACTAACTGTCAGCTTCTATGACTGAGGTATTACAGTGGGGAAGACTGAATAAAGATAATACTAACTGTCAGCTTCTATGACTGAGGTATTACAGTGGGGAAGACTGAATAAAGATAATACTAACTGTCAGCTTCTATGACTGAGGTATTACAGTGGGGAAGACTGAATAAAGATAATACTAACTGTCAGCTTCTATGACTGAGGTATTACAGTGGGGGAAGACTGAATAAAGATAATACTAACTGTCAGCTTCTATGACTGAGGTATTACAGTGGGGAAGACTGAATAAAGATAATACTAACTGTCAGCTTCTATGACTGAGGTATTACAGTGGGGAAGACTGAATAAAGATAATACTAACTGTCAGCTTCTATGACTGAGGTATTACAGTGGGGAAGACTGAATAAAGATAATACTAACTGTCAGCTTCTATGACTGAGGTATTACAGTGGGGAAGACTGAATAAAGATAATACTAACTGTCAGCTTCTATGACTGAGGTATTACAGTGGGGAAGACTGAATAAAGATAATACTAACTGTCAGCTTCTATGACTGAGGTATTACAGTGGGGAAGACTGAATAAAGATAATACTAACTGTCAGCTTCTATGACTGAGGTATTACAGTGGGGAAGACTGAATAAAGATAATACTAACTGTCAGCTTCTATGACAGGGTATTACAGTGGGGGAAGACTGAATAAAGATAATACTAACTGTCAGCTTCTATGACTGAGGTATTACAGTTAGGGAAGACTGAATAAAGATAATACTAACTGTCAGCTTCTATGACTGAGGTATTACAGTGGGGAAGACTGAATAAAGATAATACTAACTGTCAGCTTCTATGACTGAGGTATTACAGTGGGGAAGACTGAATAAAGATAATACTAACTGTCAGCTTCTATGACTGAGGTATTACAGTGGGGAAGACTGAATAAAGATAATACTAACTGTCAGCTTCTATGACTGAGGTATTACAGTGGGGAAGACTGAATAAAGATAATACTAACTGTCAGCTTCTATGACTGAGGTATTACAGTGGGGAAGACTGAATAAAGATAATACTAACTGTCAGCTTCTATGACTGAGGTATTACAGTGGGGAAGACTGAATAAAGATAATACTAACTGTCAGCTTCTATGACTGAGGTATTACAGTGGGGAAGACTGAATAAAGATAATACTAACTGTCAGCTTCTATGACTGAGGTATTACAGTGGGGAAGACTGAATAAAGATAATACTAACTGTCAGCTTCTATGACTGAGGTATTACAGTGGGGAAGACTGAATAAAGATAATACTAACTGTCAGCTTCTATGACTGAGGTATTACAGTGGGGAAGACTGAATAAAGATAATACTAACTGTCAGCTTCTATGACTGAGGTATTACAGTGGGGAAGACTGAATAAAGATAATACTAACTGTCAGCTTCTATGACTGAGGTATTACAGTGGGGAAGACTGAATAAAGATAATACTAACTGTCAGCTTCTATGACTGAGGTATTACAGTGGGGAAGACTGAATAAAGATAATACTAACTGTCAGCTTCTATGACTGAGGTATTACAGTGGGGAAGACTGAATAAAGATAATACTAACTGTCAGCTTCTATGACTGAGGTATTACAGTGGGGAAGACTGAATAAAGATAATACTAACTGTCAGCTTCTATGACTGAGGTATTACAGTGGGGAAGACTGAATAAAGATAATACTAACTGTCAGCTTCT
>OX104116.1:91621137-91685041 GCA_944474755.1 Limnoperna fortunei
AAGTGCAAACACAGCTTCTTTAAGATCATATGGAAATAGATCTCGACATGACATTAAAAAACTTTATTTTAACTTAAAATAAAAAGAAGCAAATTTAAGAATAATACACTTACCATCAAGTAACATCTTTAACATGATAAAAACATGGAGACCGAAAAGAGCAATATTGCAGTTGTAGCCATTAAGGCAACACTGGATCTCAAAAAACAGATAAATATAACATATCCACCATTATATAATGGAGACGTCACAAAATTCCAAAGAAAAAATCTGTCCAATTATAAGACATATTCCATATAAGATCTCAATATACAGAAGAAGTAATATTTTTTTAATTAACCAATTCCAAATTGTAAACGTGAGTACAATGTCAAAAATTTGTTCTAGGTAAAGTCAATGGTACAGAATTGTTTGGGGACGAGGGTTATGGGTCATCCACGGTCATATGTTTAGATAAAGCGATTGTGTTCAAACTATAAATACTTGTTAAAAGAATAGCCCTGTATAGTAATTTCACCCCATTTTTCCTATTTTTTAATTTGTTTGTGTCTTTAATTTTCATACAAAAATCAAACAGTTTATGAGACAAGAAAAAATGTACATAAGATAAATGAGTGTACCATCTAACATGACTCATTTCAGAAATATTCTGCAAAAAGTTACTAGCAATTTTAACTTAACAAAAACAAGCAGTAAAAATATTTACATTTAACAAAGTGTGAACACAAACAAACAACAACAACTCGGATAACATGAACAACATTGAATTAACGATGAGCGATTGTTGGCTTCCTTGGCATTGAATGACAGTGACAAAATGGAGGACTACAACAGATTTCTGTCCAAAACATAACATTTTTCTTCTGCTTTATGTACATCATATAACAGAACAAGAATCAACAACTAAACAAACATTCTTTCATTAGATTACAATTTGAGATTCATTTGTATAAGATTTGGTATGAAATATTAGGGATTTAAAATTTATTTTGCCCGAAGTAAATCTTTTTCATATGAAATATACTTTCTGATGTATTGGTGTAAAGAATAATTAGAGATTTTCATAAAGATCCGTTGTAATTGCAAGTATATTTTGCAATAAAATTCTACATTTTCCTGAGTAAATTGAGACTCCTTTTCAAGTATTTAGCAAGTATATCCAACTGAATTCAGTTTAAGTTTACACATTGCTAAACAATTAAAAAAATTGAATTGATTACTGCTTTTAAATATGAATGACTTTGGGAGAAGTTTGTAAACAAATTCAAGATACATGTATAAGAAATACAAATATAACCATGATTAGCTGCAAGTCTACAAACAATGAGACCAAACAGTGGTTCTATTTTTATAAATAATGTCCAAAAATAAATCACAAAACTGCATGTAAAATCACCTGAGTAAAAATTAGAACCAGCTAAAACTAAGACAACACCACCCCAATTAAATGAAAATAACAATGAAGTATTATGAAAATATATGATAACAAACATGGCTAATCAATTCACCAAAAACATTACCTGTTCATCACAATAACAAGTAAAATATCTTTCTTCTAAAAACTCTTAAAAAAATATACATATAACAATAGATGTTCTTACTTCTTCATGCATTAAAAAGTGCATTTGACACATAACAATATCTCCCTAATAAACCAGCACAAATAAATTAATTACTCTTACCATCAATAGTGTTCTTGGCATACACTATTTATCAGAGACAAATGAAAAAATTCAATAGAAAAAATTATTTTGACAATATTTTTCATAGAAATTGTAAAATGCCCAGATGAACTCCAAAATGTACACAAAACAGTCCACAACTCAAAGCAAATATTATTACATGTATATATATGTATTGCACTATAGTCTTACAGGTCATTGTAGGTCAACATAGTAAGCACAAATTAATTTGGATAAAATTAAATTATTCAGCACTCAATAACATCAATGTATTATAACAAATGGCAAATTCACATGTAGCCACTATGACAAGTCAAAAGGGCAAGCTAATAAACATAAATAAAGTTACCATCAGGTCAAAAGGGCAAGCTTGGACAATAAACATCAAGAAAGTTGATACACAATGACCATAAAGATACTTATATTAAAATGCAAATAAAAAATTTAATTAGCAATTCTTCATATACTGAAGGACTTTCTATTTGTTTCCAACTAAATGCAGTATTTATTGTTTAATAGGGATAAAAAACGGCATATCTTGAAAGGCAAAAACATTTTTTTACAAGGAAATACATCTGAACAGCCGTAAAAACTACATTGCTTTAAATGCTTACTTATGTCACAGTTAGCATCAAAATAAATTAATTATTAAACCATGCATATATAATGCCTCACTATGATAAAATATTCAAACAAATTATGGTTACTTTAAGTTATTTCCATAATTTTTGAGATTTCTTTAAAAAAAAACAAGAGTATTCAATAATATAACAATATTGAAAGATGTCAATAAATAATAATATATAACAAACTGTCACGGTATAAATGGCTTATACAATGTAAAGGTGAAGTAAATATAACAATGATATAAATAAAAAGTGCAAATAAGGATAAATGTAAAAATCAGACTGTCATCATGTATTAACTAATAAATCTTAAACAATATTCAGATTCGTGCTAGTTCTGTCTACAATCTTAAGGTCCTCCCCCGACAATGTTCAGGCATCTACATTGTCTCATGCTAGTTGTGTCTTCAATGGCTGCATTTCAACATCTTCAACATTCTTATGGTCCTCTTCGCCAACGTTCAGGCATCTACATTGTCTCGTGCTAGTTGTGTCTTCAGTGGCTCCATTTCAACATCTTCTACAATGTTGTGATCCTCCCTCGCCCATGGCTGTAACTCTCCACTGGCAAATATTAAATAGAACACAGCCCCAAAAGCATAGATGGCTGCAGCGATGTAAAACACTATCTGCCACTGTTCCCTTGTTTGACTCTATAAAAGACAGATGACAATAAACATGATAAATAGACATTGTTAAGTCTTTCTCAACGTTCTTTATAAGCTAGAGGAATACTCAGATTTCTATCATGTATGATTGGTCTAACATGGTTTACCTGTCATTAGCTTTCCATATGGAAATTCATCAACTTTAGTTTAAAGATGGATTTTACAGTAAATTTTCGGTTAAGGTTAACATGAATTTACATTAGGGTTCTATTATAATCATAAATCCAACATAGAAGGTTTTTTCCAAATATAAAAACTGAAGTATTTTAGAATAAACTCTACCTCTTTAGTAATCAAACCAACAACTGCTGGAGATATAAACCCTGTCACAGAGGCCAAAGAATTAGAAATTCCAAATAATATGCCTGCATATGGTGGAGCTATGTCTACATGGTTTATAAGGAAACCACTGTACTGGAACCCTGTCAGACTGACAGCTAAGGTTAACAGTACAATAGCTAAAGCTGGCATGGAACAGTTGACATATCCCAGTCCTATTAACATGACAGCTGGAATTATTTTACCTGAAATATAAGACAGAATTCAATGTAATAGTAAAACCACTACAGCTGAATGTCAAAATCATTTATCTGCTGCTAGAACAATACAGAAATGATAATAATAGCATGTAAAATACACGACTGAATGATGGAGGTTATGTCTTGGGAATAAGCAATTTAAAACTATTACCAATACTCTTAAGGAGACATATTTACATGTATAATTTTCTGACAATATTAATTGCCTGTGGCAATCACCTGCCCATTGACCAATTCTTCAATGATTTGTTTGAATGGGGTTTAACACCACTCAGCAATTTTAAAGCTATATTGTGGCATCCACTTTTTATTGGAAAAGGGAACCTGGAGAAAACCATCAACCTTTGGTAGAAAAGTCCTTTTCAATTAAGATTGTAGTTGAGCATCCTGCCCACAGTGAAACTTGAACCAGCAACCTCACTGTTGATAGCAACATGATCTACTTGGGTCTAAGCATATGTAACAATTACAGATAGCAAAAATGTTACCATTTCAATAAAAAAAAATTTCACGATTTTATAGACCTTATAATTAATTATTAGAATAAAATGTGACCACATGTTACCAGTGGTCAATTATACAGAATTTCAGAATATAATCCTGTCCACATAGGCTGGCGAGGATAAGGGTTTATTTGCAAGGGTTTTAACAGAACTCCAATTTCTGTCTGGACCATTGATCCCCACCCATAATGATTTGTGTTTACTTACGCTTACTTACTCTCATTTAATAACTAATTAGAAAATTGTCACTTAGGACAAATAAAAAATAAAAATATTGTTGAATGTTTCTAATTCAAAATAAGAACATTATATCAGCCAAATAGGATTCCTTAAATTTTGTAACATCTGCTAAAAGAGTCAGAGGTTAAATAATAGCTGAAATTTGCTGTAGCTACAGTAGGAAAGCAAACGCCTGTAATGGCCGATTTTTAACGACTTCAGTCACGTGACTAAAGGTCAACTTTTTGTCGGTTTTTTGTAAGCGTGATAGTGTCTCAGTTTTCGTTATCGTACGTAGCACTGTCGTAACATACATCAATAAAATAAAATACAGCTAAGTCCTAAGACAATTACCTATCATTTATAGAAATTTTGTTCTGTATAGTTGTAATTTACTAGGTTAAAATGCCCTTTGAAGTGGCATGTTTTGATCTGATCTCGGCACTCGCCGTACGGAAAACTCTAAATTAAAAATATAAATAGTAATGGTGACAAATCGCGACCTATAAATTATTAAATCAATTATAATATTACGTCTTCGGTCCAATTTTCAGCTTTCAAACCCCCCGGGAACAAATTTGTGTCAGCTTTTTCGGTGACAAAATGCCGAAAAGGGGGGTGTTGGAAGCAACTCGATGTACGCTTCGAAAAATATTTAGCATCTGTCTGCCAAAGTAGAATAGATAACATATCAGTACTTATAAAATATATAATATATAATAGTATTACGTCTTTTGTGAAATTTGTGGGTCTCAAAGCCTCTTTGAACAAATTTGTGTCAGCTTTTTCTACAAAAAGGGGGGAGGCTGAAATACATTTGCAATGTAATGGTAAATTTTTGGAGCTGTGTGTGCATTAGAGAAAAAAAAAGTGTGGTATAATCATAACAATCATTAAAATATATTCTAGAAATACCAAATTAACATGATTGTTCAATAATATACGTGTATATATTCAAGCTGAACAAATTTTTAAACCTTCAA
This sequence comes from Limnoperna fortunei, assembly GCA_944474755.1. NCBI lineage: Eukaryota > Metazoa > Mollusca > Bivalvia > Mytilida > Modiolidae > Limnoperna > Limnoperna fortunei. The sequence continues at coordinate 91,626,358 of OX104116.1, forward strand.
TACAGGAAACCATGTAGACAAATATTTTTGTCTGCCATTGGAAAACAATGTAAAAGTAAAAGACAAAAAATGCCTTTTTCTTGTAGCATGAAAGACCCTACGCTTTTTACACTGACAGCAGCTTGTAGGGTTTGTACAGAAAAGGAAAGTTGCACTCCTTGTCCTAGCTTAACACATCAGTCGATATGCTACCCTTAAAATTCTCAATGTCGCAAATTTTCCTTGCAAGAGTTTTAAAGTCCACTAAGATTGACTAAGTAGACACAATGCAAGATACAGTGAACATTAGTGACTCATAAGCAGAATGGAAACAATGTTTCTTTCTTTTTTTATTCAATTACAGGACACTTATTTCAGTCAGTATAAATAGTGAAAAAACTCCATAAACTACATAAAACTATAAAAGATTTAAACATATTATTTGCAAAACATTAAATTTATATTAATTTATTCAGGCATAATAACAACTATGGGTCCAGTAAAATACAAAATTATATTTAAAAAAATGGAAATAACAGAAATACAATATAATACAAATTTTAGTAATCCAAAAGTTTCTGACCATCTTAATTTTATCAAAAAAACCTAAGTTATAATAACATGAACAATTAAGGAAGAGTTATACTCATCTTTTAAGACATTTCATAATTTACCGAGACTTTGTTGTCTTGGTATTTTCTTTTTACATCCAGTTTTAATTAACAGAAGATAGCACAAAATTGCGTTATTAGCTGCCTGTTTATAAATTTTTTCTCTTTGCATGAATTTCTCATAATAAGTCTATATATACTCTATACTACAATGAGAAATTTATCATTTTTCTGAGGGCAATATATTGCATTGAGACATGTCAGACTGATATTAACTTATCGAAGGAGTGAATACATGTTATAAAACTCATTTACTGGCATTTTATTCCATAGAAACAAATTATACTGACCCCAAATGCCTGTGATTTAGATTGCTTTATAAACTCACATGCTAGGGCCAACGACTCATTTTTAGGATTTAATACTATATCTCTGTCTATAAAATAGATCTACTGACACTATTATTTTTATAAATTTCTTTTAAAAATGTTCTTTTTATACACAGAACTTAATTCACATTTTATTTCCCTTTTTCTTTTGTTAAGGTATGATCACAGATTTTAAAATTATGTTAATAGCTGCCAGTTTTTTAAATCTTACTTCTTGCTGGAGATAAGTTTCCATAAATTTTAATATCACATTTTTGTAAACTATAAAATAGTATTAAACAATACCAGTTTGATTTAAGTGTTTATTTAAAGTCTAAATTTTTTGTGGAAAGGATGCTTAAGTTTACTAATTGGTTTATCAAGAAATGTTAATTATGCCATTCAATATCAGCTTCACATTCAATGAATATCATAGAAGCAAATCTATACCAAGTGCAGAAACCATCATTACATAAATTTTGTACCAAATAGCTAACTCGATAATGTTTGTAAAAAATGGAATTTATACTATCACAATGCAGTCCAAAAAATTTATTTACTGCTCAAGATTTAATCTCCCAAGCTTACTTTGTTCAGACATAAAATAGCAAAGCCTATTTATAAAATACTCGACATGTATATAAATTTCTCCATATAAATAAATTTAAGCAATTCCTTTAAATTCTAAAATTAAATAAATTCTTTGTTTTTAACTGCATAATGCTACATTTGACTTAATATGGTAGTCAAAATGCATCTATACATGTAAAACAGTTTCAGTTATAAATAATAAAGACCCATACTTGTTTTAAACAGCAATAAGTTGCAAAATAATGACAGCAATAAATGTCAGAAATATTAACTAGTTATTTTGCAGTATGGTATTTAACTTCATCGGTTGTAAAAAGTAACCTACATGTATGGGCCAGCTGAAAAAATCTTAATTCAACTAGAAGTTGTGGAGGCCACAGTATATGACATGGTTGGTTATAGAATTTTATAGGCATCATTAAACTGTGTGATTGTTGGAATTCAATATTAATTTTTCCTTCCTTAAAGGTTCACCCTCTTAAAAGTGTGGGTGGTTGTGTGTGTGAAAAGGGGGGGGGGGGGGGGGGGGGTAGGGCCTATGTCACTCTACGTGTAATATACGTTATTAAATGCCAAAAACATATATCAACATTAAATTATCAACAAACAGCATATTTGAAACTATTATACGACTTAAGTACGCTGTGTGTACAAATTCACTACTAACACGAAGGCACATGGAGCTTTCCTCAATTCCTGTCAAATTGCACCGTGTTTTGGCACAAAATAATTCTTGGGAATTCGTTATATACTAGACTTTTAACGAGTCATGCTTAATGTCAAATTTAAACAAACATTTCTTCTTCAAAACGACAGTTTCGTGGATTAAACATGAAATGTGTTCGTCAACATTTGAAAACTCACACGTGTTTTGGTCATGTTGGTAAACAACCTCGTGGCTTTTTACCAGAGATGGTGACACATTTCGACTGGCATAACGAGAAAAACTATTGGTTAATAAAGAATAAACAGTTGTAAAAATACATAAAAAGGGCCGGGAATAAAATTGTGTCAGCTTTTACTTTTGAATAAATTTGTAAACAAACGGCCAGCGCCATGTTTACGTAAAAAAATGACGATTTTGTATCATAGATCTTACACAATCTGTTGATTATATCTGTGTCGCATACATACAGTCATGCATCAAAATATACCCTTGATCGATTCCTGTATTACGTATAAATTGTTACATTTAATTTAACGATTTAATTTAAGAAAAACATAACCTCGCCAATTTCTCCTGACCTAAACAATTTTTATAGGTGGCGCTGTTAAGAAATTTTTGGTTTACATATGGGTAACTTTTACGGCGTTAAATTGACCTTTATCTGTCAAATCGGGGCCTTTGCTGTCCTACTGCTAGCTGACTAAATCTAATGACAGGGCAAGATGAATGACAGCTAGTGCAATTGCCATCCAAAAACTAGTTTCTAAAAACATAAAGTCAAGTGTAGATCTTTATTTTAGGATTGTTATAATTAAGGGAGTCAGTAAATAAAATTTCATTACAGGAAAAAACAGTTTAAATACTGGATAGGTTCCTACTCCGGTTGGATATAGGTTCCAACTCCGGTTGAAAGATCTATCTAAGATCAACAAGATTTTTTGTTGAAAGTGCAAGCAAGCAAAGTGAGTTTTTATTCATAAAAAGTGTGCTAAGCCAATGAACATTTATATATTTTACAATTTATGCCAATTATTTTGGCAGGTCTAAAAAAAACATGTTTTATTGCAAATCATATAATCTACTCTTTGTAGCTTTTGTTGAATGCCAACACACTGTTAATTATATTAGTAGTAAACCTAATGTATTCCATACAGAAAATCTTACCAAAGACATCAAATGTTTTCCTGGTCATAGTTGTACTTAACAGTTTCTTCTCACGGAAAAAATCTGCTAACCAGCCAGAAAAATTTATCATTGCCCAAAAAACTATATAAGGTAAGGCTGAATACAGACCATTCTAAAAGAAAAAAAATACTCACTGGGTAAATATCAATTTAGATAAAAAACAACAATTTACTGCCACAAAGCAGTAGCTACAAAGCAGAATAAACTAGACAAAGTTGATCTAGCGATCACTGATACCCCAGCTTTTATGAAAATTTCTAACGTTTTTCGTGGACTGTGACCTTGAAATTTGATGGATTTCCACCAAAATCAATAGGCTTCTTACCAACAAAATATATAAAAATATTGTACAGTTTCATTAAAATCGGATGAAAACTTTTTGAGTTATTGTCCGGAAAAATTTCTAACGTTTTTCGTGGACTTTGACCTTGAAAATTGACGGATTTCCCCCAAAATTGATAGGCTTCTTACCAACCTGATATATAACAATATCCCAAAGTTTCATTCAAATCACATGCAAACTTTTTGAGTTATCACCCGGAAACAACTTTTTTGTAGAAATTTGTAACGTTTTTCGTTATGAAAATTTCTAACGTTTTTCGTGGACTGCGACCTTGAAATTTTACGGATTTCCCCCAAAATCGATAGGCTTCTTACCAACCTGATATATAACAATATCCCAAAGTTTCATTCAAATCGGATGAAAACTTTTTGAATTATCATCCAGATAATACGGACGGACATAAGGACCACTATATACCCCCCGACTCTGTCGAGCGGGGGTATAATAAACATGTATAAGCTCGGATCCAAATGTGTCCAATTCCTGAGACTGGACCCTCAAAACCCTTGCATCCTCATTAGATATAATGGATCCACCACTTCAAAGTCTAATATACTATTTCAACACAACATTATTATGTTATTATATTATGTAAAACTACTTAATTTGATAATGAATAGATGCCATTTTGAAACTGGTATCAATATCACCATTCACAGGGAATACAGTCCAATATGCCTGTCTAGATTAAACAATCGCCTTGTAGGAATTCACTAGATTACTTTAAATAGATTATTTAACTGTATTTATAAGTTTAACAGTGACATAATAACCAATAAGTGTTCAAGCATTCTGTAAAGGTTAAACACTGGTAGTAAATAAGGTACTGTCTTTAACTCTTGAGTAAAATAAGAGGTCTGAATTGTGTGTAAAATTAGCAAAAAAGTCTAAAAAATATTCCATAATAGCATGTGCACAGCTTCAATACACGTGCAAACTGTAAGAAAAGTTTCATGGATCTTGTTTAATACTGTTGGAGGCAAGGTTCCCACAAAGAATTTCATTTCAATTTCAAGGATTTTTCACAGACTTTTTAAGGTCTTCTAAATCACTTTCAAGGTAATTGAGAATTCGAAAACATCATCAGTTTCAATAACTAAAACGAAATATTTTTTTTAAAAACTTACTTCAAGCGCTCGAGTGATTTCACAAGACGTAATAGATGTTTGCCGATTCAAAGCTGAGTTGCAAATTACAGGGATTGCTGTTTACTTTTCCTTAATAGCTAGCTGGACACTTGAAAGATTGCTAGCGCAGTCCAACCTTATAGTACTTACAGAAGTAATGTCTAATTTCAGTACATCATTCAAATAAGTTGGCAAGTTGGTTAGCAAGGTGTACGCTCCCCAGTCTGATGTCACATTGGACACAACAATAGCCCAAACAGGAAGTGATGTCACTATTTTTTTCCACGGAACCTTTAAATCCTGAAACAAAGGTTTAAAACTTTGACAAGAAATACATGAACAAAATACCTTACCTATATTTTGCATAATAATAAACAAAACAAACATGTCTTGCATTTTTGGCAGAATCTGCAATAAGAATAATACTATAAAATACTTATTGAAGCTACTACTTGTAACAATAGAATTTCTAATTCAATATTATAAGGGACTTTTTACGTTATTATACATCCAGCAAGCTTTAGTACACAGAAGTGCAATTTACCTTATTTTGTCTTAAAATTCAGTTTAACTGCCGTTTTATGCCACAAACAAATTATAAGGAAAATTTTAAAATGTTACGCTTAGTAACTGCAAAATGAATTTTTGAATACACCAAGATAAATTGAACTCTATTAAACTTAAAATCTATTGTTATTTATTCTGGCTTCTCAACATTCCCTCCCAAGTTCTTCCCGCCCTTATTACTCATACAACTATTTCTATTAGAGAAAGAATTAATACAATTCAAGTGCTATTCAAAAATCATATAACTGCTGACAAATAGGGCCAAACAAGAAAATGTTTCAATCACATTTCTTACATCCCTTAGTATTTTTAATTGTATACACATGTGCCATCAGGTCATGTGTTTATGGTATATGCTCTTTACTTTACATTCTGGAATTAAGAGATGATATGAGAGTTATGCAAAAATTGATTGATTGACTAATTGATACCCTCCACCCCCCCTCGCTTCACAATTTTTAAAACATCCCAAATATTAATCTGTGACAAAAAATCTGTAACAGATTTATCAAATTCCATTCAGTGGTGTGGGTGGAGTTGGGGCTAAGAGATGGGTATCCCTTATGTCAATGACAAAGTCCATGTTTTGCAGTGGGAAACCCCAAAAATCTTTCTGATCAAAATGTAAAATATCAGGTGCACAACAGAATTAAGTGACAAAGATTGTGTAAAAGATTTATCAAAATCCATTCAGTGGTGTGGGTGGAGTTGCAGATATGAGTAAGTGTAATGGACGGACTGAGGGCTTCTACAAAGCAGGGGTATAATTAAGTAAATAAACAATGTACCTTTCCAGTTTCTTTGTGAGCACTCTCGGCTAAAGACATAATGATATATTCTTTTTCTATTTGTGAGATTCTTTTATGTTCGGCTGGACTATCACTGACCATAAACATCCATATTACAAACCAAATAAAGTTTGCAGTTCCTGAAAAATACCATTGCTTTACGAGTTCTTGTTCAGGAAATAATACAAGACAAAACAAAATAGATTCCTTTATGGTGATAATCACATATACAGTGTGGGAAACAATTTTAATTTCCAGCTCGCCATCCTGGCCAGTACCAAAACAATAGTACTTTCCAAATTTATGATCTATTAGCCTAAGTTGGCGAGTAGGTTTTCAGACTTACTCGACCACATACAATATTGATAAAAATGAAATAACAAAAACAACCATGTTGAGACTGAGAGCTAGTTAGTTTTCTCTTCCTTTGAGATGAATCTATAATTCTTTCCTTTGTTTTTGATTGATTAAAAACTTTTCCATATTTGAGTTTAAATTTTGGTGCCCATAGAACTTTTCGCCATAAAAAAATAAGTACTGCTTTTCTGACCTTGTGCCCATAAATGAAATTGGTCTATTAACTTCATTTCTTTTAATTCAGTAATAATTTTAATTTCTAACATCATATTTCACCTAGGATTAGTGGAAAATCTAGATATTTTGGTAATATAAATTGTTTTAAATAAAGAAATTAAAAAATAAAATTATGATTATGGCAATCCATACGAGATAGGGATCACCGTAAAGTTTTTAGCACTACCAGTGTAAAGTTAAAACAAGTTTATCGTGGTCAAATATTGTGTTTTGTTTATAATTAAACTGAAGTTAATTACTCTTAAAAACGAAAGAGAAACTACCAGTGTAAAGTTAAAACAAGTTTATCGTGGTCAAATATTGTGTTTTGTTTATAATTAAACTGAAGTTAATTACTCTTAAAAACGAAAGAGAAACATGGCGAATAACATCGTTAACGCTCAGTTATTGTACATTTATCATCAAGTAAGCCTGAATTGTTACATTTTCTTAGAACACGCCAGAGAATTTCAGCTCGCCAAACTGACGAGTAGCGATTGATCTGAGCTCGCCAAAAATCTTCTCTACTCACATTGGGCGAGTTGCGAGCTGTCGTTTCCCATACTGCATATACTTCTCTATAACTGAAATGTGTGCTATGTGTGCTTTTGTTGTATTACACATGTAAAATTTATGAGGACGAGCAAACATTTGATAGTGCATCGATGTTGTGATGTCGGTCCGTGGAATTAATGACATATGTGAAGGTATTCTAGGATACAGAGTTTACAGGAAATTCTTGTCTTCAACAGTTTGCCAAAACTTATTGACTATATAAGGTATCAGGGGGCCTTGTTTGCCGAATGTTTAAGGTATTAGGGGGCCTTGTTTGCCAAATGTTTAAGGTATTAGGGGGCCTCGTCTGCCGAATGTTTAAGGCATTAGTGGGCCTCATCTGCCGAATGTTTAAGGAATTAGGGGGCCTTGTTTGCCGAATGTTTAAGGTATTAGGGGGCCTTGTTTGCCAAATGTTTAAGGTATTAGGGGGCCTCGTCTGCCGAATGTTTAAGGCATTAGTGGGCCTCATCTGCCGAATGTTTAAGGAATTAGGGGGCCTTGTTTGCCGAATGTTTAAGGTATTAGGGGGCCTTGTTTGCCAAATGTTTAAGGTATTAGGGGGCCTCATCTGCCGAATGTTTAAGGCATTAGTGGGCCTCATCTGCCGAATGTTTAAGGAATTAGGGGGCCTTGTTTGCCGAATGTTTTAGGTAATAGGGGACCTTGTTTGCCGAATGTTTAAGGAATTAGGGGGCCTTGTTTGCCGAATGTTTAAGGTATTAGGGGGCCTTGTTTGCCAAATGTTTAAGGTATTAGGGGGCCTCGTCTGCCGAATGTTTAAATCATTAGTGGGCCTCATCTGCCGAATGTTTAAGGAATTAGGGGGCCTTGTTTGCTGAATGTTTTAGGTATTAGGGGACTTTGTTTGCCGAATGTTTAAGGTATTAGTGGGCCTCGTCTGCCGAATGTTAAAGGAATTAGGGGGCCTTGTTTGCTGAATGTTTTAGGTAATAGGGGACCTTGTTTGCCGAATGTTTAAGGTATTAGTGGGCCTCGTCTGCCGAATGTTTAAGGAATTAGGGGGCCTTGTTTGCCGAATGTTTAAGGTATTAGGGGGCCTTGTTTGCCAAATGTTTAAGGTATTAGTGGGCCTCGTCTGCCGAATGTTTAAGGTAATAGGGGGCCTCGTCTGCCGAATGTTTAAGGTATTAGGGGGCCTCGTCTGCCGAATGTTTAAGGTATTAGGGGGCCTTGTTTGCCGAATGTTTAAGGTATTAGGGGGCCTTATTTGCTGAATGTTTAAGGAATTAGGGGGCCTTGTTTGCCGAATGTTAAAGGTATTAGGGGGCCTTATTTGCTGAATGTTTAAGGAATTAGGGGGCCTCGTCTGCCGAATGTTTAAGGAATTAGGGGGCCTTGTTTGCCGAATGTTTAAGGTATTAGGGGGCCTTGTTTGCCGAATGTTTAAGGTATTAGGGGGCCTTGCTTGCCAAATGTTTAAGGTATTAGGGGGCCTAGTTTGCCGAATGTTTCAGGTATTAGGGGGCCTAGTTTGCAGAATGTTTCAGGTATTAGTGGGCCTCGTCTGCCAAATGTTTAAGGTATTAGGGGGCCTTGTTTGCCGAATGTTTAAGGTATTAGGGGGCCTTATTTGCTGAATGTTTAAGGAATTAGGGGGCCTTGTTTGCCAAATGTTTAAGGTATTAGGGGGCCTTGTTTGCCAAATGTTTAAGGTATTAGGGGGCCTTGTTTGCCAAATGTTTAAGGTATTAGGGGGCCTCGTCTGCCGAATGTTTAAGGTATTAGGGGGTCTTGTTTGCTGAATGTTTAAGGAATTAGGGGGCCTTGTTTGCCGAATGTTTTAGGTATTAGGGGACCTTGCTTGCCAAATGTTTTAGGCATTAGGGGGCCTCGTCTGCCGAATGTTTAAGGAATTAGGGGGCCTTGTTTGCCGAATGTTTAAGGTATTAGGGTGCCTCGTTTGCCGAATGTTTAAGGTAATAGGGGACCTTGTTTGCCAAATTAGGGGGCCTCGTCTGCCGAATGTTTAAGGTATTAGTGGGCCTCATCTGCCAAATGTTTAAGGTATTAGGGGGCCTCGTCTGCCGAATGTTTAAGGTATAAGTGGGCCTGGTCTGCCAAATGTTTAAGGAATTAGGGGGCCTTGTTTGCAAAAAAGTTGTAAGGTATAAGGGTGCCTCGTTTGCCGAATGTTTAAGGTATTTGGAGACTTTGCTTGCCAAATGTCTAAGGTATTAGGGGGCCTTGTTTGCCAAATGTTTAAGGTATTAGGGGGCCTTGTTTGCCAAATGTTTAAGGTATTAGGGGGCCTTGTTTGCCAAATGTTTAAGGTATTACTGTGCCTCGTTTGCCGAATGTTTAAGGTATTTGGGGGCCTTGTTTGCCAAATGTTTAAGGTATTAGGGGGCCATGTTTGCCAAATGTTTAAGGTATTAGGGGGCCTCGTCTGCCGAATGTTTAAGGTATTAGGGGGCCTTGTTTGCCGAATGTTTTAGGTATTAGGGGACCTTGCTTGCCAAATGTTTTAGGCATTAGGGGGCCTCGTCTGCCGAATGTTTAAGGAATTAGGGGGCCTTGTTTGCCAAATGTTTAAGGTATTAGGGGGCCTTGTTTGCCAAATGTTTAAGGTATTAGGGGGCCTCGTCTGCCGAATGTTTAAGGTATTAGGGGGTCTTGTTTGCTGAATGTTTAAGGAATTAGGGGGCCTTGTTTGCCAAATGTTTTAGGTATTAGGGGACTTTGCTTGCCAAATGTTTTAGGCATTAGGGGGCCTCGTCTGCCGAATGTTTAAGGAATTAGGGGGCCTTGTTTGCCGAATGTTTAAGGTATTAGGGTGCCTCGTTTGCCGAATGTTTAAGGTAATAGGGGACCTTGTTTGCCAAATTAGGGGGCCTCGTCTGCCGAATGTTTAAGGTATTAGTGGGCCTCATCTGCCAAATGTTTAAGGTATTAGGGGGCCTCGTCTGCCGAATGTTTAAGGTATAAGTGGGCCTGGTCTGCCAAATGTTTAAGGAATTAGGGGGCCTTGTTTGCAAAAAAGTTGTAAGGTATAAGGGTGCCTCGTTTGCCGAATGTTTAAGGTATTTGGAGACTTTGCTTGCCAAATGTCTAAGGTATTAGGGGGCCTTGTTTGCCAAATGTTTAAGGTATTAGGGGGCCTTGTTTGCCAAATGTTTAAGGTATTAGGGGGCCTTGTTTGCCAAATGTTTAAGGTATTACTGTGCCTCGTTTGCCGAATGTTTAAGGTATTTGGGGGCCTTGTTTGCCAAATGTTTAAGGTATTAGGGGGCCATGTTTGCCAAATGTTTAAGGTATTAGGGGGCCTCGTCTGCCGAATGTTTAAGGTATTAGGGGGCCTATTAGGGGACCTTGCTTGCCAAATGTTTTAGGCATTAGGGGGCCTCGTCTGCCGAATGTTTAAGGAATTAGGGGGCCTTGTTTGCCGAATGTTTAAGGTATTAGGGTGCCTCGTTTGCCGAATGTTTAAGGTAATAGGGGACCTTGTTTGCCAAATGTTTTAGGCATTAGGGGGCCTCGTCTGCCGAATGTTTAACGTATTAGTGGGCCTCATCTGCCGAATGTTTAAGGTATTAGGGGGCCTCGTCTGCCGAATGTTTAAGGTATTAGTGGGCCTCGTCTGCCGAATGTTTAAGGAATAAGGGGGCCTTGTTTGCCGAATGTTTAAGGTATTAGGGGGCCTCGTCTGCCGATTGTTTAAGGAATTAGGGGGCCTTGTTTGCCAAATGTTTAAGGTATTAGGGGGCCTTGTTTGCCAAATGTTTTAGGCTTTAGGGGCCTCGTCTGCCGAATGTTTAAGGTATTTAGTCATCTACTATTGATCATGTGCCTGTTAAATGTGAGGCAGCGATCGTCTCACTGATGGCAGAATGTGTTAGGCTCCAATCTTAAACATAATATAGCTGAAAGTGGAGTTCAACACCATTTAAACAAACAAACATGTTTAATGTCACTGTTCCAAGCCAATACTTTATGCCATCATATTTTTCTTTTTTGCTTTTTTTGTTTTTGTTTTTAGTTACTTGATTAAATGAATCACGGTTTGTGTGTGGTTATCTCAACTACAGGGGCCTCAGTGGACGAGTTGTTAAGGTAGTTTGAGTACTATTAATCATGCGGTCTTTCCCAAACTGACATTGCAGGTTCGAGTCTCACTGCGAGCAGGGTTGCACTCGACTCCAATCTAAATTGGCAAGAACTGCTAGTTTTCCTACTGAATGTCTGGGATTTTCTCCAGCTTTCTTCCCTAAATAAAAACTGAATGCCATGATATAGCTGAAAAATGGTTGAAAATGGCATTAAACAACATTCAAACAAACAAATATCTCCACTAATTTGTAACAGTCTTAGAAAGTTATATTTATATTTAGAACTGAATATTGCTGGTTTTTTTACCATATATGGTAACATTGCTAACCAACAATGGATTTTGGTTTATTCAGTACAAAATTGAAGATTATCCCTGCAGTAGTAAACATTCCTGTGGTTAAATCATGTTATTGTTTGTAGCATCTGTTAATAACATGGAATAAATTAATTGTATAAATCAAACAGACAGTATTCCATTCTTACATCAATTTACACATTTTTAAAACAATAATACCATGGTGGTAAAGCTTCCTTACCTAAGACATAAAACACAGATGGCCACCCTCCAGCAAATCCATATTTACATAAGACACCAGCAAGTGGAAAGGTAATTACAATACCAACTTGTGCACCTGTATATGACAACAAATCCATATTTACATTATTTTAAATATTCTGCATCTCTTAGTGACATAGCATCATATTCACAGCACAATTTTGTGTTCGAGGCAAACTTAACATTAATGTCACAGCTGTCACCATAAATAGATCAGGGGAAATCCTGAAACATTAAAAATGTACATACATTTTGATTGAATAGATAATTTTAGCAGCCAATCTGGGACAGATTTACTGGTGAGTTTCGGATTATTATTAACGTTTGCTAATGGAAGTGGCTACAGATGAATTGTAAGAAGGAAATCATTTAACAAAAAAATTGATGACTTTAAAATCAATCGATCTTATACAACTTACAACATTGGTTGTGTATTTAAATTACCAATGATATCAACAGTGTGGTTGTACTATGTAAAGTGTGTCATGATCATCTAATGGGATGTCAATCCCTGTGGCTACTTACAAACATCAATATTTACCTGCATATGTAAATGCTGTAAGCTTAGATCTCTCTAGGGGTGGGGCCCATTTACCCCAAAGAGCATGCATAGCAGGAAAAACAGCACCCTAAAACATAAAATGGTTTAATAATTAGTGTAGAACCGTAAAAAGTAAGAAGCTATAAATAGTAAGACCAAGATTTGTCTGCACTAGTATACTTGACTGATTTGTAGTATCAGCACACTGTTGTATCAGTGGTTCTATTTATATGTCTGACATGTTGGTAAAGACTGAAAATGTCTTTGTGGATGCAGAAAGAACAAAGAAATACCAAAGGGGCTGTTAAATCAAATCCAATTTCTATACTATTAAATTTGGGAGCTTCAATTTAATAGCCATTTTACCAGACATTGGGTTAATCAACATAGCTTCATTAACTAACAAGTGTAAGCGATGCCCCCTCTTCGCTTTCAGGTCCAATTATCTCCCCTTAATGATAACCGAGGTCAATAAAAATCCTTCATGCACATCTACATACAGTTAAACCTGTCTTAGCGACCACCTCCATATAACGACTTCCTGTGTTATGCGACCATATTTATTTCTCCCGAGCATTTTCCCACTCATTTTACCTTTATATAACGACTCCCTGACTTATGCGACTAACGACCATGTTTTCGGTTCATTTTGACCAAGAAAACCTGCCTAAAATGACTATCCGGACTGTTAAAGTCATTTAACAATAAATAAACCCTGTCTGACGAAAAGAAGATTCATAGACCATAGTTCAGATTGCCCTGTAAAATTTGAATAGTGGTAACTGTCGTTATTCGATTTAGTTGCCATTCGGTTTGGAAATGGGGATGTTTCTCACAATGTCGTGCTTATTGTACATTCGCGCCATTTTGTTTTACCAAAAGGGAATTAATCAATACAAAACCGTTGTACACTGGTTCTAAACGACTAGAACTTTCTACAAAGAGTGTATTGTTAAAACACAAGGAAACCAGTAAAGCCGGTACAAAGAAAAATAAAACAACTGAATGTGGGAATAAAGTTGACCTGCTTTAATACAACCGGAATTCAAAAATGCTCATTATTGTTGTATATGTTGTACTTGTGTTATATACATAAAATAAATGTTCTATTTTACTTTTAACTTAATAACACAAACAATACAGGTATACAATTCACTCTTTCACAAGCTGACAACATGACTGTGTTGACTGGTATATATGCAAACATAATGACCTGTGTATAAAGACCCCCTGTCTTATGTGACCTTTTTTTACAATTTCCCTTCAAAGGTCGCTTATGACAGGTTTGACTGTATAATGTACTTCCTTAATGCTAAGTTTCATTAAATTTCATCAAGTGGTTTAGGAGGAGTTGCACTTACGAGATCTCCCACTGAATACTATATTTAAAAAGTCTAAGTCCAATTATCTCCCCTGAATAATATATTACAGTGACGAAAATTCTTCGTGCACATCTACATATGATGTACTTCCTTCATGTAAAGTTTCATAAAAATCTGTGAAGCGGTTTAGGAGGAGAAGCACTTACAAGGGATGTGGTCAGACAGACAGGGTGATTCCTATATACCCCCCCCCCCCCCCCCCCACAAAACAAGTTTGTGGGGGTATAATAAAACCGAAATATCTGCTTTTTCAGATTTGGTTCCGTCTTCGCTAGCCATGTGTTATGATCCAGTCCCCCCTCTCTTCATCTTAGCTAGCCATGTTACAATCCAGTCCCTCCCTCTTGAAGACAGGGGTAACAATCGTAACACTTGACTAGTGAAGATGATATGGTTCCTGTTCTGTAGCGGTTTTGATTTCTATTTTTATATAAGACATGTGATAACTTTTGAAGAGTGAGATGTAGGTCTTAACTGTTTCACAGTTTCCACAAAAATAATTAAAACTGCACATACCTTTAAAAGAGACTATTTGGCAATTGCATTATTCACAGCAAAATTTAAGAACTGAAGTTAACCTTATTTGCACAAAGTTAAAAAAATTTGCCAAAGTTCATTAAAATTTTTTTCCGTTTTTTTACCATTTTCTGAAGAAAAAATCAGTTATTAATATGGCTAAGTTTTGATGCGTGTCCGTCTATTCTCTTGCCTCTGTTCCTTTTTCCAGTTTAAAATGTTCTGATATTGGTACCTTCTAGTACGTTTAAAAAGCATTGGACAAACAAGTGTGGACTGTGAGCACGCTCACAAAGGGATACCCACTGCTTTGCTTCAAGTCCAATTATCTCCCCTGAATAATATCCTACAGCGACGAAAATTCTTCATGCACATCTACATATGATGTACTTCCTTCATGTAAAGTTTCATCAAAATCTGTCAAACGGTTTATGAGGAGTTGCGCTTACGATGTCCCGCACTGAATACTATATTTTTAAACAGGGTTCACCACAGGCTGTTTTAGCGTGGAGGGGCGCCACGCTTGATTTTTCCTCTCCACGCTTCATTTCCAAGCGCCACTTTAAAATCCATGTACATCAATTAACATCACATTCCCAGTTTCACGTTTTAAACCACGAGTGTATTACCATCACTTAATTTTAAACTATAAAGGGTGACCATCAGTCCGGATACGTTTATTGTTAAATAAACATCCTAATTAAGCATATTTTCCGCCCCAGTGATTGTTACCTGTGGAGAGTCGGATGAAGAAACACAGGTAACATACCGATCGCCATTTGTGAGAATATTTAATAACGTATCGGAGACGGAACAAACTAGACAGAAATCCGTATGCATACGATAGCTTTAACCTACGCGAACAGGGATGCGTTTGATGTTGAAATGGTGTGGCAAGAACAGAAAACATGCGTACAATATGCATCTAGAAGCGTTACATGGATCCCCGAGTCTACATCATAATAAAAACGGATATAAATTATAATATCACATGTGAATATTTTATTGAATTTGTAACATTTTAATTGACATTTTAATGAAACTGAGATCAATTCAGTCACAAAATAATAAACAACAGCAATTCTTCTGTTATGTTAATTTCAGTAATCCATGTTCAGTTGCACCAGAGACATATAATAGCATGTCTCTGCATGCACAATTTTTATTATGGAAGTACTGACATTTTCTTTTAAAAAAGACAATTATTATTGACATAGAAATCAAATACTTCTTTAGAAAATATCAAAAGTGTCAAGGCTAGAGGGTTTTCACCATGTAAAAGATAATAACCCATATCCAATCCCAAATTACACTGCAAGGAAACACAAAATTGTATTTTATCAACCAAAGGGAAGACTATGATAAGGTGTATGGCAAGTTTTGTAAGCTATTCAATTAATTAAACTATTCACAAATATGGAAAGAAATTAATTTATTGAATAATATATGTTGAACATTTACCATCTAAGGATTCTGGATAAAAAAAGATTAAAAACATATGGTGAATATTAATATATTTATTTTTTGCATTCGGTTGGTATTAGGGAATCGTCATGTCATGTCTGACAAGTACGGTTCCTCCACCCTTGAATTTTTTTCTGTGGTGAACCCTGTTAAAATCTAAGTCCAATTATCTCCCCTGAATAATATCCGACAGTGACGAAAATTCTTCATGCACATCTACATATGATGTACTTCCTTCATGTAAAGTTTCATCAAAATCTGTCAAGCGGTCTAGGAGGAGAAGCGCTTACAAGGGATGTGGACAGACGGACAGACAGACAGGGTGATTCCTATATACCCCCCCCAAACTAGTTTGGGGGGGGGGGGGGTATAACAAGGACAACACAGAACAAAACAACACACAAAAGCAAGTGACAAACACTCGCTAGAAAATGACAGTGAACTCAGGTGCTCCGGAAGAGTAAGCAGTTCCTGTCAAAGGTCCCAGAGGCCTCCTTCAACACAAAAGTTCAAAAGGAGATTGATTCCATTTATCAGTGCAAACATTATATAACTTACTGAACAAATGCCAAGCAGTATTCTCAGTACAGTTAAGAATACATAACTGACATTTGCTGCTAAAGGCGTTAACAATGTAGCTACGGTGGCCATAAACATACTCCACCCAAACACGCGCTTTCCACCAAACTTCGTAGCAATCCATCCACCTGGGACCTGAGTTACAAGATATCCCCAGAAAAATGCTCCCAATATCAGACCTTGTATGGTTTTATCCCAGACGAACTCACCATCCTGAAAAAAAAACATTTATAATTTATTAAAATAATTTAGTACATAGCAATGTATAGTACAAAACAGAAAGCTTTTTTTTAACAAATTTTTGGATGCTATTTTTAATCCAAGCCAGAGAGAACCTTTCAATTTAAATACTGGACAACCCTTTCATTTATGGGGCAAAATCTGCCCTACATATAAGAATCCATAATTTTGCAGTACAATCCCTCATACACTGAATACACACTTGTACAGAATTTACACATGAACTGCATTTGGATTACAGAGCTGTAGTAAAAATATCTCATAATTAAAACTATTCTTCCATAAATATCTCATAAAATAAAACTATTCTTCCATAAATATCTCATAAAATAAAACTATTCTCCCATAAATATCTCATAATTAAAACTATTCTTCCATAAATATCTCATAAAATAAAACTATTCTCATAAAATAAAACTATTCTTCCATAAATATCTCATAAAATAAAACTATTCTCCCATAAATATCTCATAAAATAAAACTATTCTTCCATAAATATCTCACAAAATAAAACTATTCTTCCATAAATATCTCATAAAATAAAACTTCTTCCATAAATATCTCATAAAATAAAACTGTTCTTCCATAAATATCTCACAAAATAAAACTATTCTTCCATAAATATCTCATCAAATAAAACTGTTCTTCCATAAATATTTCATAAAATACAACTATTCTTTTATAACACAGTAACCATAAATTTATGCAAATAGAAAGTTCAATCAGCCATGTTGTTTTACTGACCATGGCGATCATATGTAATGTATTATACACTTACAATAAACTTGTCAAAATAAGCAAACACCTGGTTACCTTCAATGGTCAACCTTAAAGAGAAACTTCGCAAAAAAATTTTTGGTTGTTGTTGGTGTTTTTTTTGTTTCCTCTTCGTGTCTTAAACTAGATTTTGTAAATGTCCTATGATTTTTTACTTTTGTTGACTGATCTTTTTTCTTATATCTTTGTTTGGACTTTTGTTTTGGCAAAGGTCAGTTAAAACGATTTTCAAAGCAGCATACTTTTTTTTACTTAGATGATACTTAATATAGCCGAAATTTTGCTCGCTGAACATAAAACAACAATAAATCAATCAATCAATTAAAACAAAAAATTAAATGATCATTATTAATTAAAAAAATTTTACCTCAAACAAAGACGTAGAAGATGTGTTACTGTTTGATGAGAAGAGTCCACAGTCTGAAGCCGCTTCCTGACTTTTTTGTTTTGATGAATTCGTCTGTATTGCCGTTTTGTTGACCATACACACTATAGCCACACTCATGTTCACACGTAATGCATACACATTGATACACCCAAAGAAACCCAGAATGGCCAAAGCAAGTCTGCTGGAAGTCCACCATGGCACTGTGACAATATATATGAAGGTAATAACAAAATACTGAACACCAAGACAATTAAAGTCCAAGAAATTTGAACTATGGTCCTGACTACTTGGCATTTCAAAGAAATGGTGGGTAAATAAACAATTAGAAATGTTTTATCAAGAATTTTTAATATTTATAATCTAATAACTAGAGGCTCCCAGGAGCCTGTAATCACTCACCTGGAACACAACTTTATTTAAATTTTTGGTCTAGTTGTTATAGCTTTTAAGTTACTCAGTAACTGGGCTAAAACTGTACATTTCTTCAAAAATTTTGGTCGAGTACAAAAACTCCTATAAGGTACCATCAGACAATACATGTATCTGAAAATTAAATGGTTTGTAGGTCTTGTCCTTTATGTTAATTTTGTAATTTAGTTTTACTCTAGCAGGGATCCTCATTCAAGGGCAATAACTCCTAGTCCTATAAGGAGACATCTACCATTTTCAGACCATTTAAATGAATTGTAAAATTTTTATTAAAGCTGATCATTTTTGGAATTAAATTTTACTTTAGCTGATAGTTTTTAGGTTACAGGAAAAAAACATAAATTTTCATAAAACAATTGTGTTTGTTTGTTTGAATGGTGTTTTAACGCCACTTTCAGCAATTTTTCAGCTATTTCATGGCATCCAGTTTTTAATGGGGGAGGAAGCCAGAGTACCCGGAGAGAACCCCCGACCTGCGGTAGGAAAACTGGCAATCCTTGTCAATTAAGATTGGAGTCGAGTACACCCTGCCTGCAGTGAGGATCGAACCCGCAATCTCAGTGTTGACAGACCACGTGATCAATAGTAAACAAACTACCTTGACCAGTCGGCCACCGAGGCCCCTTAAAACAATTGTATTAAGGGCAGTAACTCATATAGGAGTCATCTGACAATTTCAGACCAATAAAAGTGAATTGTAAGACTTGTATTGCTGATCACTTTTGCCATTTATAGTTTCACTCTAGCTGTTATAGTTTATAAGTTACAGGACAAAAACAGAAAATTTCATTAAAAAATTGTCTTTTAAGGGCAATAACTCTCATAATGATTCATCTGACAATTTCAGACCAGGGAATCTGCTGGGACCCTCCCGGAGTCCCGGGGGACCCCATTTGATGTCAGAGGCATTTTAGTTATACTTTACTACATAAAGTTTTCATTTAAAAATAAAGTATTTTAAAGTAAATGCCTTAACACGATAATTTTATTAATTTTACTATTTTATTTTATTAAGGCTTTCCACTTTAGGAGGGGAAGCTTCCCTGTTATTTGTCTGTTTTTATTTATTTTTTTTCTTTTCCATCATAAATTTTGTTTCGATCCATGTCATAAAGACATATTGTAAAATGAATGTATTAGACACTTTGCAACTTTTTCTTTACAATGTTATTTCCCCGGCTACAAAAAAGTTTGTATGCAGATAAACTTTGAAACTGTAAAAGATGTTGCAATGAAAGTTGTTTCAAAATTGTCAGTAAATGATTGTTACATATCGCGCAAAGGATTTTGAAGATGTCTATAGGAGTTATTTCCCCTTTTTATTGCAAGTATAATTTGAATCATTGTAACTCATGAACCAGCTGTGATAGAGACTTGGGGTTTTCACTGTTGGTCAAGGTCATATTCTTATTTTTGACATTGTATAGTGTGCAGATTTCCTCCATAACGATTAACCATAACTGATACAAAACTGAAACCTTTACCAAAATGTAGATCTTATTAAGATCTTAATTGTCTTTTCTTTTAAATTAACCTTTTAAAAGAGTTATCTTCCCTTGTTTGACTCTCTTCTTCATACCGTAGCATCAACCAAGCTCTCAATACCGTCTTTTATTTTATGTTATTGCATGTAAAAGAAATCATTTAAATCAGCATGAGCGGTACGAAAGTGAAAAAGAGAAAGTGAGTGTGAAAGCTACCCGATATTATACATTGTATGTATCAAATTTGATTATATATGCCCTAACCGGCTGATGATTCACTAAATAAAATTAAGAAATAATTCACGGCGGCTGTGGTTTATCTTGTTTTACCATGGGGTGACCATTTATGTCGTATTATTTTATCCCGAGCGATAGCGACGGATAAAATAACTACATAAATGGTCATCCTGTGGTAAAACAATGATAAATCACAGCCCGTGAATTATTTCTATTCTAATAAGACAACTAGAGTACATTTATAATATTTTCGTACCTATAGAAAACATCATTTCCACCATAAACTGGCTGTTACGTCAATGTAACACACAATATATTGCAACGGATAATTATAGCGCGTGTCGCTATTTATAAGATTTATACGTCATATGCAATAGCTTTCTAGTGGGAGTTACAGTTTTGTAATCGGAACAGCCATTTAAAACACGCCCTTCTCAGCACGTGTTGCTCATAGATAAATCATTTTTTTACCACAGTTTTAGTCTCAAAGCCTTTAAAGCATGTCATATTAGAATACTTGATATTTTATAGTTCAAGATTAGAAGTTTTAAATGCATATTCTTGAATTTTGAAATTGATCACCTAAATTTTGTAATCTAAGCCAGCATTTTTGGATATTTTACCATATTACAATGAAGGGAGAATCGTCCGAGCTCTGAAAGCAACATAACAAAAAAGGGGGAGCATGTGAGAGAATGAGCTGCAAAATTTGTTGATATTTGTTGTCCTCATCCTACATACATTTACATAGCATCAACCAAGCTCTCAATATTGTCTTTTATTTTATTGTATGTAAAAAAGAAATCATTTCAATCAGTATGAGCGGTACGAGTGAAAGAGAGTGTGAAAGCTACCCGATATTATACTAGTACATTGTATGTATCAAATTTGATTATGTATGCCCTAACCGGCTGATGATTTGTTAAATAAAATACTTCATATTTTTATAGATCAAGATTAGAAGTTTTGAATGCATATTCTTGAATTTTTTTAAATTGATCACCTAAATTTTGTAATCTAAGCCAGCATTTTAGGACAAGTTTTACCATATTACAATGAAGGGAGAATCACCCAAGCTCTGAAAGCAACATAACAAAAAAGGGGGAGCATGTGAGAGAATGAGCTGCAAAATTTGTTGATATTTGTTGTCCTCATCCTACATACATTCACAATGTTTCACATTGTAATTTTCTATATATTTCATTTATTTTCTTTCTAATTTAAAGGTCAGTTTTTTTCTAAACTTATTTTGCAAAATTATTAAAGCAATCAATATGAGCAGAGAACATATTCTATCGCAAATTATCTGAAATCAAAGACTTTACCAGATTTGGCATCAACACTGACAACAGGCCCTTTAGTGATCTCGTACTCGTGTTTCGTCATATTTCTGGATCGTTTTGGCGGTGTATTTGTATGGACAGGAAATCAAAACAAACCTCCCGACAACGTGGATAGGTGATGCAATACCGACTGGTTACCGCTATTCGTCTCCTCCGTACATTGCTCGTGGCAACAATTCAAGTCATATTTTTTCCGACGCAGTCGGTATTATATTCACTTTTTACCCTTTGACCTCATGACACTTCACCTCTCGAAAAGCAAGTAACGTGATCCTAATTCTGTTTCTTGATTAGTCAAAAACCAATTTGGCCGGGGGTTCGAAACAGGGTAATGAATTGGACAGGGGTTCGGAACAGGATGGTAAATTGGCAATTTTCCTTCCAAATTGCGTACTATTATTATTAGATTTTGCCGTCTGTTTGTTTATAAAATTATTTCATAGTGCAATTTAAGTATTAAGAACGATCGAGATGAGCTGCAGTTTGTAAAATTTTATATTAAACGACTTGTACAAAAATGTTAAATATTTTTTATTTGAAGTACAGCGCAAATTAAAACGCATATTAACACCCTGGATTTTTCCGGGATTTTATGGAGTGTAAAAGAAACGAAGAGAAGAATTTTTAATTAATTTCTTTAAAAAAATACAAATTAACAATCATTTTATATTCAATTTGATAGTAAATCAAATGTGTCATCATTGTTCTTGGGCGTCCGTCGTAGTACACACAAAGATAGAGAGATGTGGCTCTAATTGTAAAGTATACTTTGCTTAATCAGTAAATTTTAAACTATAAACATTTTATTAAACAATTCTTATATTCAATTTGTTGACATAATTGTATAACTGCTTTTGGTGCTCGCAGAAAAACTTCATTTCTATATCTTAGCGGGGTTTCAATACATAATAGCAATAAACGTTCTGGAATACATGTACATGTATAACAAAGTATTTGTATGTAAATTATCAATTTTGAGTTAACTGTATGCTTGGTAAATCTGTTAATTTTGAAAACACGTAAAAAGGGGGGCGAACACATGTATAAATTAATAATTTCCAACTCGCTTCTAATGGGACTAATGTTAATTTATAGGTTCATGATTTCTTTCACGTAGTAATAATTGTCCGCCAGTACTTCCCCAAAAAAATTTCTATCAAACATTTCTGGTCTATTGAAACGGGGAATTTTATGACAATAATGACGATTCGTAGTTTAATGCATAACTCAATTTATGTCTTTACTGCGTCGGTTATCTTTTTTAAAGATAGTACTTGTTAACCAATATGTTTCACGATACAACACACAATTTATAATTTCGAATGTAGCGTTTTATCTTAATTTATCATCTTGCCTTTTGTGCATTGTTCATGTATTTGTGATTTGCAACCTAATTCTTTGAAGTGATTCCATACTTTGGAATATCGGGTTTTGTAAATTCGTGTTAGGGGTAAACAAGTATCACGGTGTAGAATGGTAACGGACTTATCGCGTTTTTTTCTGTTTAACGGACTAATCGGGTTAAGCAAATGACTGTTCGTGCCAATAAACATGAAGTAACTCAGAAAAATGAGTTCAAATGATATCAAGAAGAGGTAAGTTTTATTTAAAACCATACTCACGGAATACCTATGATAACTCCTAGAAAATGTTACGTCGATGTACCTCGTGGTTATTTCACAAAGTAAAAAACAAATAAAAAAATCGAGAAAAGCAAACATGAATTTCTACCATTCATCGTCAAATGATATAAACAATAACTTTTTATGTTTAGAGATGTCCTGTTTTTAGTTAAAAATACATTCAACAAAGCTCCAGCAGTTAAAATTGAACAATAATCATTTGCTTAACCCGATTAGTCCGTTAAACAGAAAAAAACGCGATAAGTCCGTTACCATTCTACACCGAGTATGCTTCTAATATAGCCTCAATGGCTGAATTAGGCCGTTATCCAATATCCATCTCTGTTATATTACAGTCTATAAAATACTGGTTATATCTATTCAAAGATTCTGACAACAACGGTAAACTAGCATCTAGAACAGCGGAATGTATTGACGAAACTTGCCCGAGTTCATTTAACAAACATATCCTTGAACTGCTAAAAACAATGGGATTTATCCATGTGTGGAATAATAAGAGTACTATGTCTGAAGGCAAGCTCGTATACGCGTTAAGAAAGAAACTTGAAGAAAGATATAACAAATACTTCTTTTCCATCCTCTCTTCTGATGATCATAACAAACTTCGCACATACAACACACTGAAAAAAGAATATAAACCTGAAACCTATACACAACTGAATGTGCCAAGGCAACATATTAAACTTTTATCTAAATTACGAATTTCAAACCATAATCTTGAAATTGAAAGGGGGGCGATACAATAAAACTCCGTCAAATGAACGTCTTTGCAAATCATGTAATATGAATTCCATTTCATCTGCGAGTGCGACTTGTTCGAAAATTCACGAAACTTATTTTTTAAAGATATATCTGAAATTGTATTCGAATTCCGAAACTTTAGTATTCCTGAAAAATTCAAATATTTAATGAATGCGTCTGAAACTGACGTTTTAATCAGATTCTTTTCCTTCTTGGAAGATTGTATGAAGACTCGAAATTCGTCAGAGGGAGTGGCTAGGTCATATAATTATATGAATGTTATATGTTCCGTTTACTTGATATTCTGACATGATATAATTAAAATTTGTAACTTTTTTTTTTAAATAAAGCAACTGTTAACTGTTTTTCAACCATTATATATATAGCTGTTATCTGTTTTCTTAAAAAATGACATTGTTGTCAGTGGCGTAGCTAAGTTCGGACTGCAGTGCACTCAAAACTTACGGAAGGGGTCCTGGTTAAGCCCCACTTAAGCTCCTCGGATATAGCCTTTTACAATTTAATTTTAAGTGTATGGAAGCTTACTTTTCCAATGAAATTGACCCAGTCACGAGTATTCAAACACTTTTATTACAATGCATTTTTATAATACCTTTTTTGTTTGTTTGTTTATTTGTTTGTTTGATGGTGTTTAACGCCACTTTCGGCAATTTTTCATCTATATCATGGCGTCCAGTTTTTATTGGGGGAGGAAGCCGGAGTACCTGGAGAAAACCCCTGACCTTCGGTAGCAAAACAAGCAATCCTTGTCAATTAATATTGGAGTCGAGTACACCCTGCTTGCAGTGAGAATCGAACTCTCAGTGTTGACAGACCACGTGATCAATAGTAGACGAACTACCTTGAACACTCGGCCACAGAGGCCCCAATACCTTTTTTGTAAGAATCTTTCAGCCAGGGATGTTCCAATGATTGATTAAAGGAATAAAGACACATACAAAAACTTGCCGTTTGTTTTTTTTTCGATTTTTGAACTCACTGTTTAATGTTTTCTCCCGTAAATTGCTGTTATCTGTTATCATTATTTTAAATTTACTAGTGTTATTTGTTTTTTGGAAAATAGTTAACCTGTTAATGGACCACCTCTAGCCCCCTCTTTAAATGAATAAATGGATTCAATTCCTATCAAACCGCACTCGAGTTGTCCTTGGAGTTATAACATCAGAATATGTACCGCTCGAGGGTGCCCCAAGGTTCTGTCTTGGAACCTAGTCTGTTTCTGTTTATTTAGACAATATCAAATGATTGAAAGGGTCTCGATGGCCGAGTGGTTATGGTAGTTCGTCTTCTATTGATCACGTGGTCTGTCAACACTGAGATTGTGGGTTCGAGCCTCACTGCGGGCAGGGTGAGTTCGACTCCAATCTTAATTGACATGGATTGCCAGTTTTCCTACCGAAGGTCGGGGTTTTCTCCGGGTACACCGGCTTCCTCCCCAATAAAAACTGGACGCCATGATATAGTTAAAAAATTGCTGAAAGTTGCGTTAAACAACATTCAAACAAACAAACAAAAAATGTCCATCAACGGCTCTGATAAATAATCAAAGGTACACATCAGGCACAGCCTGTATAGGTGTTCCATAAAAATAGTTGACAATATAATATCTAAACAAGAAAAACTACATAGTGTACATCGGGTAACGTATAGACAATGTAGATCAATGTAATATCCAAACAAGAACAACTACTTTGACAACGTATTATCTATACAAGAAAAACTACTTAGTGGACATCGGGTATAGTATAGACAATGTAGTATCTAAACAAGAAAAACTACTTAGTGGACATCGAGTATAGTATAGACAATGTAATATCTAAACAAGAAAAACAACTTAGTGAACATCGGGTATATTATACACAATGTAATATCTAAACAAGAAAAACTACTTAGTGAACATCGGGTGTAGTATAGACAATGTAATAGCTAAACAAGAAAAACTACTTAGTGGGCATCGGGTATAGTATTGACAATGTAGATCAATGTAATATCTAATCAAGATAAACTACTTAGTGAACATCGGGTATATTATAGACAATGTAATATCTAAACAAGAAATACTACTTAGTGGAAATCGAGTATAGTATAAACAATGTAATATCTAAACAAGAAAAACAACTTAGTGAACATAGAGTCAAGTATAGACCAATTATAAACAAGAAAAACTATTTAGTGAACATCGGGTATAGTATAGACAATGAATATCTAAACAAGAAATACTACTTAGTGAACATCGGGTATATTATACACAATGTAATATGTAAACAAGAAAAACTACTTAGTGAACATCGGGTGCATGTAGTATAGACAATGTAATAGCTAAACAAGAAAAACTACTTAGTGGGCATCGGGTATAGTATTGACAATGTAGATCAATGTAATATCTAATCAAGATAAACTGCTTAGTGAACATCGGGTATATTATAGACAATGTAATATCTAAACAAGAAATACTACTTAGTGGAAATCGAGTATAGTATAGACGATGTAATATCCAAACAAGAAAAAGTACTTAGTGAACATCGGGTATAGTATAGACAATGTAATATCCAAACAAGAAATACTACTTAGTGGACATCGAGTATGGTATAGACGATGTAATATCCAAACAAGAAAAACTACTTAGTGGACATCAGGTATAGTATAGACAATTTAATATATCAATAAGAAAAACTACTTAGTGAACATCGGGTATAGTATAGACAATGTAATATCTAAACAAGAAAAACTACTAAGTGAACATCGGGTACATTATAGACAATGTAATATCCAAACAAGAAAAACTACTTAGTGAACATCGAGCATAGTATTGACAATGTAATATCTAAACAAGAAATACTACTTAGTGGACATCGAGTATAGTATAGACAATGTAATATCCAAACAAAAAAACTACTTAGTGGACATCCAGCAAAGTATAGACAATGTAATATCTAAACAAGAAATACTACTTAGTGAACATCGAGTATAGTATAGACAATGTAATATCTAAACAAAAAAAAACTACTTAGTGGACATCAAGCAAAGTATAGACAATGTAATATCTAAACAAGAAATACTACTTAGTGGACATGGGTTATAGTATAGACAATGTAATATCCAAACAAGAAATACTCCTTAGTGAACATCGGGTATAGTATAGACAATGTAATATCTAAACAAGAAAAACTACTTAGTGGACATGGGTTATAGTATAGACAATGTAATATCTAAACAAGAAATACTACTTAGTGAACATCGAGTATAGTATAGACAATGTAATATCCAAACACGAAATACTACTTAGTTGACATCGAGTATAGTATAGACAATGTAATATCTAAACAAGAAAAACTACTTAGTGAACATCGGGTACAGTATAGACAATGTAATGTCTAAACAAGAAATACTTCTTAGTGGACATCGAGTATAGTATAGACAATGTAATATCTAAACAAGAAATACTACATAGTGGACATCGGGTATAGTATTGACAATGTATTATCCAAACAAGAAATACTACTTAGTGAACATCGAGTATAGTATAGACAATGTATATCTAAACAAGAAATATTACTTAGTGGACATCGGGTATAATATAGACAATGTAATATCCAAACAAGAAACACTACTTAGTGGACATCGAGTATAGTATAGACAATGTAATATCCAAACAAGAAATACTACTTAGTGAACATCGGGTATAGTATAGACAATGTAATATCTAAACAAGAAAAACTACTTAGTGGACATGGGTTATAGTATAGACAATGTAATATCTAAACAAGAAATACTACTTAGTGAACATCGAGTATAGTATAGACAATGTAATATCCAAACACGAAATACTACTTAGTGGACATCGAGTATAGTATAGACAATGTAATATCCAAACAAGAAAAACTACTTAGTGGACATCGGGTATAGTATAGACAATGTATTATCTAAACAAGAAAAACTACTTAGTGAAATCGAGTATAGTATAGACAATGTAATATCTAAACAAGAAATACTACTTAGTGAACATCGGGTATAGTATAGACAATGTAATATCCAAACAAGAAAAACTACTTAGTGGACATCGAGTATAGTATAGACAATGTAATCTCTAAAAAAACACAAAATACTACTTAGTTTACATCGGGTATAGTATAGACAATGTAATATCTAAACAAGAAAAATTACTTAGTGAACATCGGGTACAGTATAGACAATGTAATGTCTAAACAAGAAATACTTCTTAGTGGACATCGAGTATAGTATAGACAATGTAAGCTCTAAACAAGAAATACTACTTAGTTTACATCGGGTATAGTATAGACAATGTAATCTCTAAACAAGAAAAATTACTTAGTGGACATCGAGTATAGTATAGACAATGTAATATCTAAACAAGAAAAACTACTTAGTGGACATCGGGTATAATATAGACAGTGTAATATCTAAGCAAGAAAAACTACTTAGTGGACATCGGGTATAGTATAGACAATGTAATATCTAAACAAGAAAAATTACTTAGTGGACATCGAGTATAGTATAGACAGTGTAATATCTAAGCAAGAAATACTACTTAGTGAACATCGGGTACAGTATAGACAATGTAATGTCTAAACAAGAAATACTACATAGTGGACATCGGGTATAGTATTGACAATGTATTATCCAAACAAGAAATACTACTTAGTGAACATCGAGTATAGTATAGACAATGTATATCTAAACAAGAAATACTACTTAGTGGACATCGGGTATAATATAGACAATGTAATATCCAAACAAGAAACACTACTTAGTGGACATCGAGTATAGTATAGACAATGTAATATCCAAACAAGAAATACTACTTAGTGAACATCGGGTATAGTATATAGACAATGTAATATCCAAACAAGAACAACTACTTAGTGAACATCGGGTATAGTATAGACAATGTAATATCCAAACAAGAAAAATTACTTAGTGGACATCGAGTATAGTATAGACATTGTAATATCTAAGCAAGAAATACTACTTAGTGGACATCGGGTATAGTATAGACAATGTAATATCCAAACAAGAACAACTACTTAGTGAACATCGGGTATAGTATAGACAATGTAATATCCAAACAAGAAAAACTACTTAGTGAACATTGAGTATAGTATAGACAGTGTAATATCTTAACAAGAAGTACTTCTTAGTGGACATCGAGTATAGTATAGACAATGTAATATCTAACAAGAAATACTACTTAGTGGACATTGAGTATAGTATAGACAAAGTAGTATCTAAACAAGAACAACTACTTAGTGAACATCGGGTATAGTATAGACAATGTAATATCTAAACAAGAAAAACTAGTTATTGAACATCGGGTAGAGTATAGACAATGTAATATCTTAACAAGAAGTACTTCTTAGTGGACATCGAGTATAGTATAGACAATGTAATATCTAAACAAGAAAAACTACTTAGTGGACATCGAGTATAGTATAGACAATGTAATATCTAACAAGAAATACTACTTAGTGGACATCGGGTATAGTATAGACATATTAATTATTAGTATTTTTTTTCGCGAGACAAGGATTATCAGGTCTATATCAGATGAGCTCGTAGAGCGAATTTGATATGGACCTGATAATCCTTGTCGAGCGAAAAAAAATACTAATACTTTTTTTATCGGTAATTTCTCAATTTAAATACATCTTTTTTTATTTGTTTTCGTTTTTTTTACGCATTTGATGTTATTTTGCTTTGTAATAGTGCCGTTTTTACGGTTAGAATCTGTGCACTACTTCTTTTGTACAATTGTTATGCGTAATGCGGTCTGACATGACGTCACTTATACCTCATTCATTCAAAAACTGTTAAAGCGATTGTACGCACGGAGACGGAGGGAATTGAATGGAGAGGAAATGTCAATCTGAAACCATTTTCAGCGTTAAGAAAAAGTTTAAAGAGGTAGGTTATCATGTTTGAAAACTATATTAATGTTCCTTCACAGAAGAAGATGATTCTGATTACGATTTCTTTCACTGACCGGCATGGCCGTGTGCATGTCAGTTATTCCGTTTATGGGGCTACCGATATTGATAAATCAATCCATATTGATTTCTTACCCCCTAAATATGTAATGAAAATTGCTGCCTGTGTAACACCAAATAATTAGTTGCCTATAGTATAAAGGGCTATAGCCTATCTACACTTTCAAGACACGTTTATCGCCGAAATTCGATACTGCCATACAAAAAGGGGGGGTATTGTATGTACATTGTTCGTTATTCTTATTTCAGGAGATGAATAAGATACTCTCTAGATACTGATTGTGTGTTGCGTTTTATATTTTGTAACACTTCTTAGTGTCTGGACAGGTCTGATTAATTGCAGCATAGATGTATTGGTTTTTTTCGTGATGTTTGTTTTCCTTAATATTAATTATTAATGAGCTTTGGTCAGTGATGCGCGATTGGTCAAAAAGTAAGGCAGATTCTTCCGCAATGTGTTCGCATGTTCACATTTGTTCGCATGACAAATGACCAACAGCTGATAATTTCTAGTATCACTAGTCGTTGTTCTTCTGAGCGTTGATACTAATTTTATTGGTAGTAAAGATCAAAGGAAATTGTAACAAATTACCGATAAAATGTAATATCTAAACAAGAAAAACTACTTAATGGACATGGGTTACAGTATAGACAATGTAATATCTAACAGGGTTCACCACAGAAAAAAATTCAAGGGTGAAGGAACCGTACTCGTCAGACATGTCGATTCCCTAATACCAACTGAAAGCAAAAAATAAATATATAAATATATTCACCATATGTTTTTAATGTTTCTTTATCCAGCATTCTTAGATGGTAAATGTTCAACATATAGCCTATTATTCAATAAATTAATTAATTTCCATATTAGTGAATAGATTAATTAATTGAAGAGCTTACAAAACTTGCCCTACACCTTATCATAGTCTTCCCTTTGGGTGATAAAATACAATTTTGTGTTTCCTTGCAGTGTGATTTGGGATTGGATATGGGTTACTATCTTATCATGGTGAAAACCCTCTACCCTCTACACTTTTTATATTTTCTAAAGAAGTATTATATTTCTATGTCCACAATAATTGCCTTTTGAAAAGAAAATTTCAGTACTTCCATAAAAAAAATGTGCATCCAGAGACATGCAATTAAATGTCTCTGGTGCAACTGACCTTGGATTACTGAAATTAACATACAGAAGAATTGCTGTTTTTATTTTGTGACTGAATTGATCTCAGTTTCATAAAATGTCAATTAAAATGTTACAAATTCAATAAAATGTTCACATGTAATATTATAAGTTTAATTCTTGTTTATATCCGTTTTTATTATGATGTAGACTCAGGGATTCATGTAACGCTTCTAGATGCATATTGTACGCATGTTTTCAGTTCTTGCCACACTATTTCAACATCAAACGCATCCCTGTTCTCGTAGGCTATCGTATGCGTACGGATTTCCGTCTAGTTTGTTCCGTCTCCGATGCGTTATTAAATATTCTCACAAATGGCGATCGATGTTACCTGTGTTTCTTCATCCGATTATCCGCAGGTAACAATCACTCGGGCGGAAAATATGCTTAATTAGGATGTTTATTTAACAAAAAACGTGTCAGGGCTGATGGTCACCCTTTATAGTTGAAAATTAAGCGATGGTAATTACACTCGTTGTTTAAAAAGTGAAACCGAGAATGTGATGTAAATTGAGTCGTGGCGTATACATGGATTTTAAAGTGGCGCATGGAAATGAAGCGCGGCGGGGAAAAATCAAGCGTGGCGGCCCTCCACGCTTAAACAGCCTGTGGTGAACCCTGATCTAAACAAGAAATACTACTTAGTGGACATGGGTTATAGTATAGACAATGTAATATCCAAACAAGAAATACTCCTTAGTGAACATCGGGTATAGTATAGACAATGTAATATCTAAACAAGAAAAACTACTTAGTGGACATGGGTTATAGTATAGACAATGTAATATCTAAACAAGAAATACTACTTAGTGAACATCGAGTATAGTATAGACAATGTAATATCCAAACACGAAATACTACTTAGTTGACATCGAGTATAGTATAGACAATGTAATATCTAAACAAGAAAAACTACTTAGTGAACATCGGGTACAGTATAGACAATGTAATGTCTAAACAAGAAATACTTCTTAGTGGACATCGAGTATAGTATAGACAATGTAATATCTAAACAAGAAATACTACATAGTGGACATCGGGTATAGTATTGACAATGTATTATCCAAACAAGAAATACTACTTAGTGAACATCGAGTATAGTATAGACAATGTATATCTAAACAAGAAATATTACTTAGTGGACATCGGGTATAATATAGACAATGTAATATCCAAACAAGAAACACTACTTAGTGGACATCGAGTATAGTATAGACAATGTAATATCCAAACAAGAAATACTACTTAGTGGACATCGGGTATAGTATAGACAATGTAATATCTAAACAAGAAAAACTACTTAGTGGACATGGGTTATAGTATAGACAATGTAATATCTAAACAAGAAATACTACTTAGTGAACATCGAGTATAGTATAGACAATGTAATATCCAAACACGAAATACTACTTAGTGGACATCGAGTATAGTATAGACAATGTAATATCCAAACAAGAAAAACTACTTAGTGGACATCGGGTATAGTATAGACAATGTATTATCTAAACAAGAAAAACTACTTAGTGAAATCGAGTATAGTATAGACAATGTAATATCTAAACAAGAAATACTACTTAGTGAACATCGGGTATAGTATAGACAATGTAATATCCAAACAAGAAAAACTACTTAGTGGACATCGAGTATAGTATAGACAATGTAATCTCTAAACACAAAATACTACTTAGTTTACATCGGGTATAGTATAGACAATGTAATATCTAAACAAGAAAAATTACTTAGTGAACATCGGGTACAGTATAGACAATGTAATGTCTAAACAAGAAATACTTCTTAGTGGACATCGAGTATAGTATAGACAATGTAAGCTCTAAACAAGAAATACTACTTAGTTTACATCGGGTATAGTATAGACAATGTAATCTCTAAACAAGAAAAATTACTTAGTGGACATCGAGTATAGTATAGACAATGTAATATCTAAACAAGAAAAACTACTTAGTGGACATCGGGTATAATATAGACAGTGTAATATCTAAGCAAGAAAAACTACTTAGTGGACATCGGGTATAGTATAGACAATGTAATATCTAAACAAGAAAAATTACTTAGTGGACATCGAGTATAGTATAGACAGTGTAATATCTAAGCAAGAAATACTTCTTAGTGAACATCGGGTACAGTATAGACAATGTAATGTCTAAACAAGAAATACTTCTTAGTGGACATCGAGTATAGTATAGACAATGTAATATCTAAACAAGAAATACTACATAGTGGACATCGGGTATAGTATTGACAATGTATTATCCAAACAAGAAATACTACTTAGTGAACATCGAGTATAGTATAGACAATGTATATCTAAACAAGAAATACTACTTAGTGGACATCGGGTATAATATAGACAATGTAATATCCAAACAAGAAACACTACTTAGTGGACATCGAGTATAGTATAGACAATGTAATATCCAAACAAGAAATACTACTTAGTGAACATCGGGTATAGTATAGACAATGTAATATCCAAACAAGAACAACTACTTAGTGAACATCGGGTATAGTATAGACAATGTAATATCCAAACAAGAAAAATTACTTAGTGGACATCGAGTATAGTATAGACAGTGTAATATCTAAGCAAGAAATACTACTTAGTGGACATCGGGTATAGTATAGACAATGTAATATCCAAACAAGAACAACTACTTAGTGAACATCGGGTATAGTATAGACAATGTAATATCCAAACAAGAAAAACTACTTAGTGAACATTGAGTATAGTATAGACAGTGTAATATCTTAACAAGAAGTACTTCTTAGTGGACATCGAGTATAGTATAGACAATGTAATATCTAACAAGAAATACTACTTAGTGGACATTGAGTATAGTATAGACAAAGTAGTATCTAAACAAGAACAACTACTTAGTGAACATCGGGTATAGTATAGACAATGTAATATCTAAACAAGAAAAACTAGTTATTGAACATCGGGTAGAGTATAGACAATGTAATATCTTAACAAGAAGTACTTCTTAGTGGACATCGAGTATAGTATAGACAATGTAATATCTAAACAAGAAAAACTACTTAGTGGACATCGAGTATAGTATAGACAATGTAATATCTAACAAGAAATACTACTTAGTGGACATCGGGTATAGTATAGACATATTAATTATTAGTATTTTTTTTCGCTCGACAAGGATTATCAGGTCTATATCAGATGAGCTCGTAGAGCGAATCTGATATGGACCTGATAATCCTTGTCGAGCGAAAAAAAATACTAATACTTTTTTTATCGGTAATTTCTCAATTTAAATACATCTTTTTTTATTTGTTTTCGTTTTTTTTACGCATTTGATGTTATTTTGCTTTGTAATAGTGCCGTTTTTACGGTTAGAATCTGTGCACTACTTCTTTTGTACAATTGTTATGCGTAATGCGGTCTGACATGACGTCACTTATACCTCATTCATTCAAAAACTGTTAAAGCGATTGTACGCACGGAGACGGAGGAAATTGAATGGAGAGGAAATGTCAATCTGAAACCATTTTCAGCGTTAAGAAAAAGTTTAAAGAGGTAGGTTATCATGTTTGAAAACTATATTAATGTTCCTTCACAGAAGAAGATGATTCTGATTACGATTTCTTTCACTGACCGGCATGGCCGTGTGCATGTCAGTTATTCCGTTTATGGGGCTACCGATATTGATAAATCAATCCATATTGATTTCTTACCCCCTAAATATGTAATGAAAATTGCTGCCTGTGTAACACCAAATAATTAGTTGCCTATAGTATAAAGGGCTATAGCCTATCTACACTTTCAAGACACGTTTATCGCCGAAATTCGATACTGCCATACAAAAAGGGGGGGTATTGTATGTACATTGTTCGTTATTCTTATTTCAGGAGATGAATAAGATACTCTCTAGATACTGATTGTGTGTTGCGTTTTATATTTTGTAACACTTCTTAGTGTCTGGACAGGTCTGATTAATTGCAGCATAGATGTATTGGTTTTTTTTCGTGATGTTTGTTTTCCTTAATATTAATTATTAATGAGCTTTGGTCAGTGATGCGCGATTGGTCAAAAAGTAAGGCAGATTCTTCCGCAATGTGTTCGCATGTTCACATTTGTTCGCATGACAAATGACCAACAGCTGATAATTTCTAGTATCACTAGTCGTTGTTCTTCTGAGCGTTGATACTAATTTTATTGGTAGTAAAGATCAAAGGAAATTGTAACAAATTACCGATAAAATGTAATATCTAAACAAGAAAAACTACTTAATGGACATGGGTTACAGTATAGACAATGTAATATCTAACAGGGTCCACCACAGAAAAAAATTCAAGGGTGAAGGAACCGTACTCGTCAGACATGTCGATTCCCTAATACCAACTGAAAGCAAAAAATAAATATATAAATATATTCACCATATGTTTTTAATGTTTCTTTATCCAGCATTCTTAGATGGTAAATGTTCAACATATAGCCTATTATTCAATAAATTAATTAATTTCCATATTAGTGAATAGATTAATTAATTGAAGAGCTTACAAAACTTGCCCTACACCTTATCATAGTCTTCCCTTTGGGTGATAAAATACAATTTTGTGTTTCCTTGCAGTGTGATTTGGGATTGGATATGGGTTACTATCTTATCATGGTGAAAACCCTCTACCCTCTACACTTTTTATATTTTCTAAAGAAGTATTATATTTCTATGTCCACAATAATTGCCTTTTGAAAAGAAAATTTCAGTACTTCCATAAAAAAAATGTGCATCCAGAGACATGCAATTAAATGTCTCTGGTGCAACTGACCTTGGATTACTGAAATTAACATACAGAAGAATTGCTGTTTTTATTTTGTGACTGAATTGATCTCAGTTTCATAAAATGTCAATTAAAATGTTACAAATTCAATAAAATGTTCACATGTAATATTATAAGTTTAATTCTTGTTTATATCCGTTTTTATTATGATGTAGACTCAGGGATTCATGTAACGCTTCTAGATGCATATTGTACGCATGTTTTCAGTTCTTGCCACACTATTTCAACATCAAACGCATCCCTGTTCTCGTAGGCTATCGTATGCGTACGGATTTCCGTCTAGTTTGTTCCGTCTCCGATGCGTTATTAAATATTCTCACAAATGGCGATCGATGTTACCTGTGTTTCTTCATCCGATTATCCGCAGGTAACAATCACTCGGGCGGAAAATATGCTTAATTAGGATGTTTATTTAACAAAAAACGTGTCAGGGCTGATGGTCACCCTTTATAGTTGAAAATTAAGCGATGGTAATTACACTCGTGGTTTAAAAAGTGAAACCGAGAATGTGATGTAAATTGAGTCGTGGCGTATACATGGATTTTAAAGTGGCGCATGGAAATGAAGCGCGGCGGGGAAAAATCAAGCGTGGCGGCCCTCCACGCTTAAACAGCCTGTGGTGAACCCTGATCTAAACAAGAAATACTACTTAGTGGACATGGGTTATAGTATAGACAATGTAATATCCAAACAAGAAATACTCCTTAGTGAACATCGGGTATAGTATAGACAATGTAATATCTAAACAAGAAAAACTACTTAGTGGACATGGGTTATAGTATAGACAATGTAATATCTAAACAAGAAATACTACTTAGTGAACATCGAGTATAGTATAGACAATGTAATATCCAAACACGAAATACTACTTAGTTGACATCGAGTATAGTATAGACAATGTAATATCTAAACAAGAAAAACTACTTAGTGAACATCGGGTACAGTATAGACAATGTAATGTCTAAACAAGAAATACTTCTTAGTGGACATCGAGTATAGTATAGACAATGTAATATCTAAACAAGAAATACTACATAGTGGACATCGGGTATAGTATTGACAATGTATTATCCAAACAAGAAATACTACTTAGTGAACATCGAGTATAGTATAGACAATGTATATCTAAACAAGAAATATTACTTAGTGGACATCGGGTATAATATAGACAATGTAATATCCAAACAAGAAACACTACTTAGTGGACATCGAGTATAGTATAGACAATGTAATATCCAAACAAGAAATACTACTTAGTGAACATCGGGTATAGTATAGACAATGTAATATCTAAACAAGAAAAACTACTTAGTGGACATGGGTTATAGTATAGACAATGTAATATCTAAACAAGAAATACTACTTAGTGAACATCGAGTATAGTATAGACAATGTAATATCCAAACACGAAATACTACTTAGTGGACATCGAGTATAGTATAGACAATGTAATATCCAAACAAGAAAAACTACTTAGTGGACATCGGGTATAGTATAGACAATGTATTATCTAAACAAGAAAAACTACTTAGTGAAATCGAGTATAGTATAGACAATGTAATATCTAAACAAGAAATACTACTTAGTGAACATCGGGTATAGTATAGACAATGTAATATCCAAACAAGAAAAACTACTTAGTGGACATCGAGTATAGTATAGACAATGTAATCTCTAAACACAAAATACTACTTAGTTTACATCGGGTATAGTATAGACAATGTAATATCTAAACAAGAAAAATTACTTAGTGAACATCGGGTACAGTATAGACAATGTAATGTCTAAACAAGAAATACTTCTTAGTGGACATCGAGTATAGTATAGACAATGTAAGCTCTAAACAAGAAATACTACTTAGTTTACATCGGGTATAGTATAGACAATGTAATCTCTAAACAAGAAAAATTACTTAGTGGACATCGAGTATAGTATAGACAATGTAATATCTAAACAAGAAAAACTACTTAGTGGACATCGGGTATAATATAGACAGTGTAATATCTAAGCAAGAAAAACTACTTAGTGGACATCGGGTATAGTATAGACAATGTAATATCTAAACAAGAAAAATTACTTAGTGGACATCGAGTATAGTATAGACAGTGTAATATCTAAGCAAGAAATACTTCTTAGTGAACATCGGGTACAGTATAGACAATGTAATGTCTAAACAAGAAATACTTCTTAGTGGACATCGAGTATAGTATAGACAATGTAATATCTAAACAAGAAATACTACATAGTGGACATCGGGTATAGTATTGACAATGTATTATCCAAACAAGAAATACTACTTAGTGAACATCGAGTATAGTATAGACAATGTATATCTAAACAAGAAATACTACTTAGTGGACATCGGGTATAATATAGACAATGTAATATCCAAACAAGAAACACTACTTAGTGGACATCGAGTATAGTATAGACAATGTAATATCCAAACAAGAAATACTACTTAGTGAACATCGGGTATA
The DNA here is from genome assembly GCA_944474755.1 of Limnoperna fortunei. Taxonomy (NCBI): domain Eukaryota; kingdom Metazoa; phylum Mollusca; class Bivalvia; order Mytilida; family Modiolidae; genus Limnoperna; species Limnoperna fortunei. The sequence goes on from OX104116.1 coordinate 91,664,607, forward strand.
GTATAGACAATGTAATATCCAAACAAGAACAACTACTTAGTGAACATCGGGTATAGTATAGACAATGTAATATCCAAACAAGAAAAATTACTTAGTGGACATCGAGTATAGTATAGACAGTGTAATATCTAAGCAAGAAATACTACTTAGTGGACATCGGGTATAGTATAGACAATGTAATATCCAAACAAGAACAACTACTTAGTGAACATCGGGTATAGTATAGACAATGTAATATCCAAACAAGAAAAACTACTTAGTGAACATTGAGTATAGTATAGACAGTGTAATATCTTAACAAGAAGTACTTCTTAGTGGACATCGAGTATAGTATAGACAATGTAATATCTAACAAGAAATACTACTTAGTGGACATTGAGTATAGTATAGACAAAGTAGTATCTAAACAAGAACAACTACTTAGTGAACATCGGGTATAGTATAGACAATGTAATATCTAAACAAGAAAAACTAGTTATTGAACATCGGGTAGAGTATAGACAATGTAATATCTTAACAAGAAGTACTTCTTAGTGGACATCGAGTATAGTATAGACAATGTAATATCTAAACAAGAAAAACTACTTAGTGGACATCGAGTATAGTATAGACAATGTAATATCTAACAAGAAATACTACTTAGTGGACATCGGGTATAGTATAGACATATTAATTATTAGTATTTTTTTTCGCGAGACAAGGATTATCAGGTCTATATCAGATGAGCTCGTAGAGCGAATCTGATATGGACCTGATAATCCTTGTCGAGCGAAAAAAAATACTAATACTTTTTTTATCGGTAATTTCTCAATTTAAATACATCTTTTTTTATTTGTTTTCGTTTTTTTTACGCATTTGATGTTATTTTGCTTTGAAATAGTGCCGTTTTTACGGTTAGAATCTGTGCACTACTTCTTTTGTACAATTGTTATGCGTAATGCGGTTTGACATGACGTCACTTATACCTCATTCATTCAAAAACTGTTAAAGCGATTGTACGCACGGAGACGGAGGGAATTGAATGGAGAGGAAATGTCAATCTGAAACCATTTTCAGCGTTAAGAAAAAGTTTAAAGAGGTAGGTTATCATGTTTGAAAACTATATTAATGTTCCTTCACAGAAGAAGATGATTCTGATTACGATTTCTTTCACTGACCGGCATGGCCGTGTGCATGTCAGTTATTCCGTTTATGGGGCTACCGATATTGATAAATCAATCCATATTGATTTCTTACCCCCTAAATATGTAATGAAAATTGCTGCCTGTGTAACACCAAATAATTAGTTGCCTATAGTATAAAGGGCTATAGCCTATCTACACTTTCAAGACACGTTTATCGCCGAAATTCGATACTGCCATACAAAAAGGGGGGGTATTGTATGTACATTGTTCGTTATTCTTATTTCAGGAGATGAATAAGATACTCTCTAGATACTGATTGTGTGTTGCGTTTTATATTTTGTAACACTTCTTAGTGTCTGGACAGGTCTGATTAATTGCAGCATAGATGTATTGGTTTTTTTTCGTGATGTTTGTTTTCCTTAATATTAATTATTAATGAGCTTTGGTCAGTGATGCGCGATTGGTCAAAAAGTAAGGCAGATTCTTCCGCAATGTGTTCGCATGTTCACATTTGTTCGCATGACAAATGACCAACAGCTGATAATTTCTAGTATCACTAGTCGTTGTTCTTCTGAGCGTTGATACTAATTTTATTGGTAGTAAAGATCAAAGGAAATTGTAACAAATTACCGATAAAATGTAATATCTAAACAAGAAAAACTACTTAATGGACATGGGTTACAGTATAGACAATGTAATATCTAAACAAGAAATACTCCTTAGTGAACATCGAGTATAGTATAGACAATGTAATATCTAAACAAGAAATACTACTTAGTGGACATCAGGTATAGTATAGACAATGTAATATCCAAACAAAAAAAAACTACTTAGTGGACATCGAGTATAGTATAGACAATGTAATATCTAAACAAGAAAAACTACTTAGTGGACATCGGGTATAGTATAGACAATGTAATATCTAAACAAGAAATACTACTTAGTGGACATCGAGTATAGTATAGACAATGTAATATCTAAACAAGAAATACTACTTAGTGAACATCGAGTATAGTATAGACAATGTAATATCCAAACAAGAAAAACTACTTAGTGGACATCAGGTATAGTATAGACAATGTAATATCTAAACCAGAAAAACTACTTAGTGAACATCGGGTATAGTATAGACAATGTAATATCTAAACAAGAAAAACTACTTAGTGGACATCAGGTATAGTATAGACAATGTAATATCTAAACAAGAAAAACTACTATAGTAAACGTTGCCGTGTCGTTCCGACGGGTTTTGCATGACAAAATAAAAACTGCTTACCGCGTTTGGTCGAGTTTATGGTCCTTGTGTAGATCTCATATTACAATTTTTGAAATCAATTCTATGCCAATTGTAAATTTGTACTTGAACCTTATGATTTTTTTTAGTTTTGTGTATCATTATGAATGCATACTAGATATATGGCGTGAGCCAGTAATTACTGATGCTAATTATATGTAATTTGACCTTTTCTAAATCTCTGAGCCGCGCATGAGTTTTCAGGAGAGTATAAAAGCGAGCGAGAATCGCAATGGTGACATAACGTATCTGACTGTTGAGAAGAACACATCATTGTCAAATTACATCTAGAGGCTAAAGCCATATCTTTAGGTACATATAATATCTAAAATGCATTATGATAATATAATTAAGATTCCGGTTGCATGTGAGCCAATGTTCTAACGCCCTACACCAAAATGAAACTTAGTTCAGGATTTGGCTCAGAGGAAAGACGCCATATTGGATCAGAGTAAAACATTTGCATTTTATAATATTAAAGTCAACTTACATTACACCAAAGATACGTTATCCCACCATGTCAACATCTCACGGAATATTTTCTTAACATTACATGTCAAACCAATATACTGAATATATGATTATAAAATAAATATAAACAAGGTCCTGGGAGGATTTTTATGCCCGGCTCAGAGAAGGGTATGGAAGGCAAGCATCGTTTAAGTTATTTGTTTATATGACACTTAACCATTATAGTTATTGTATATAATAAATTATGTTTCTCTACACTGCGTATTAACTGCCGAATCTCTAAGGACCAGGACTTGCGCACTATAACTCAGACTCATGACCCACGGATTCCGACTCAGAACTCAGGCTCACAGCCCAGTACTCTCATTGCTGCAAGTCGATATTATTGTAGTTTAGAATGAGTTGCACATTAACATTAGTCTTTGATCAGGAATCACTCAATCAATCAATGGATCAGAACCCAAATATACAAATATATATAAATACTCGCAGGCGCACATCGTCAATAATATTCAGTTACAGCAAAATAACAGTACAGAAAATGTCGGAGACAACCACGACTTACTCGCCGTCTGTAACAGTATTATCTAAACAAGAAATACTACTTAGTGGACAACGAGTAAAGTATAGACAATGTAATATCCAAACAAGAAAAACTACTTCGTAGACATCGGGTATAGTATAGACAATGTAATATCTAAACAAGAAAAACTACTTAGTGGACATCAGGTATAGTATAGACAATGTATTATCTAAACAAGAAAAACTACTTAGTGAACATTGAGTATAGTATAGACAATGTAATATCCAAACAAGAAAAACTACTTAGTGGACATCGAGTAAAGTATAGACAATGTAATATCCAAACAAGAAAAACTACTTAGTGAACATTGAGTATAGTATAAACAATGTAATATCCAAACGAGAAAAACTACTTAGTGGACATCGAGTAAAGTATAGACAATGTAATATCCAAACAAGAAATACTGCTTAGTGGACATCGAGTATGGTATAGACAATGTAATATCCAAACAAGAAAAACTACTTAGTGGACATCAGGTATAGTATAGACAATGTATTATCTAAACAAGAAAAACTACTCAGTGGACATCGAGTAAAGTATAGACAATGTAATATCCAAACAAGAAAAACTACTTAGTGGACATCGAGTATAGTATAGAAAATGTAATATCCAAGCAAGAAAAAACTACTTAGTGGACATTGAGTATAGTATAGACAATGTAATATCCAAACAAGAAAAACTACTTAGTGGACATCGAGTAAAGTATAGACAATGTAGTATCCAAACAAGAAAAACTACTTAGTGAACATTGAGTATAGTATAGACAATGTAATATCCAAACAAGAAAAACTACTTAGTGGACATCGAGTAAAGTATAGACAATGTAATATCCAAACAAGAAATACTACTTAGTGAACATCGAGTATAGTATAGACAATGTAATATCCAAACAAGAAAAACTACTTAGTGAACATCAGGTATAGTACAGACAATGTAATATCTAAACAAGAAAAACTGCTTGCAGGACATCAGGTATAGTGTAGACAATGTAATATCTAAACAAGAAATACTACTTAGTGAACATTGAGTATAGTATAGACAACGTAATACCCAAACAAGGAAAACTACTTAGTGGACATCGAGTAAAGTATAGACAATGTAATATCCAAACAAGAAAAACTACTTAGTGGACATCGAGTATGGTATAGACGATGTAATATCCAAACAAGAAATAGTACTTAGTGAACATCGAGTATAGTATAGACAATGTAATATCCAAACAAGAAAAACTACTTAGTGGACATCGAGTAAAGTATAGACAATGTAATATCCAAACAAGAAAAACTACTTAGTGGACATCGAGTAAAGTATAGACAATGTAATATCCAAACAAGAAAAACTACTTAGTGAACATTGAGTAAAGTATAGACAATGTAATATCCAAACAAGAAATACTACTTAGTGGACATCGAGTAAAGTATAGACAATGTAGTATCCAAACAAGAAAAACTACTTAGTGAACATTGAGTATAGTATAGACAATGTAATATCCAAACAAGAAAAACTACTTAGTGGACATCGAGTAAAGTATAGACAATGTAATATCCAAACAAGAAATACTACTTAGTGAACATCGAGTATAGTATAGACAATGTAATATCCAAACAAGAAATACTACTTAGTGAACATCAGGTATAGTACAGACAATGTAATATCTAAACAAGAAAAACTGCTTACAGGACATCAGGTATAGTGTAGACAATGTAATATCTAAACAAGAAATACTACTTAGTGGACATCGAGTATAGTATACACAATGTAATATCCAAACAAGAAATAGTACTTAGTGAACATCGAGTATAGTATAGACAATGTAATATCCAAACAAGAAAAACTACTTAGTGAACATCAGGTATAGTACAGACAATGTAATATCTAAACAAGAAAAACTGCTTGCAGGACATCAGGTATAGTGTAGACAATGTAATATCTAAACAAGAAATACTACTTAGTGAACATTGAGTATAGTATAGACAACGTAATACCCAAACAAGGAAAACTACTTAGTGGACATCGAGTAAAGTATAGACAATGTAGTATCCAAACAAGAAAAACTACTTAGTGAACATTGAGTATAGTATAGACAATGTAATATCCAAACAAGAAAAACTACTTAGTGGACATCGAGTAAAGTATAGACAATGTAATATCCAAACAAGAAAAACTACTTAGTGGACATCGAGTATGGTATAGACGATGTAATATCCAAACAAGAAATAGTACTTAGTGAACATCGAGTATAGTATAGACAATGTAATATCCAAACAAGAAAAACTACTTAGTGGACATCGAGTAAAGTATAGACAATGTAATATCCAAACAAGAAAAACTACTTAGTGGACATCGAGTAAAGTATAGACAATGTAATATCCAAACAAGAAAAACTACTTAGTGAACATTGAGTAAAGTATAGACAATGTAATATCCAAACAAGAAATACTACTTAGTGAACATCGAGTATAGTATAGACAATGTAATATCTAAACAAGAAATACTACTTAGTGAACATTGAGTATAGTATAGACAATGTAATACCCAAACAAGAAAAACTACTTAGTGGACATCGAGTAAAGTATAGACAATGTAATATCCAATCAAGAAGAACTACTTAGTGAACATTGAGTATAGTATAGACAATGTAATATCTAAACAAGAAATACTCCTTAGTGAACATTGAGTAAAGTATAGAAAATGTAATATCCAAACAAGAAAAACTACTTAGTGGACATCGAGTATAGTATAGACAATGTAATATCCAAACAAGAAAAACTACTTAGTGGACATCGAGTATGGTATAGACGATGTAATATCCAAACAAGAAAAACTACTTAGTGGACATTGAGTATAGTATAGACAATGTAATATCCAAACAAGAAAAACTACTTAGTGGACATCGAGTAAAGTATAGACAATGTAGTATCCAAACAAGAAAAACTACTTAGTGAACATTGAGTATAGTATAGACAATGTAATATCCAAACAAGAAAAACTACTTAGTGGACATCGAGTAAAGTATAGACAATGTAATATCCAAACAAGAAATACTACTTAGTGAACATCGAGTATAGTATAGACAATGTAATATCCAAACAAGAAATACTACTTAGTGAACATCGAGTATAGTATAGACAATGTAATATCCAAACAAGAAATACTACTTAGTGAACATCAGGTATAGTACAGACAATGTAATATCTAAACAAGAAAAACTGCTTACAGGACATCAGGTATAGTGTAGACAATGTAATATCTAAACAAGAAATACTACTTAGTGGACATCGAGTATAGTATACACAATGTAATATCCAAACAAGAAATAGTACTTAGTGAACATCGAGTATAGTATAGACAATGTAATATCCAAACAAGAAAAACTACTTAGTGAACATCAGGTATAGTACAGACAATGTAATATCTAAACAAGAAAAACTGCTTGCAGGACATCAGGTATAGTGTAGACAATGTAATATCTAAACAAGAAATACTACTTAGTGAACATTGAGTATAGTATAGACAACGTAATACCCAAACAAGGAAAACTACTTAGTGGACATCGAGTAAAGTATAGACAATGTAGTATCCAAACAAGAAAAACTACTTAGTGAACATTGAGTATAGTATAGACAATGGAATATCCAAACAAGAAAAACTACTTAGTGGACATCGAGTAAAGTATAGACAATGTAATATCCAAACAAGAAAAACTACTTAGTGGACATCGAGTATGGTATAGACGATGTAATATCCAAACAAGAAATAGTACTTAGTGAACATCGAGTATAGTATAGACAATGTAATATCCAAACAAGAAAAACTACTTAGTGGACATCGAGTAAAGTATAGACAATGTAATATCCAAACAAGAAAAACTACTTAGTGGACATCGAGTAAAGTATAGACAATGTAATATCCAAACAAGAAAAACTACTTAGTGAACATTGAGTAAAGTATAGACAATGTAATATCCAAACAAGAAATACTACTTAGTGAACATCGAGTATAGTATAGACAATGTAATATCTAAACAAGAAATACTACTTAGTGAACATTGAGTATAGTATAGACAATGTAATACCCAAACAAGAAAAACTACTTAGTGGACATCGAGTATAGTATAGACAATGTAATATCCAAACAAGAAAAACTACTTAGTGGACATCGAGTATGGTATAGACGATGTAATATCCAAACAAGAAATAGTACTTAGTGAACATCGAGTATAGTATAGACAATGTAATATCCAAACAAGAAAAACTACTTAGTGGACATCGAGTATAGTATAGAAAATGTAATATCCAAACAAGAAATACTACTTAGTGAACATCGAGTATAGTATAGACAATGTAATATCTAAACAAGAAATACTACTTAGTGAACATTGAGTATAGTATAGACAATGTAATACCCAAACAAGAAAAACTACTTAGTGGACATCGAGTAAAGTATAGACAATGTAATATCCAATCAAGAAGAACTACTTAGTGAACATTGAGTAAAGTATAGAAAATGTAATATCCAAACAAGAAAAACTACTTAGTGGACATCGAGTATAGTATAGACAATGTAATATCCAAACAAGAAAAACTACTTAGTGGACATCAGGTATAGTATAGACAATGTAATATCCAAACAAGAAATACTACTTAGTGAACATCGGGTATAGTACAGACAATGTAATATCTAAACAAGAAAAACTACTTAGGGGACATCGAGTAAAGTATAGACAATGTAATATCCAAACAAGAAAAACTACTTAGTGGACATCGAGTTAAGTATATGCAATGTAATATCCAAACAAGAAAAACTACTTGGTGGACATCGAGTATAGTATAGACAATGTAATATCTAAACAAGAAAAACTACTTAGTGAACATCGGGTATAGTATAGACAATGTAATATCTTAACAAGAAAAACTACTTAGGGGACATCAGGTATAGTATAGACAATGTAATATCTAAACAAGAAATAATACTTGACATTTTAATTATAAACGAATTTAAATCGAATTTCTTCAATTACAGATAGCGAACAAATAAATAAACAGGAAACCGACTCCATTCAACAGTATTAAAATTATGTTTATAAGGTTCTTTTTTGGAATCTCTTTGTTTCTCGTATGAAGTTATGTCCTGCATTGGTGTTTTCTAAGTTATCATATTAAAATAATGCATAGTGTATTAGGGAGCCTATAAGTAGAACATTGATGTTAAGAGTATCAGTGAATCTTAATTTTTTTTTAAAGTTATATCTTTGCCTTATAAATAATGGGAATGAACCATGGAACAACAACAATGGGACATAACAAAAAAATCTTCAAAATATGACCAAGATTAGATCTTAGGAAATATTCATTTGTACACCGCTCAGTCGACATCTGGAATAATCTACTGTCTTTAGTTATGTCAGGAAAAACTGTGAATAGCTTTGAAACAAGACTAGATAGGCATTGGCAAGAACAACCGCATTATTACAATTATAAAAAAACAATACTGTATACCCAACCCGAAAATGACCACAGCACAAGTTCAGAAGATTGCCTAAAGCTTGCAGTAGAGGAGTCACAAGAATCCTAAAGCTAAAAACTACTACTAGTACTACAACTACGACTACTACAAATAATAATAATAGTGGACAAACATAAAAAATAATGAAAGTTGTCCTCAATATCATCCGCACAGATACACTGAGAGATTTCTGACAGATGGGACAAAAATTTGTGACGGTTAAGATTACTAGCTAGATTCCACAACAGACAGATTATAATATTAGTCGCCTTAATCCATAATAACAGTGAGGGTGGTAAGATTTTTCCTTATTTTCATTTTAAACATCTGCAATTGTCGTCAAGTTATTCCATTCTTCTAGTACACTGGGATAATAATGTCGTGCGGCAAGTTTGGGGTTTTAAAGGATGACTTCTTTTGCAATTGTAAATTTGGGAGTTGTTTATAAATGGTGAGACTTCATATACGAGATATTCCGGTGTTCCGCCATTTAGAGATTTGTTTAATGTACGTATGTTTGCATATCCTACGACGTTCGTTAAGTGTATCCCAATCAAATTCATTGTATAGTTTTTCAAGCTATGTACCTATTTTAAGCCCTTAAATGATTCTCGCTGCCTCAAGTTGCACATTTTCTTCTCCACTCCACTATATTTCAAGATAGTCTAAATGGATTCAATATGTAAGTTTTCAAGGGATTTTCCGTCTAATTTATATTTTATTTGTCTTAATATATGAATTCTTTAACAGGCTTTGGAATAAATTTCATTAATGTGTTCATATCATTTTGCAGACGAAACATCTAGATGTTGGAATTAGATTTTCTAAAATAGTGTCATTAAAATAAAGAGGGTTACGTTCAGGTTACGTTTCATAGTTAAGACCATGGATTTATTTTTTCTGTATTAAATTTGAGTCCCTCATTCCTAAGACCATGTATACTCTCGAGGTCTTCATTTCATGATTGTGCTGCTACATCATGATTATCAACGACACAGTACAGTGATGCATCATCAGCAAACAGTTTCATTTTGTTTAAAACCACATTTTCTATAGAATAAAAAGCGTGGTACTGAATCCCTGGGGTACCCCGCATTGACAGACTTCCAACAGGAAAAGTAGCCATCAATGTTTACTCGATGTTTCCTATCGCATAAAAAAGCTATCAATCCATTTAAGTATATTACCACATATACCATAATTTTGGAGTGTATAGATGAAGCCTTTATGCCAAACACCATCAAAATGCATGTGGATCACAGAACATGAAAAGTATGTCTGCCACAATCTATATTTTTAATCATGGCATTGTAAATAACTAACAGTTGTTTCACCGTCGATTAGTTATTCAAAAGCCTGATTGGCTATTTGAGAGAATATTTTTTTGTTGTATAAACAATTTTTTTTTCATGATTTTTTTTCAAGAATTTTTCCAAAACAACTAGTAACGGATTATCATAATCGTAGGGTTACCGCAACCCACCTTGCCCTTGTATATTGCTGAAACATTTGAACTTTTCTGGTCGTCCATATCATTTATTAATTACAACAACATACTGTCTACCAACAAACAATAGCGACAAGATCGCTGAACATGCGCAACGGTTTTCGCCACAACAGCCCGCATTTTCTATCCTGATGACCCGACTTGCCGTGTCACAAATGACAATTGATTTGTTCCGTTAGTCGCAACCACTTTTCTTCCTTCTTACTGGATTATGACTACACTACACTGGCTGTGACTAATTACTGAAATTTTGCCTGACTTACACGACGAGTGAAACGTGGTGTAGGAGTTGCTTATCTGTCTGGAGCACCTGGACTCACCACCGGTTTTTACTGGGGTTCGTATAACTCAGTTGTTTTGGTTTTTGTGTTTTGTAATAATAAAATGTGTGTTTTGTTCTTGTTTATCCGTGGTTTGTCTGTCTTGACTTTATGAGTTTTGAGTAAACAACAATAATATAAGCAAATGCTTGACCAGTTATTTTAACAGTAATATTTTCTGTTAATACTGCATTTTGATATTGATTTGCTGATAATCTTGAAATTCTAGTTTCATCACATTTCAAATATTTAAAAGTATAAATAAATCAACAATTTCATTTTTACATTTATTCAGTATATTTTATAATTAAAGATGATTCAATGACCACTTAAATTGAAATTTATAGTTATGTTGGAACTGATCAAAACCAGGAAAATATTTAATTCAGCTTGACTGTGTATCGGAATTATCCAGCAAACAAATATTTCCATATTTTTATTACATAGGTGTTTTATTTCGTATTTCGTGGACTTGTTTTTTTACAGACCGTCGGCGTTATAATGGGTACCACCTGTGTTCGCCTTCTTGCAGACTTGTTCTTCTGTACGTATTAGGCGAATTTTATGAAATGGCTTCTTAAATACAAGTACAGAAGGTAAGCCCTCTTGTTTAATTTTGGATTGTCCGATTTTGGATTCCACGAACCTCATGTCCCATTAAAACTTTGTAGGATCGAATAAAATTCGAAATGAAGTGCCGAGAAATTATCTAATAAAGTAGATTGTATCATACATGCATACGTTCTGTCTCTCACCGTAGTCAGTATCAAGCATCCTATTTAGCGCCGTGGCTGTGTCATAAGTCGTGTCTAGCGTCGAAGACAGTGTCATACACCCCGTTTAGTGCGGTAGTTTGTGTCTGTGTTAGAGTTAAAATAGGTTCAGGGTTAGTTTATAAATCTAAGCAGACATCATATAGAACCGTGGACTTTGGCAAGCGTCCTGTCTTACGTCGTAGTCTGTGTAGAATGTCCAGTCTAACATTGTAGGCTGTGTCATCTAGCACCTCGGGTTGAATCAAACTTTTTTCTATTTCCATAGGCAATGTTAAACATTCTGTCTAATAGCGCTATCTAGCACCGGCTGCGTTAAACCTCTTTCATGATATGAAGGTGTGCATAATTCTATGTAAGTTGTCTAACACGGCTTATGGCGCTAAATATGACGTATCTGAAACATCTTATTTACAGAGGTTGGTTGTGTTAAACATTCCACCTAGCCTCGAGCTGTGTTAAACATGCATCCTAGCGCGTGTATGCGTGTCAAAGGTGCTGTCAGGAGTTGTAGGATGTGTAAACATGCAAAATATATTGAATTTCAAATCGGACACATTTGTGGAATTTTATTATCGGACTTGTTTGTGTACTGTATAAGTCTTAATTCTGTAAAATTAGAATTGGGCGGCTTTTCATGTGGTAATGCCGAAAGTCAATTCAGTTCAAGTTGCCAAAATTAAAAATTTACACTATACATTTCAAATTATTAAGGGCTTTAAATTAAATTGATCTGGTATAAGCCAAAATCAAGTAAACACTTATATACAGAAAGTGACGTCTATTCGATTAGAGACTCAAGATGAAGGAAATGAGACTTGAAAACAGAAAGAGTTTTGGCGGATTTTTTATAGTAAATGTTTTTAAATATCTTAATAAAAATTAACTTGATACTAACAACGATATCAATGTAATGATTTGTATATTGAGCAAAATGAAACAGCGAATGGTGCTATAACCAAAGAAGAAATAGAGAAATACATAATAAAACTTTATTTCAAGATCACATTTAAAGTTTTGTGGACGAGGAATTTCTTTGGTGTCATCATCCATCATTTCTTCTTCCCAAACCCACCTGCAAAATCAATAAAAATAAGATATATAGGGAATGTTATGTTATAGTTGGTAGGCTATAATCACGTCCTTTTTTATCATTGATAATGTTACAAATGATATTTATGTTATCGGATATATTATGGATTCAGGCAGGGAAGTCCTCCCCAAAATTTGCCAAGCGCTGGTAACAGTACGAAAATTCACAAATTTTCCTGATTTCTACACTTCTTAACGAAGTAAAGGTGATTCAGCAATATATCTCTTTGTAATTGCTTAGATTCTAGACCCAAAACCCTACCCATTTAAAAAAATCTGTATCCGGTTATGTATCAATATAATATGTTACTATATATTTATATATTATCATAACAATACACATAATTTGGTTTTCTGACAAGACAATTACAACGCACTGTACAACGAATACATGCTCAAAATTAGTAATTCTTAAATTTTTGAATGCTTTTTTTTACATGTGAAATAATTTTGATGTCACAAAGCATTTTATAACGATTCTAAAGGACTATGAAGTTATAAAAAGAAAGTGTAAATAATGGTAACGAATAACTTCGTCAATTAGCTGTCTACCCTTTCTAACAAAAATCGTGTTACTATAAAATAAATAGTTGCTAATTTCATCAAGACAATTTAAAATACAGATAACAGATAACCATATTTTGCTTTTCTTATTTACAGATAAATTTAAAACAAAGTGCAAAAAACTCAGACTTGCTTATATTGCCCATCATCAGAAAACTTTTCTGTACAGAGTTGGATTAAATTATATGAATCTATGATTTCTCCAATTCTAACCACGTGATTCTAACTTATGTTTCAGAAATCTGGATAGCTGACCAAAAATTAAACCTAGATAATTCAAACATTTGAAAAAAACACAGAATATGATCATGAAACATATAGGAGTGCATAACAAAGCCTCAAACATATACTAGGAGTGCATAACAAAGCCTCCAACCTGGCAATTCAAACAGAGCTAGGACAATTTCCTTTATGTTTTAAGGCCTATAAACTTATGTTTAAATACTATTTAAGACTTAAGTTGATAGAATCATCTAATGAGTATGTTCACGGATTACTAAAATCAGCTTTTGAGGAAGATAAAAAACTAAACGACACAAGAACTTTTTGTTTGTTTATGTTTAAAAGAATCTTGTACACTAAGAGATTTACATCTTTAAATATATATATTCTCATCGTATTCTGTAGCAAAATGCCATTTACACTACATTGTCATACTATACAGAAAAATTTTATATATTTACAATTGATTATTTCATTATAATAATTTAATACATAAAAATATACTTCTATGTCAATAAATGTTCTATGTCTGTTATGTATTGGATTACGCAATTTTGTAAACTTTATAATGTACTGGACTATGCTTTATCCAATAAAATAATTTGAATTTGAATTTGATATATTTGTCACCTTAACATATTAATATAATTTGATATTGTTATCCATTTCCAACTTCAATTTTAAGGTTATAAGCTCCGCACACCCAAGATGCAATCGGAAGACTAATAGGTTCTTTCATACGTTTTTGGAAAGACCGGTTGATCTTTCACAAGTGATAAAAATTTCAATCACGAGTGAAAGTTCACACGGGCTTTCCCAAAAGCGCATGAAAGTACCTATTTCTTCCGTAAATAGGACAACTTTTACATTGCTATCCTATAGACTAATAGGTTCTTTCATACGTTTATGGGAAAGACCGGTTGATCTTTCCCGAGTGATAAAAAATTTATGTCTTTTCGCGAGTGGCGCAGCGGAACGAGCCAAAAGACATAAACATTTCTATCACGAGTGAAAGATCACACGGACTTTCTCATAAACGTATGAAACTACCTATTTCTTCCGTAAATCAACAATTTTCACATCGCTATAACCTATAGACTCCCCATTGTTTTAGGCTCCATTGTCTCTGACGTCCAATCAGAACACCGGAAACAAGAACGTCAAACAAGAACGTTGTTATGCTTCCATGACAACGTTCTTGTTTCTGGCGTTTTGATTGGATGACGCAGCAAGTAAAGATGTGTTCGCGTGAGCTCATCTGTACTGGGTCATCTGTACCAGAAATCGGCCATTAACGGAAGAATCTCCATTGTTTTATACTCTATTGTCTCTGACGTCCAATCAGAACGGCGGAAACGAGAACGTCATAGAAGAACGTTGTTGTGCTTCCATAACAACGTTCTTGTTTCTGGCGTTTTGATTGGATGACGCAGCAAGTACAGATGTGTGCGCGTGAGCTCATCTGTATTGGGTCATCTGTACCAGAAATCGGCCATTTACGGAAGAACAATCATGGCATATAGTTATAGCCCGGACACGATTTGTAATGGACAGGCAGACTCACAAACGGACGGACTATATGGCGATCGCTACTTTTTATAGCGCGGCCCTAATAAATGACGAATGGACGGATTACTATATATGGCGTGGCCCTAATAAATGATATTAATGAACAAACATCAACCGATAAAAAATCTCGTTCTCTTATTAAAAGTATTAAAAATTAGTACAGACAATCACAGAAACTTTCGATGAAATTATTTATTTATTTATTTATTTATTTATTTATTTATTTATTTATTTATTTATTTATTTATTCATTCATTCATTCATTCATTCATTCATTCATTCATTTATTTATTTATTTATTTATTTATTTATTTATTTATTTATTTATTTATTTATTTATTTATTTATTTATTTATTTATTTATTTATTTATTTATTTATTTATTCTATATTCAGGTCAGAGAACAGGTTGATATAAACAATAAATCAATGTGTAAAGTGGATGAGACATACGGAAACAAATTTTTGACTGCCACTGGAAAAATTGAGCGTATGGCTAGAGAATTAAGAACCTTGACCTGTATTGGACGTGACATCATTATTATAGGTCGGATAGAGGCGAAATCATCAATTTAGGTGATCATAGGTCGTCAAGTGTAAAAATAGTAAAATATTTCTGTTGTTAGTTATAGCTCTTAGATGAATGCTGTTTTATCATGTTTATACTAGTACTGAAGACGTTTTTTCCGTTGAGGTTGTCAAACGTGGGACAGGCATATCACACCTTTAATCGATGTTGCAACATCTCCCTTCGAACGTACTGTTGAACGTAAGGTTGCAAAAAGTATTTTAATAATGCCTTAAATTTTTTAGTACGCGACCTTCGTTTAAAGCATGTCCAATTTACCAAATTAGGCATCTCGAAAAGCTAAAGGTTTCACTCTAGTATATAACGCACAGATAAGTCGGCAAAAGCAGCATACGCCACACATGCAGTGGCAAAAGTTACCTACCTACAAACACGGACGGAGCACCACCACCAATTTCAATTGCATTACCAAATCCAGCAAGTCTGGACCCAAATCCAGGTAACCCTATTCCATTACCCGTGCTAAATCCACCAAAGCCCATGCCATTTCCTCCAAAGGGTGATCCAAATCCCATTCCCCCTTCGGAGCTAGGAAACCCACCAAATGAAGGTATCGTTTGAAATGGAGAACCAGAAAACAATGGCCCTCCCATCATAGGTCCTCTGGCAAATCCACCCATAGCGCCAAACGGACCAGCCTGGATACCCATCGGTCCAATATTTCCAAATCCTATGCTTCCAAATTGGTTATTGTTATTGTTATTATCTGGAGGTGGTATTCCGTTGTCATTAAAAAATTCTGGTCCGTTTCCAAGTCCTCCATTTCCCATATTGAATCCGTTTCCTTGGTTACCGAATCCCTGACCTTGATTTGGATTATTGAATCCATTGCCTTGATTAAAAAATCCACCGTCCTGACCCATATTACCAAAGCCATTGCCTTGGTTATTAAACCCTTGTCCTGGACCTTGGTTAGTAAATCCTCCATTTTGAGGTCCTTGCATTGTGAATCCTTGGCCTTGGTCTGTGAAACCTCCTCCTGGAAAACCCTGACCCTGACCTCCTTGATTAGAAAACGGATCGAACGACTGAAAACCACCTTGTGCGTTCTGTTGGTTCTGTTGGTTTGATGAGGGTCCAGTCGGCTGAAGCCGAGCAACGCTTAGAAACTGTTGGTCTGGGGATAATGAACCCCCGGAGACAAAAGACGACCCAGATGTAAGTGATGTAGCTGTACCAATATTAGATGTAGGTGGCATTGACTGTAAAGAATTAAACTGTCCTGGGTTATTATTCATTTGTGCGGACATTCCTTGATTATTATTCATTTGTGGAGACATTCCCATTGAATTCGAATTCGTAGAAAATGTTTGTTGTGTTCCGAATGATGGTCCAGAGTTAGATCCCATATCCATTCCTGTACTTCCAAAAGCATCAAAATTTCCAAAATCATTTTGACCGGTTACCAATGCAACCACTAAGGAAATTGTTAATGTTACTAAAAGAGTCCTCATGATTCTGAAAAGAATAATAAGTATTACACGTATCATAAATAAACAGAATAGCAGTACTATATTAAGTATTGTATATAATTGGGCATTCTTTACCCCATTGTAGTATAAATCATATATATATATTGTTCACCTGAACCAAAGGTCAAAGAGAGCTTTCGCCATCACCTTGCTTCCGTTGTTAACTTTTTTGCAATAATCTTCACCTCTGAAACTACTTTTTTAAACGTGGCTACAATCATTCTTACGTTACCTAGTTTCAAATTTATACCCAGGTTGTTGATCGTAGGACCTCAGATTGATCAGCACATTACAAATAAGTTCTACAAATGTTCCTACTTGTCCGAAGATGTGTGAAGGCTTCCTGTAAGAGTTATTGCCCTTTAATAACAATTTTTCCCATTTTCCCCAAATTTCCCAGTTTTGACTCAGATATTGTAAATAGTAAAAATAATCAAAAGGATAAAGCCTGCAAAAAATTAATTGTCTAAAATTTGATACCTCTTTATAGGAGTTATTTCTTTTAAATAACCATTTTTGTTAAAATTGTAGTTTTTGCTCGGTAATTTAAATGCCATAACAGCTTAACTAAAATTACCAAGTTAACCTGAAGGACAACACGAATTTTTGTTTAGAAATTGTCTAGTGACTGATTGGATTTATTACACTTAAATTTTTGAAATTGAACATTATAGTTTTTGCCCAGTAACTTAAAAGTAATAACAGCAGACTGAAACTATAAATTGCCAAAATTTAAACAACTAGAAGTCATTTTTGTTCTATGTAAGTGATTTCAGGCTTAAAAAATTTTGTAACAAAACACAAATTTTTATAAAAAGTAAACTACACCAATGTGGTACTATCCATTGAATACATCAAGAAATATTTTATTAGTAAAAATCCGTAATTGTATATACAATTCAGTAAATGAAACACCCAAGAAGGAAATAAAACTGTCTTACCTTAATGCCGTATGTATTAGTGGGGTACCTGTATTACCTTAATGCCGTATGTATTAGTGGGGTATGAGGAGGCTCCGTTACTGATGCATGTCATTCAAATTTGATGGATAATAAGGAAGTCACTTGTCCATCCGTCTACGTGATTGATTCCTATCTAGTCATACGGAACGGAATATTAACACACATGTACACCGTCTCACGTGCAGAATACCCAGAACCAGAGTTTAGGTAATTTCTAAAGTTAATTCTATCGCGATTTGACATTAACGTTTACAAGGAAAGTACAAACAGCCGGAGGATATTATATATTCATGCTATCCCACCTTCGGTTCATTCAAACGTGCAAGAATATGGAAAACGTCTATACTTATAAAAAAACAAATAGTTAAATCATTCATTTTCGGTTTATTTTCTGTGCAAAGCAATTACAATGTTAACATTGACGAGATTTTAATTAAGAACTCTTTCGCGATAATAAATCCTGTGACGATTTTCATCCGGGATTAATCAATCATTACAAGGATACGAGTTATACAACATAACACAAAAGTTGACATTTATATCAACATATATATACAAGGCGTGTCCAGTTTGTTGTGATGTAATTGCTTTTATTGACATAAACACATTAAAAATCTACGTGTGACCAGAGCACAAGGACACGTAGTTGTCAAAATTAGCAATTAAGGGTTTCCCTGCAAGTTGACAAAGGATAAATTGTTGACCTAATACACAGAAAAGTGGTAGTATGCTCCCAAACGGCAGTATATAGTTCAGAGTGTTTCGTCTTTAGACTAATTTTACCTGCCCTCGTTATCAAAAGCTCCTGATCATTGGTCTAAAGCGTTCTCCCTGTAGGTATTTGTCCTTAATAGGTCAAATTTTACTCGCTAGACGTCAATCAATCAATTAAATACAAATAAATTGTTAATTCTTTCATAGACATGGATATAGTTTGTTTGCTATGACAGATCTCTTATAAAACGTCATGTGAGAGGGAAAAGGGGCGGGGACAATATACGATAGACAGGGTTAACAGATGGAGTACTGGTCAGTTCAAGTTTCAAGAGCATAAATATTTTAACAGTTTGCAAATTCAACATATATGATAAGTCTTTATTGGCCCAATATATAATAGGTTTTGAAATACATGTACTTTTTTGCCAGACCGGGGATCTTCCACGAGTACTAGAAATTTTTTATGTCTTTATAGCGAGTGGAGCGCTTTTTCCATTTGTTTGAGATTGTCTTACATTCATTATTTGACTGTCACAAAATCGTAAGTATCTTGGTAAAGGTTAAGAGCTTCTGTTTTGTAAACTACTACACAGGCAAATTTTCTTCACGTGAAATACACGTGAAGTCAATTTAACGTTAATTTTACGTTAAATTCACGTGAAGTTCACGTTAAAATTTTAACGTGAATTTCACGTGAAAAAAATAGATACTTTGGTAATTTTTTTTTATTATGAAATACACATGAGTAGACAATTCTTCTCAATATAAAATACATGTATGTATTAACTTTTGTTGCTATGCATACTTATTTTTTAGTAAAATCACTATCTTGAAATTTCACGTGATTTTCACATGAAATATTTCACGCGAATTTCACGTTAATTTGCTCCTTTACGTGAAATTCACGTGAAGATTTTCAAGTGAAATTCACGTGAAATTCACGTGAAGATTTTCAAGTGAAATTCACGTGATTAAAATTTGCCTGAGTAGAACTCGTTATTTGTGTTCTTTTAAGTGTAAATGCACTGACGATCTAACAATTAGCCATATGTAGTAATGACGTTATTAATAGCGAAGGTCACTCAGCAGACGTTTTCTTGTATGTGAATATGTCAACAAACTTTATAGAAATACTAACTTCTTTGCATATAAAGACAATAAAATTAAGCAATGATGCGATTTATTATCACTCTAAATAGAGCATTGCTATCGCGAGTGGAATATCACATGGGGTTTCCCAAAAGCGCATGATTGTACTTGTTTCTTCCGTAAACTAACATTTTTCGCATCACGATGTCTATTAGACTCTCCATCGTTTGTCTCCGACATCCAATCAGAACGCCAGAAACAAGAAAGTTCAACATGAGCGTTGTTATGTTACGATAACAACGATCTTGCTGTATGCGCTGTGATTGGATGACGCGACGAGTACAGACGAGTGCGAGTCACGGGGGAGTAACTTCCTATATAAAGGTATACGTATATGTGCCAAAAATATGGGCAGGGTTTTTTTGAAAATTTTATATAAAAATGGGTATAGTTTTTAAAAACAATCTTATATAAAAATTGGTATGCTTTTTAATCTTAATTGAAAAAAGAAATCTGGTCTCATATAAATATGGGTCATGTTTATAATATAATAAAGTGTAACAGTGTTTAATAATGACATTGT
>OX104116.1:91685241-91714530 GCA_944474755.1 Limnoperna fortunei
ACTTTTGCAAACGTAACACATATTAATATGAACTATGAAATATAACATAACCTTGGTACCTTTCATGACATTTTATATAAATACCTGAATATTTTTTACAGATAATTATATTTATTGATAGGATATAGTTTGCATTAACAAGGATTGGGTTTTTCCACAACTAGTTAATTATGTCACATTACAAATTTTAGGTTTGAAATTAAAGTTGTACACATTTGAATTTCGTTGAAATTTATTTATTCAAATTTCAAGAAATCTCCAATTATATGAAAACTTTTTTTCCGACGCAGTCGGTATTATATTCACTTTTTACCCTTTGACCTCATGACATTTCACCTATCGAAAAGCAAGTAACGTGATCCTAATTCTGTTTCTTGATTAGTCAAAAACCAATTTGGACGGGGGTTCGAAACAGGGTAATGAATTGGACAGGGGTTCGGAACAGGATGGTAAATTGGCAATTCTCCTTCCAAATTGCGTACTATTATTATTAGATTTTGCCGTCTGTTTGTTTATAAAATTATTTCATAGTGCAATTTAAGTATGAAGAACGATCGAGATGACCTGCAGTTTGTAAAATTTTATATTAAACGACTTGTACAAAAATGTTAAATATTTTTTTATTTGAAATACAGCGCAAATTAAAACGCATATTAACACCCTGGATTTTTCCGGGATTTTATGGAGTGTAAAAGAAACGAAGAGAAGAAATTTAATTAATTTCTTTAAAAAAAATACAAATTAACAATCATTTTATATTCATGTTGATAGTAAATCAAATGTGTCATTATTGTTCTTGGGCGTCCGTCGTAGTACACACAAAGATAGAGAGCTGTGGCTCTAATTGTAAAGTATACCTTGCTTAATCAGTAAATTTTAAACTATAAACATTTTATCAAACAATTCTTATATTCAATTTGTTGACATAATTGTATAACTGCTTTAGGTGCTCGCAGAAAAACTTCATTTCTATATCTTAGGCAGTGTGTTTCAATACATAATAAAAAACGTTCTGGAATACATGTACATGTACAACAAAGTATTTGTATGTAAATTATCAATTTTGAGTTAACTGTATGCTTGGTAAATCTGTTAATATTGAAAACACGTAAAAAGGGGGGCGAACACATGTATAAATTAATAATTTACAACTCGCTTCTAATGGGACTAATGTTAATTTATAGGTTCATGATTTCATTTACGTAGTAATAATTGTCCGTCAGTACTTCCCCAAAAAATTTCCATCAAACATTTCTGGTCTATTGAAACGGGGAATTGTATGACAATAATGACGATTCGTAGTTTAATGCATAACTCAATTTATATCTTTACTGCGTCGGTTATCTTTTTTAAAGATAGTACTTGTTTAATCTTAAGGACAAAGTCATACGTAGATTTTTATATATTTTATTTGGCCAATACAAAACTAGATGCCGTGATATAGCTGAAAAATTACTTAAACTTGCATTATACTTCCTTCAAAAGAACTAACAACAAACATTTTCCCAAGTCAGGGGTTCTGAGTCCGCGTTCCCTGATAGAGCGAACGCGGACTCGGAACCCTTAACTTAGGAGGATCACTACACAACTGGGTCGTAAAGCTTTTGAAAAATAGTAAACGGAAACAAATTAATAGTATGCTTTAAATAGAGTTGTACATTTCATTTTATGTATATACAATTAAGGTGTTCGGCAAAATTAGTCCTCATGATAATAGAATCAATTTGGTTTTTTTAATGATTATAAATTACTAGTATTTACAATATATTCGAACTCAACACTTTCCAAACATAGGTAAATACGAGAAAGGACAGTTAGACGGAATTTGTTGATGATCGATGCAAGTCATATAACATTGTACAATGAGTTGCAAACGAACATTGCCGAATTGAGTAATACAAATAATCTTGAGTAAAACTTTAATTATACGTTTTGGTAAAATAAATTATAACAGGTGCACATTTAGTCACTGAAGTCATATGATTACTGCAAGAACTGATTAACTGGAATACACGGTAACAAATTGCAAATAACAGTCATATCTTTCAACGACGTCCACGTCGTTTATGATTAAAGGCCGGAAAATTGATCAACGTCAGGGAGTAGTGAGTGACGAATTCATATATTTTACGGATTTCAACGTTGAGAGAGTAAAATAATATATTAGATTATTATTTCGTGTATCAGGATAATAATTTTGCAAAATCTCGATTTCGAGAATTTTTCGACTATGGTCCCTGTACGATCCTGTATGAATGACGCCGCTCATGTCTTATTAGTTTCAAAAAGCAATTATTACCACTGAAAGCGTCCTCTGCGAAATTTTAAAACATTAGTTAGACAATTTAGAATCGAAATAGATGATTGAAATTGTGCTCTATGCGAATTAGAACATGGTCAGACCTTATATTTGTCTTCATTTTATACCTCCCTATAAAATACAATCTAATTAAAATTATACCTTCACTTGGCTCCCATCTTTTTGCTATTGTAACGGCGACAATAGCAAAAAGTGGGAGCCAAGTGAAGATATAATTTTAATTAGATTGCACAAGATGCAAAATGTTCACTAATTCAGAAACAACATCGTCTATGTCTATACTGTCCGCACACATTTTTCTTATGAGCTGCTATTAAGGTTCATCTAAATATTGTTTGTATTCATTAAGTTGGTCAACAGTACTCTTATGCATTCCTGTGAATTTAAAATAAGACGAGAAAATTCTATGGAGGTTTAAATTTAGAGACAACTCAACAACTATTGGCAAGTTATCAGAAAGTAAGATTAAAGACCTCTGTTAATGGATTTCATAAGAATTCAGTTGACTTTGTAAGCTTTCACTTATTAAACAATAATCTAGCATGGTTTGTTTGCTAATAAAAGTATAGTCATAACTATCATACTTTATTTTACACAAGGTAATAGCAAGTTATTACTATTAACAAATTTCATCAGTTCTTGTGATTTTGCTTTGTTGCATTTCCAGTGGTCTTTAACAAGGCAGCTGGCATTAAGATCACCAGCAACAACCCCATCACCATACTCATTGTAATACAATACCAGTTCATCTAAGATACTGTTCTCATTTCTATAGTTTACAATAGATTCGTCTGATGGTAGGTATACACCAAAATTATACATTGATCGATTACCTGGTCTTTTAAATTCTATCTCTACAATTCTATTGGAACTGATATTACTTAATTCCCCAACTAAAAACTGTATTGATTCTTTGTACAGAATCGCCACACCCCCCTTTCCATGATACGCAGAGTAGTTATCAGGCAAATCATCAGCCTAACTAATACAGGGATAGCCAGTTTCAATTGATGATAAAAAATGTAAGTAATCATTCTTAAGTTTATGCTCAGACAATACGCATATATCACAATTAGTTGTTCTTATCAAATCACTTAAGCGCATTGTAGAAGACATTTTTCCTTGAACATTCCATGACAGTATTGCAAGCAAAGACACAGAAACATAGAATGGTACGCGTTTTTTTCTGTTTAACGGACTAATCGAGTTAAGCAAATGATTATTGTTCAATTTTAATTGCTAGAGCCGTTGCCTCAGTGGTAGTTACGACCCTGTTAGCATCAGATGTAACGCCTCCTACTATCACCGGGATGTGCGGTTCGATATAATCTTTATCGTGCAAGTGTCTGGTAGAAACAGGTGAGTCAATAACGGTACCGTTATTTGAATCAGGTTCAATTGTCTTAATCATTACTTCTGACGATATACAAGTGTTCGCACTACTCACTGATTGTTTATAATGAATACTTTCAGAGGCTCTATTTGGTATATATTGTGTTTTTTTTTCGGCATACGACTTCCAAGACAATTCTCCGAAATACCCTTCTGTAAACCTAACAATACTTTTTTATGTCTCTCAATCTCTGACTCAAATTTTTTAATAGAAGCTGTCTATGATTCAAAGTTAAATTCCCCTAGCGCTCGATACTGCTGAGAGATATAATTTTATTACGAGATTCTGAGTAAATTTCCTTTCGTAATTTGCAATCCGTGCTTCGAGTTTCTCTTTAATGCCACCAAGTTCATGCTTAAGCTTTACATTTTCAGATTTCAATTCTTTAATTGTTTTTTTTTCATTTTATTTATCCGACTCTAGCTGTGATAAACGCTCAAGAGCTGAATGTAAAGTCACTCGGAGTTCAACCGCGTTATTCTTCCGTAAATGGCCGATTTCTGGTACAGATGACCCAGTACAGATGAGCTCACGCGCACACATCTGTACTTGCTGCGTCATTCAATCAAAACGCCAGAAACAAGAACGTTGTTATAGAAGCATAACAACGTTCTTCTTTGACGTTCTTTATTTCCGACTTTCTGATTGGATGACAGAGACAATGGAGAGTCTATAGGATATAGCAATGTGAAAGTTGTTGGTTTACGGAAGAAATAGGTACTTTCATGCGCTTTTGGAAAAGCCTGTGTGAACTTTAACTCGTGATAGAAATTTTTATGTCTTTTGGCTCGTTTCGCTGCGCTTCACTCGCGAAAAGACATAAAATTTCTATCACTCGTTAAAGATCAACCGGTCTTTCCCCAAAACGTATGGAAGAACCTATTAATCTCCGCTATCAGCCTGGACTCCCTCACCGATTTGGTGTCATATTTCCTATAATAAACAACTCGTCTAACCCATAGTTATAACCATGTATATACAGATACAGCATGTACCAGTCCTAAGCATACTTTTGCGCGGCTGAACTTTTGTACGTACTCTTCCTATTAAAAAGTTTACCTTTTGGACACCCAAGCCATCCTCACAAGTTAGGGTTACTGTGTCCACATGACACATGTGGACACAGAAACCCTGACTTGTGAGGATGCAGCCAAGCTAGCCCTACTCAACAAGATTGTTCTATACCATGTTATCGTATTTTCTCAGTCATTTGTCAATTGTATGAGTTTTTAATATACGAATCCTTGGGCAAATTATCTAATTCTCTATCCAGATTGACTATAAAGTCTTGGTCAGGAATACATTTTGTGATAACTGATCGGACTGCGAATGAAATTCTATTTGTGCATTGTTTATACTCGAATGTGGCATGTCGTGTGTGTTGGGTTCTATTTAAGCACGAATAATAGAGTTATTTTGAGGGGATTACTCCCTGAAAGTCTCTTGCTGGGATTGCTCCGCATCTGTAGCACAATTTTGTGTATTCAAATTAAATGAATTCTGACTAAAAGCACAAGAGCTCAAATCCCATTCAGCCGACGATACAACACGACCATTTATGTTGGCAGCCGTCTTCAGAATCCCACGTCACATGAATGTCATATGATTGTACGTTTTTAATAGAGAATATACCCGGGACTAGTATAACTAGTTGATATTTAATGGTTCCTGAATATACACAAATATAATGAATATAATGTTTTTACAAATGAAAAAACTAAGTGCTTACCAATTTATCAAGCAAGTAATAGATTAGTTAGTGAATAGTTCAAGTTCTACAATTTTGGAAGGAATTATAGGAATATGATTTTAAATTCTGAACAAGTGAAACTTTATACATATTTCTCTTTTAAAACTACATTTGGATGTGAAAAATACTTGACTTTAAAAAAGATTTTAGATTTCGACAAGCATTGTGCAAGATTAGAATAAGTGCACACCCCTTAAGGGTAGAACAGATAGATATTAAATTTTTTTTATTGAAATATCATTAAGAAAATGTCAATATTGTACGCTGAACAAAACAGAGGATGAATTACATTTTTTATTGAATGTCCATAATATGCTGAAATTAGAGATATTTTTCAAACAAGATTTTACATAATTGTAAAAATTTCAATAATTTACAAAACAGTTTAAAATTCAATTGGATTTTCATACAAGAAGATTTAGATTTGCCAGGGACAGTCTATAGTTAGTTAGAATACTATAGAGAGTTTGGAAATTAATATGTGTTTCAAAGACTTCAATTAAGAAGATCACCAAATATTATTGTATAAATTTATCACTGGCTTATACCCTTTTTATCAACTAATAATTGTCTTTCTTCTATATACATGTATATGTCATACATGTAACTATATATGTACCACTTGGCTGTGCCCCAGTCCAACATAAGAGATCGGGTGCATTCCAGTTTGCCGATTCCCAGATTGCCGCGTCCAATTTGCCGATTCCCAGTTAAAAACAATAAAAATGGTGCAAAAAGAATTGTATCGAGCGCAATGTGTGTTTAGGAAAATTAATTATATAAATTAAATAATTTAAGTGACATAAAAGGAATTATCGGCTTATAAAATTATAAAGTATCGGCTTGGGACATTCTTTGCTTTAAACAAATATGATAAGCTGAGAAAAATCAAGTTACTGAACTTTACCGACAAATATTTTATTGGCACAAACACATCAATATTACATGGTTAAGGCCCAATATAATGTGTACATAAAGATTTGAACATACAATTGTATATTGTAAATAAAGACCCTTAAATGAAATTAAAACAAGAAAAGAAGTATAATCTATCATAATAGGCTTTTTCTAATGTTCATACATTTTATGATGAACGAGGAGGTTAATTTAAGGATCTTGTATGAATTATTATTAAATAAAAATGAAATTTTATTATTTGCATTAATTACTTTTTTTATTATCTATTAAATTTAGTATACTAGTATTAAATGTGTCTCTTTGATTTTTAGTAGAAAATGATTTTCATCTTCAATTTGTCCTGATTTACATTTGTATACATAATTATTAACTCGGCGCTTCGTAGACACCTACAAAGGGAAATAATTTCACGAGACTTCCGGTTGACAGCCGACATTAAAACATATACAAATTCCAATTTTATATTGCTGGTATTTGAGATACAAACGTTAAGCGTACATTAGAATAAACTGAAAGATAATTTATTGTACGTCCATTCAAGTCTCCGAAATACCACCTGCTTATTATCTGCTTTATCTTTGCTAGCAAGACTGTCCCTGGGTTCCAGTATTAGTTAATATGAATGTAGGCGCAGCCTAAATGCGAGCATCGCACATTGTTCATGTCGTTACTTCAGAGCCCCCTAACAGTGCCTCTACATTCCATTGTTGACGTGACGTCATACTTTAATGTGTTGGTGACGTCACAACACTCAATTTGTAATACAGAGTTTCAGAATGAAAAAAAATTGTTTGGCATTTTTGTAGTAATTTAAAAAATATACACTTTAATTTTATCGATGTCAAAATTATTTTTGTCTACTTTTATATTATTTAATTTTTCGTTCGTCTACAATATTTTCTTCGGATAGCTCAGCTACCATCTGAAATGGATTTGATCGTATGGATCACGTGACTCTTTTTACACACACGCATGTAACCGTATAGCTCGCATCTGCGATGCTCGCTATAATTGTGCAGAAATTCACAGGGTCTTTACATATTTAAGATAGCAGATACTACTGATTAGGATTGTATGATACAACTGACTATGGCCACACACTCAAATTTCGTCCACACTCGAATTTTGGCGATTTTCCTCAATTCAGCAATATAAAGAATGAACCCAATGCTAAATTACTTTTAAAATATCGTGCATTTATTGCTCTTATCAAATAACTCCCAAATAATAAAATACAGTGTGTTTCAACGAAATTAACGTCCATTAAAGTGACACACTTTCATCGCCGAAATTCGAGTGAACTATAGTACTGTACACGCAAGAATAGATGCAGCCCATTAATATTCATATTTTTTCAATTTCATCGTTATATTTTGAAAAATGTAATCGATAGGTGAAAAATTCGGTTTTGGATTCCAGATATCAATTTTATTTTATACATAATTTTTTGACAGTCAAAATAATATGAATGTAGGCGCAGCCTAAAATGCGAGCATCGCACATTGTTCATGTCGTTACTTCAGAGCCCCCTAACAGTGCCTCTACATTCCATTGATGATGTGACATAATAATGTGTTGGTGATGTCACAAAACTCAATTTCAAAAACAGCGTTTCAGATTGAAAAAATTTGTCAAGCATTTTTGTGGTAATTTCAAAAATAAGCACTTTAATTTTAGCTGTTTGTAAAAAAAAAAGCGAAAATACCGGGTCTCTCTAACGCGAGACCCGGTATTTTCGTAAATTCCTAATGCATTCTGAGTAGCCCAGGTTTTTTTTTCAATGATCATATTTTGGGTATCGTGCAATTTGGCTGACTCTGTACATTAGTGAGCTTCGCTTCACTTGCATATTAGGTTAGAAGTGCACAACTTTCATTGTATGGATAAAACTGTCCAATTATTTATATATAGTTAAATTAAAAACATAACATAATGCAAGACTGTTTGCAATGGTAGATCACATTGGTGTCAACACCTGGACTCAAACCCAGATCTCTGTTTCATGGATTATACAGTTGTGAACACCCAAAATTTTTTTTTACAACCATACCAATAGAACAATACAAAATGAGAGTTGTTCCTAAAATAAACTTGTCTGTTGTTATCTGCATACTTGTTTTGTGCTGAAAAAAAAAAAAAACTATACTGTAAAATTATATGTCAACCTGTATAATGAATGAATCTTAGCAGATGCTTATTCAGTGCAAAAGTGACTAAAGCCTTCAAAATCCTGGAAAACTGATTTCTCTGATGGACATTTAATATCAAATTTCAGCATTTCCTGACATAAATTGTCTTAATATTCATACAAAACAGAAAAAACAGGGTGTAAAGCAACCATATAAATATTTCTTGATATCATTATTTCAATCTCACAGCAAAAAAAAGAATTACCAGTTCCTATCCACCTTGGTATGGTCCCATAAGGTGTTTTCAATTCAAAGGCAGTTTCGATAACTGGTTTATTTTAAGTTGTCATGTGCATTACTTCTCTAGTGTTTATATATAGAGCTTACACCTAAACATGTTAAGGTACAACCGTTTCCCATGTTTTTTCAAACTCACTACATCCTATTGAATGTTGGTTTCTTTTTCAGTACTCAGACTTCAAATTTTCAAACAAATCAAACTTACTACAAGCGTAGGTATGAAATGCAGACAATGCTCTCCCAATCAAATTTATACCACCCTATTAAAGGTTACTTACACAAATTTCAATGCAGATCTTCTAGTCAAGTTCTAATAAATGATATATTTCACCATATAGAGCCTCAAATTCTTGTGTACTATGTCATCACAATAGTTATCGAAAACACCTTATGTTTATAACTGATACAAGATTTATACTATGTTCAATCAAGTTTAAATAGAACAATAAAAAGTAGAGGGATAAAAACTGAATGAAATAACATGACCATAGGTAAGACTTTAGCTCAGTGTAAAAGAATAATTTTGTTTGTTTACATGTATTTACCAATGCACCAAGTTTATTGACATATTACACTAACAAAATTACCTTAGATCACCATACCCACTGATAGAAATGTGGGTCTGGAACCAACAATTGGGGAAGGATTTAAATGATATCATTGTCTGTTGAGACAATTCGTGATATCTGTTATAATAAATGTGCAATCCAGGTACTAGTATCTGAATTAAAGATGCCAATTTTAGCGGAAATTATGTCAGTTCATATAGAGAAAAATTTCAAACCTTGATTGCTTTTGATTCACAGATGGTTTCATTTCATTCCAAGTTACAGGCATTAAAAGAAAAGTGTACTATAACTATATCGTACTATCAAACTTATAAATAGAAAATAAGATATCTGGAATCTAATAAGAAATTTTTACCTATGTAGTGCACCCTTTAAAAGTGTGCTGATAAACCTTAACTTTAATAAAGTACATTGTACTAGTATATGACAATACAATCTACATTCACTAACTTTGACTTCCATATGCAGACGATACACTTTACACTCTACTGTAAGATATTTACTCACATGGTAAACAAGGTTATGATTTCAGTACTACTACAGTATACAGATTTAACCCCATATATAGCCTTCAGACATTATCCATAGTAATTTTCAATGTAAACAGTCTACCTTTTAGTGTATTGATATTCATTCATTGAATTGACATGTTTATCTTGCATTCACATTCTTACACGGTTTGAACATTGATTTAAATAATTGACTCCTTATGTTATAAAGTGTTAGTAAAATTTACCATCTTTGTAATTTCAGAATGAGATACTTTCTAATGTCTGAGTGAAAATGTGAAGCATTCAGTTTAACAAGTTTAAGGGCTTAAAAAATAAAAAAAACATGGTATTTAACCATCAGATAGCCCATATACCAGTAGATCATAGATTATAATTAATCAGAAATATTAAAAGTTTTAATATGAGAACTTTACGGACTATTTCCATAAACCAAATATCTCCATCCTCCCATAATCAGATGGCCACAACTACATACAGTAGGAAATCATTTGATTGGCCATACATAAACATTTTTTTACAGTAAAATCAACTCAAATTTGAGCTGTAGTCTCATGTAACATATAATTAAGGTTTTTCAGAAAAATGAATGCTGCAACATTTTGCCAAATATGCAGAAGATTTTTCCTGTGAAAAAATAGAAGTTGAAAAAGATCTCAGAAACTGCTCAACCAATTCAAATTAAATCGGTATGAACATGATGAATAACATTTGGAGAGCTCCCACCGTATCAAATTTGCATAATAGGCCCACTCAATCATATGTACATGCTCAGTTATGCAAATTTAGGCTTATTTCGACTACTCCTTATCAGCCTCAGATTTAGAAGTGACTGCTTTTAATAATTCTGTCCAGCATGAACCCTGTTTAATATGATATTTCATTCTAAAATAAATCAAGTTAGGGCTTCATTTTATGATTATATACATGTACATGTTCAGAGACAATGTCTTTGCATTAAAGTCATCAATTGATTTGCATATTTCCTCAATCATACTGTCATTGCCAATATAGCTGTCTTGGAGCCAAAGAATTACCATATTTGCTCCCTGCCAAAGCATCGAAGGAACATTGTTTGGCTATTTTGTCTGTTCCAATGCAGCACTTTATAGGCACATTTTTCTAAAACCACTTGACGGATTGCTTTGATATTTGGTGAGATTTATTGTACTGATGTGATAATGTGTACTCTACCCCATTTTAAATTGGTCAAGTTTTGAAATTTAAGGAACTTTGGTTATTTCTGCAATATAATTCAATAGTGGATCTTGTGGACACATGTCCTCTGAAACAACTGAACACAAATTTAATAGAATTATATATTAGGATGTGTATTGCATGCTTATTATTATTTCTCATAACCAAAGACATCAAAATTTGCCTGTTTAGTTTGTCACAACTCATGCAATTTGATACTGCAGCAACAAGGGACATTTGACTACATGCAGCAATCTTGCCCTTGATCCCATTTCAATCAATCATACTGGTATTGCCAATACAGCTGATCTGTAGTTGATTATCCAACTAACCATATTTCCTCTTTTTATCATAATAGCATTGTTCTCTGAATATAACTGAAACACTGCTTGCTGGATGTAAAGCAAACATTTAATCAATCAATCAAAGCAAATTTGTGTACATCAGATTTTATTTATCCAGACATAAAATATTATTTTATTTCAGATATTTTGAGGAACGAAAATGGATATCAGTTGTGAAATGGAACTCCCTTTTTCTGAATCCAGTACATTAACTGGGACACCATTTGAAAGCTCATCCTCAGATTTACCAGTGAAGCTTTTAGGAAGTTCAGATGACCATCTTCTTCATGGTAACTCTGACAAACATCTAAGTGCTTCAGATTTTAAACTGGATCTGGGTCCTGCTAATGATTTAGTTTCTGCTGCTGACTTTGATCATGGAATGTCGTCTGATAGTTTACTGATACCTGAAGAGTCAAGTGAAGGATACAGTATCTCAGATGCAGCTTTAGAGGGAGGGGCTAGACCTGTAATCACAGCTGCTAATATTGTTACAATTGACAGTGTCAACTATGTCCAGTCAATTCCCATTGTATCAACTTTATCAGGCATTCAAGCAGTTCAGGTTATACCATTTGGATATTTGATTTCGGGATCAAAGCCAAATTTAGAAATACAGTCAAAATTGATACCAGTGCAAGCTCATGTGAACAATTTAACCCATGCAAATGCAACCCATATACAACCTGTTCACAATGCTGTAGTTATTGGTAACGTTATGATGTTGCCAGGCAAACAGATAGGGGAAGCTCAGTTTAGCAACACAGAACAGGTAAAGCTTAACATGGGGACTTCAGATAAATGTTCAACCATGTTAAAATCAACAAAAGTTGATAATACTGGAGAAATGTCTAGAAGAGTAGCCCACAAAAAAAGTATGATCAGTACACGAATTCAACAACCTCGAAACAAAATGCAAAGTCAGCAGAAAAATGCAAAAGTGAAAATTGATGGTAAAACAATTTCGTTAACATTTGAGGTAAAAAATGTTGGGACTCATATGGAATTGACAAGCCCCACACAAAAAAATCCAGAAAGCTTGGAGGTGAAATCACCAAATAATCACATCAACTCTAGCAGACAAAATTTGACCAAATCTCCAAAGCTGCAGATTGTTACAGATGTCAAGAACATGGCCAGTAAAACTAAATATGTTTCCTTATTGAATGGTCGTAATAATTGTATTACATTGAAAAAACACGAAAGTTCAGAAGGTATGGAATGTGAAACGACCAATGAAACTATGGAGATGACTCATACTGATGAAATGCAAAAGGAAGTTTTGTCTGATAATGTTTCCAAGGAGATCAAGAAAGATAAATTAAAGTTGAGTAACGATAGAACAACTGAATTAGAAAATGAAGTATTAACCCTGCTGGCCAAAGCTAGTGAAGAAAGGTCAAGGGTTGAACAGTCTAAAATGGCTGTTGGAAGAAAAAAATCTTGTAAACCAGGTGGCAATTTTCCAAACAGTGAGAACTTGTTCACTTGTGATATTTGTGGTCTGGCCTTTAACAGACATGGAAATTTCACACGACATAAGTTAATACATGATGTTCAATTGAAGGTATTAAGAATCAATACACTGCTTTATGTTGTTGTATATTTTAGTTCATTGGACTGAAGGTTTATTTGAACCTTTGCCATCACTTGGTGTCTACTGTCTGTCGTCTGTCATCTGTTTTAACTGGCAAAAATATTTTCCTCTGAAACCATGTGGCCATTTTTTTCAAACTTCAAAAAACATATGGGTCAACAAATATTTTTGGTCAATATCTCAAAGATTACAATACTTTAAGAAAAAACTGTTATCTCAAAGTGATAAAAATGTTAAATGACTTCCTGTAGGAGTTATTGCAATTTTAGACAAAATTTTCAGTTTGTACAATATAACTTGAAAACAAGATTAGCATTGTACATGTAAATTGCTTAAGTGATCAGCAAGACAATAACTACAAATCACATTGTTGGTCCAAAATTGTCTGAACACTCCTTATAGGAGTTATTGCCCTTTATGAGAAGTTTTCTTTTATGAAATTTTTAGTTTTTGCCATGTAACAAAATAACTAATATGGCTAGAGTGAATCAGTAAATTGAAAAAAAATGATTAGCAGTACAAGTTCTACAATTCCATTCCCTTTATTGGTCTGAAATTGTCAGTTGAATCCTTATAGTAGTTATTGCCCTTTAATGATGATTTTAGACAAAATTACCAGTTTTTGCCTTTAAAATTAAAAACTAATCCCTACCTGAGTAAAACTGTAAATAGCAAAAATAATCAGAAGGACAAGGCCACAAATCATTTATTTGTCTGAAAATTGTCGTCAGTTAATATAGGAGTTATTGCTTGTTTATAACAATTTTTGTTGAAAGGACTAGGTTCACTAAGGGCCAATTTTGGCCCCATCTTGAAAATAACTTAGTTTTTGCCATGTAACTTAAATGCTATAACAGCTAAAGTGAAACTGTAAATTACAAAAAAATGATCAGCAAGGCAAGGCATACAAATCACTCACTTAGACTGTCCAAAATTGTCAGATGACTCC
Organism: Limnoperna fortunei; assembly: GCA_944474755.1. Lineage (NCBI taxonomy): Eukaryota > Metazoa > Mollusca > Bivalvia > Mytilida > Modiolidae > Limnoperna > Limnoperna fortunei. The sequence continues at coordinate 91,699,217 of OX104116.1, forward strand.
TGATAGGAGTTATTTCTCTTCTAAAAACCATTTTGCACAAAATAATTAATTTTTGTGTTACAAATTAAAATCAAAAACAGCTACTGAAGAGTAAAACTGTAAATTACTACATTAACATGTAGGAAAAGGCCTACAAATTAAACTATTTAATTTTTGACGGGTTGCACAAAGTGCTAACCCGTTATAGTATGTGAAGTCTGGTGGGCAGGGAAAATAGGGTATCTATTTTTGTAATCAACTCCTCCTACAGTTTTCAACCCAGATCTCTGAAACTTTTTGCACATGTATTAAAGTTGTGCACCTGCTATTATGGACTTGTTTGAAAATTTTTCCCTAATTTTTCAAACTTTGGAACTTGTTCAGAACAATTGCAGAGAACTGTGCCTATTAACTCATCCTAAAATTTTTTTACATAAAACCAAAACCTTCTTCCAACAAATTGTAAACCCTTACCATTGTATTAAAGCACTTGATTTGCAACCTGTCCATTTCAGACTTTTGCGATTTTTCAGAAATTGCCTGATGACTTCTTATTGTGCTTTAAGAAAATCTTAGTTTTTGCTCAGTAGGGATTAAAGCTATAAAAGCTAGACTGAAGCTGTAAGTTGCTAAATTTAAAGATACTCGTAGCTGATGTCATGTGAGCGATTTTGGAGCCTCTAGGTCACAAGTAAAAAAGGGACACAATCTTTTATCTGAACAACAAACTTCTTTATAATACTAGTATACAGTCACTGTATAAAGACTGTAGTACTTGGCTTTATAGTACTAGTCACTATATAAAGACTGTAGTACTTGGCTTTATAGTACCAGTATACAGTCACTGTATAAAGACTGTAGTACTTGGCTTTATAGTACTAGTCACTGTATAAAGACTGTAGTAATTGGCTTTATAGTACCAGTATACAGTTACTGTATAAAGACTCTAGTACTTGGCTTTATAGTACCAGTATACAGTCACTGTATAAAGACTCTAGTACTTGGCTTTATAGTACCAGTATACAGTTACTGTATAAAGACTGTAGTACTTGGCTTTATAGTACCAGTATACAGTCACTGTATAAAGACTGTAGTACTTGGCTTTATAGTACCAGTATACAGTCACTGTATAAAGACTGTAGTACTTGGCTTTATAGTATCAGTATACAGTCACTGTAGTGTATAAAGACTGTAGTACTTGGCTTTATAGTACCAGTATACAGTTACTGTATAAAGACTGTAGTACTTGGCTTTATAGTACCAGTATACAGTCACTGTATAAAGACTCTAGTACTTGGCTTTATAGTACCAGTATACAGTTACTGTATAAAGACTGTAGTACTTGGCTTTATAGTACCAGTATACAGTCACTGTATAAAGACTGTAGTACTTGGCTTTATAGTACCAGTATACAGTCACTGTATAAAGACTGTAGTACTTGGCTTTATAGTACCAGTATACAGTCACTGTATAAAGACTGTAGTACTTGGCTTTATAGTACCAGTATACAGTCACTGTATAAAGACTGTAGTACTTGGCTTTATAGTACTAGTATACAGTCACTGTATAAAGACTGTAGTACTTGGCTTTATAGTACCAGTATACAGTCACTGTATAAAGACTGTAGTACTTGGCTTTATAGTACCAGTATGCAGTCACTGTATAAAGACTGTAGTACTTGGCCTTATAGTACTAGTATACAGTAACTGTATAAAGACTGTAGTACTTGGCTTTATAGTATTAGTATACAGTCACTGTATAAAGACTGTAGTACTTGGCTTTATAGTACCAGTATACAGTCACTGTATAAAGACTAGTACTTGGCTTTATAGTACTAGTATACAGTCACTGTATAAAGACTGTAGTACTTGGCTTTATAGTACTAGTATACAGTCACTGTATAAAGACTGTAGTACTTGGCTTTATAGTACCAGTATACAGTCACTGTATAAAGACTGTAGTACTTGGCTTTATAGTACCAGTATACAGTCACTGTATAAAGACTGTAGTACTTGGCTTTATAGTACCAGTATACAGTTACTGTATAAAGACTGTAGTACTTGGCTTTATAGTACCAGTATGCAGTGACTGTATAAAGACTGTAGTACTTGGCTTTATAGTACCAGTATACAGTCACTGTATAAAGACTGTAGTACTTGGCTTTATAGTACCAGTATACAGTCACTGTATAAAGACTGTAGTACTTGGCTTTATAGTACCAGTATACAGTCACTGTATAAAGACTGTAATACTTGCCTTTATAGTACCAGTATACAGTCACTGTATAAAGACTGTAGTACTTGGCTTTATAGTACCAGTATACAGTCACTGTATAAAGACTGTAGTACTTGGCTTTATAGTACCAGTATACAGTCACTGTATAAAGACTGTAGTACTTGGCTTTATAGTACCAGTATACAGTCACTGTATAAAGACTGTAGTACTTGGCTTTATAGTAGTTTAATGGAGTTCCATATGAATACAGTAATGAATGCTCTGTTTTTATTTTCTAGGTAAAACACACTGTATATTTTTAAAGCACATAGTTATTTGTTATTTTCTCTCAGTTTACAAGTTGTCAATATGGAAATAGTTAAGTCATGGTAGCCCATGATAATTCCAAATTTTTGGCGTTACATAGTTTTACATGTACACTGCTTTTTGTTTTGTAGGACCGTTACAAATGTCCTGAATGTGACAGGAAGTTTTTACAGCGGTGTGATTTAAAGCGCCATCTATTGATTCATAGCAATCAAGAACCATACAGGTGTCAGGAATGTGGTAAAGGTACAACAAACATAAATTTATATACATAAACTATAGCAATTCTGGTGTCTTCTGTTTTAGCATAGGGATACTTTATTTACATACACTATAGCAATTCTGGTGTCTTCTGTTTTAGCATAGGGGTACAGATAAGGAGACTATTCATGTGGGAGATCGGTGTCCGAGTAGTTAGGTTAGTTCATCTACCATTGAAACAGGAATATTGTCAATGGTTGTATAGTGCAACCCTACAAAAAAGACCTCATAAAAACATTCTTTCTGTAACCTCATATAAATAGAACCCATCTTCTGCTGCTGTATAGTAGAAGCAGTCTTACCGTAATCCCATTCAAAGTTTGACCTACCTTCCCCAGCTTGTATATGTAGTAGAAGCATTCTTACCATGCACTCAAAGAAATAGAACCAACCTTCTCTTGCTTGTATAGTAGAGCCTTTCTACAGGGCACCTACCTTCTCCCTCTTGTACAGTAAAGCCATCCTATAGGGACCTCATAGAAATAGGACTTACCATCTCCCACCTGCATATATATGTAGTAGAACTGTCCATTTGGGATCTCATTTGAATGGCACTTACTGTCTCTTAATTGACAAGGATTGCAAGATGTTCATTCCCCCAATAAAAACTGGACACCACGATATAGCTGAAAAATTTAACGAAGTGAGGTTAAACAACATTCAAACAAACAAACCAATCGTTATTAATACACCACTAGCTGTTCATTCTATCATAAGCAACAATCAATGTCACCTTCAGACACATTTCATTTGAACTTTTAAGCTTTATTTCTGCCACTTAATAGAGATTTGTTTCCAGGTTATATAAGACGAAGTGATTTAGTTACTTAATGGATAGAGATTTGTTTCCAGGTTATATAAGACGAAGTGATTTAGTTGTACACCTGAGATTTCATAAAAAGGAGCGTGTGTTTGCCTGTCCGTATTGTGTTGATAAGAAGTTCTGCCAATCAGGTTGGTACATTTTTTAATTTTTAAGTTTTTGTTCACTTTACAGAATGAGTTAAATTTGTAGTTATTCCAAGTTCATACATATTGATGGTAATTTTTGTTATGTTTCAGGAAATGGTTTCCAAAATATAAAAAGCCTCAATAACAAATTCTTACATAATAATATAAGCATTGCTAGATGCATTGTACAATTCACAATTTCTATTCAAATATGAACTTAAACAATAGAAATACAACACAATGTCTTGAAATGTTTTACCCACATGGGAATGTTAATGGCTGAATTTTTAAGACATATCGAGGGCACATTATGGTAAAATATTTATTGTTTCATTAAAATGAAATTTGTCTACTGTACATAGCAAACTTGGCAAGATTTCTAGACTGTAAATTGTTCATCATAAAAATGGTGGATAAAAAATAATTGCTTAATAGTGCCCGCTTGAATTGGAAAACACAGAATTTTTTCTTATTAGAATTGCAATAATTCATTCTACTCATTTACACATGGGCTGGGCCTTTATATTCTTATTTTTTACCTTGCTATCGCTCTGTAAAAAATTATCAAATAAACAGGCCCAGCCCTTGTGTTACTGAGTACAACACCATACCCTTCATGAAATATTTCTTACTTTTCTATAATCCCATTGGAAATCCAGGCCTAATTAGTAATTTAATACTAGTGGAGTCTCCATGGAGATAGTATAGTGCTATAGACAGTATTAAACACTAGGAAAAGCTGAGAATGAAACACTTATCATGGACTTACCTTAAATCAATAGATATTTTTTCAGGCGACTTAAATAGACACATAAGAAATGTACATCTTCAAAGTTCTTCCTTCGGTTGTCGGAAGTGTGAACGTCAGTTTAGTCGTGACTCTGCTCTTATACAGCATGAGTATACATGTCATGCTGCTCCTCTGCTGCATACCTCAAGGAAAAAGCAAAAGTAAGCATACATGTCATGCTGCTCCTCTGCTGCATACCTCAAGGAAAAAGCAAAAGTAAGTATACATGTCATGCTGCTCCTCTGCTGCATACCTCAAGGAAAAAGCAAAAGTAAGTATACATGTTATGCTGCTCCTCTGCTGCATACCTCAAGGAAAAAGCAAAAGTAAGTATACATGTCATGCTGCTCCTCTGCTGCATACCTCAAGAAAAAAGCAAAAGTAAATATACATGTCATGCTGCTCCTCTGCTGCATACCTCAAGGAAAAAGCAAAAGTAAGTATACATGTCATGCTGCTCCTCTGCTGCATACCTCAAGGAAAAAACAAAAGTAAGTATACATGTCATGCTGCTCCTCTGCTGCATACCTCAAGGAAAAAACAAAAGTAAGTATACATGTCATGCTGCTCCTCTGCTGCATACCTCAAGGAAAAACCAAAAGTAAATATACATGTCATGCTGCTCCTCTGCTGCATACCTCAAGGAAAAAACAAAAGTAAGTATACATGTCATGCTGCTCCTCTGCTGCATACCTCAAGGAAAAAGCAAAAGTTAGTATACATGTCATGCTGCTCCTCTGCTGCATACCTCAAGGAAAAAGCAAAAGTAAATATACATGTCATGCTGCTCCTCTGCTGCATACCTCAAGGAAAAAGCAAAAGTTAGTATACATGTCATGCTGCTCCTCTGCTGCATACCTCAAGGAAAAAACAAAAGTAAGTATACATGTCATGCTGCTCCTCTGCTGCATACCTCAAGGAAAAAGCAAAAGTAAGTATACATGTCATGCTGCTCCTCTGCTGCATACCTCAAGGAAAAAGCAAAAGTAAGTATACATGTCATGCTGCTCCTCTGCTGCGTACCTCAAGGAAAAAGCAAAAGTAAGTATACATGTCATGCTGCTCCTCTGCTGCATACCTCAAGGAAAAAGCAAAAGTAAGTATGCATGTCATGCTGCTCCTCTGCTGCATACCTCAAGGAAAAAACAAAAGTAAGTATACATGTCTACTGATGATTTAGTCACAGGGGTACTCAACCGCAGACATGTCGGTACACTACTTTATCATGGCCTGTAAACACTCTTGTGCATTATATTAAATGATTAATATCGTTAATATACATGTACAGTGAAACTTTTCTAATCCACCAGCCACTAGGACAGAGATAAATGGCCGGTTTACAGAGGTGACTGGATTAGTAAAATGTACCGTGATTTTCAATTACCACTCTTTTGAGTCGAGGTCTTTAATCAATTTTACTTTATCGTTAAGTTATCATAGCAATGTTTCATTTGAGAGAAGTTAAAAAAAATCAATTGCAATGCCGCTGAGAAATGTTCACTTCTAACGAAATAAAAAGATAGATCACTCAAGTTTGGTAGTTCCGCTTGTACAGTAAACCAGCCCAATTTCAGTAACGTTATTTTCCATTCTTCCAACTTTATCTGTTCTGTGTGGTCATCAGTTTGCTAAAAGACTGAACATCTTGGCATTTCATTGCAAATTTTAGCTAAATATCAAAAAAAGATCGTACAACTAGTATTGAAGAAAAATTGTGTCCTGTTTCAAGAAATAATCCAAACCAAAGCAAGCACATTTTTATTTTTACAATCATCTCATAAATATTCATGATCAGATTTACCAGATGTAGTGGTGTGTGGTGTTTAGCGTTGTTTTTCGTTTAATTAGTTCAAAGGCATACAGTTCAAATTATATCTATTTTAAAGATTGATTAACAAATATTGAAGAAACTATATTGATGTTAACGCAAATCGCAAAATGTATGCTTAGGTGGACAGATTTACTGGACGGCATCATATATTTATTGAACAATAATATTAAATGACGTTTAATTGATGTTAATCAATTTTTTTTCAAGCCATAATTTATTAGCTTGGACAAAAATCACACTAAAATGTCATAAATTACTCTTAAATGGTCTTCAAAATAACATACGGATTAGTGCTTGTTTGTGTACACAACACTTACACTAATTTAGGCCTCCAAAGGTGAACCATTATGTAATGATTTCCTGTTTCTTCAGCGATTTATGACAGGTAAATTTTATAACTGGCTGGTAAAGTGGGGTTAAATTTACTTGGTTAATTCAAGCAAAACTTTAGAAAGGTGGCTGGTGTCTGGTTTGTAGAAGTGGCCAGTTTTGTGAAGATAATTTACATTAACTTTAATGGGTAATGGCCGGGACTTTTTAAAATGGCTGATTTGAAGGGGAAACCGGTTTTCTGAAGGTCCAGTTTAGAGAAGTTTCACTGTAGTAAAATTCCTTACCTTGTCATGTCAAAATGCCTATTTTTATCCACCAGTTGCATTACAGAGAATTGCTAAAGTGATTTTCTTTTCATTACATTTGAGGGTGCATTTAAGTTTCATTTGTATAATGGCATCTCATAACGGGAAATATTTTGTTTCAAAATTGTACAAGATCGATTTGAATCATTATAATAAAACTGATGCATATTTTTAATTTGCCAAAAGGATGAAATGCGCAGAGGACAATGAAAATGTTGTAATCATTGTAAATGAGTCTGCTGGCATCATTCCAACTAAGAGACTAATGTTAAATTGCTAGGAATAATTATCCCCTCCAAGAAAGAGGTTATCATTCCAATTTATATATCTTTGTTTTATAGCAGTCTATTCTTAGTGTCTCTAATTGGTTCTATTGTTTTATTAAAATAATCATATCAGTTATAACATTAACTTCTTTGATCTTACATAGAGGTTTCAAAAGGTTTTTAGTAATTTTCATGGTTAATAAAATGTTGATAAAATTTCCTAATTCAGCTGAAATGGCATTTCCCAAACAGGCCAGAAAAAGTCCTGTTGACTTCAAATCTTTTTCATCCATTAAGCATATTATGTTTTGCTTGTGCATAATTATGTAGGGTCTCTTTATGACCTTTGACTTCCGGGTCATGGTTGCATCAATCATCCCAAGTGATTTTTTGCTACATACTGTCATGGTTCACCTTAGAACTCAAGGTTATGTTTAATATTTTACATACATTTTCCTGAACCTACCATATTAGGCCTGTGCATCCATTATCACATGATGATTCATTTCGTTACCTTTTGACCTGTTAGACTGATACTAAAGAACTTTTCATGTTTTGACTTAGTCCTATTGTCTTTAGCATGTGGTTACTTTATCACTGTGGTCTATAAATGTGAACATGGGTCAAGTAAGAATAAATGGTTAGGGGAACAATACAATATTTGTCATTCAGAATTTTTATCTGTGATAGCCATTTGATTTTTCATTTAGAGATAGGAGTACATTTGTGTCCTTTAACCAAACATTCAAAGATTTTCAGGTTTGAAGCCTTGAACAATTTATTTTATATGATCTCGACTTTATCTATAGTGCAGAATCAATTAAGCAATCTTGAATTTGCATTCAAGATTGCGTAATTGATTCTGCACAATGGGCTCACATTTTAACTGTAGACTTAAATTCATCATCTCCTCTGCAGTTACTGATCTAATAAGAAACAAGTTAAATCGATTGATGACCATTTTACTTTGAAATGCATAACTAGTTTTCAGATACATGTATTTGTCCCCAGGTAGCATATAGGGAAGTATCTTGTTGGAGGGTTGTCAGAGCTGGGTTACTGAACATAATGGTAACATGTTTGGAGAATGCCATGGTCATTGCACAATAAAGACCGCATATGTAGATTTGTAAAATGAATATAGGCTCATGTAGCCCCTGCAAAAGGCTCAATTCTCCAATTAATCACAGTTCTTCATACTTTTTATCTGCTGATCAAAATTTAAATCAATGTCCAGTCCACATTTGACCAAACTTATTTCCCCAATTGATTTATTGATTCATAATTTAATTAGGGCCTTGCCACTTAGTGGTGTACACCCTTTAGTCAGTCCGTGAGTCCATCCTTTCGAAACTAATTATATCTGTGCCTGTGCTATAACTTTATCTTTTAAGGTAGGCTTTTTATATTTTGGATGTAGGTAGATAATATTTAGGTGATGTGTCGCTTACCATGGTTGATGACCTTTTTTTTTACCTTGACCTCAGCTGGGCCCACAAAGATATCAAATTTGCTCTGTAAAGTGAAATCTGATTGGCCTTTTCAAATGGAGCAACCCATATTATATGTATAATATTATATTTGTCACATGTCAGACCTATTCTTAAATAGTCCTATGACATCATCCATTTTTTTTACCATTAAAATTGTAAAGATTTATAGTTAAATTTAAATTATAAGAAATATTTATGAAATTATAAGGAATAATTCATACTCTATAACCTGGATTGGGTCTGTTTACGCCATTCATAAACCACGATAAACAGACCCAAACCATGTTATATTGTATAATCTGTTCAGAAATTTGAATTATTCCTTAAATAATTGTTTTTTAGCCTGAATATAGCTAAAAATTACATGTTCTGGACAAGAAGCCAATTTCACTTACTTTGGAAAAAAAACAATCAATAGAAAAATGCACCTGAAATTACTAGTTTAAATGGAAGTAGAATTGCATAGAAGGTACAAATTTAGACCCCAAATTATTTCCAGCAGCCGTCTGCAGTATAAAGATGACTTCCTTACAACATTAGGTGAAGGTTATCTGTATTGGACATTACTTCAGATTTTATTCTTAGTCTACAATGAATAGTATTGTACTATTTATCCATTATGGACTTCTCAAGAGGGAACTGTTTTCCTACAGTCTGTCTGGTGAGAATAGTGCACGAGCCACAGGCGATGGCACTATATCTCTACAGACAACCTATTGAAAAGAGTTCTCAATGGAGAAGTCCATAATATTTTTAGTACACAACACAATATTGGAGGTATAGTAATAAGACTATATCAGTTATCTTAATTAAACTATGGTCAATGTCAATCGTTTGTGAAAACCCAGATTTTGATCGACTATCAAACAGAATCATTCCGTAGGCACCACTTGAATTTTTAGATAAAGACTCAACTAAAATTCAACATTACAATTATAACAATAGTAAAGAAAATAAACAAAAACAGTAATAATTGTACATGTTATTTCTGACAAGTCTAATAATTATCTTTTTTATTTAATGACTTTCACAGTGTGTGAAGAAGATTTTATATTAATTACTGATGATTAATTGTTACATTCCATTTTTAAAAGCTGGTGTATTTGTTTTTATGTCAAAAACTGTAAACAATGTCATGTAGCAAAATATAAAGGGAGATAAATCTTGCTGAACATCCAGCAGTACAGTACCGGCATGAAATCTAAGAGAACTGGTCTAGTACCCATTATATTCTGTCACTTCAAAGATCAAGCCAGCCAATACTGTTAAAAAATAGTCAATACAAATTATACAATGAAAAATGTTGATAAAGATGTGTAATGTACTGAAAAGTAATACTAAGAAAGATAATTCACAAATTTTACAAGATTCTGATCCAGACATTAGTCACTGGAATTTTTATACAGTCTCACTAAGAAAGATCATTTTACAAACATTTACAAGTGTCTGATACAGACATTAGTCACTGGAATTTTTATACAGTCTCAATAAGAAAGATCATTTTACAAACATTTACAAGTGTCTGATACAGACATTAGTCACTGGAATTTTTATACAGTCTCACTAAGAAAGATCATTTTACAAACATTAACAAGAGTCTGATACAGACATTAGTCACTGGAATTTTTATACAGTCTCACTAAGAAAGATCATTTTACAAACATTTACAAGAGTCTGATACAGACATTAGTCACTGGAATTTTAATACAGTCTCAATAAGAAAGATCATTTTACAAACATCTACAAGAGTCTGATCCAGACATTAGTTTCCATAATTGTTCTATACAGTCTCACTAAAAAGATCATTTTACAAACATCTACAAGAGTCTGATCCAGACATTAGTTTCCAGAATTGTTCTATACAGTCTCACTAAAAAGATCATTTTACAAATATTTACAAAAGTCTGATCCAGACATTAGTTTCCAGAATTGTTCTATAGTCTCACTAAGAAATATCATTATACAAACTTTTACAAGATTCGGATCCAGACATTAGTTTCCAGAATTGTTCTATAGTCTCACTAAGAAAGATCATTATACAAACTTTTACAAGATTCTGATCCAGACATTAGTTTCCAGAATTGTTCTATAGTCTCACTAAAAAGATCATTTTACAAATATTTACAAAAGTCTGATCCAGACATTAGTTTCCAGAATTGTTCTATAGTCTCACTAAGAAATATCATTATACAAACTTTTACAAGATTCTGATCCAGACATTAGTTTCCAGAATTGTTCTATAGTCTCACTAAGAAAGATTATTTTACAAACTTTTACAAGATTATGATAATGAAATTCGTCACCAGTATCTTTTGTTAAATCATGATGTTTATTTAATTATATTAATTTTTTCATTTTCCTTTCAGAAGTGGACATTTATGTAGTACAGGAACTAAAGTTACAAAAAAGAAGAAAAATGAGTTGACATGACACAACAGTATACTGTGACATTATGTTTGAAAAAAGTATCAACTTTGTCATCACTGCATGCCATTTTGTCTTCATGTTTTCAAACTGGCAAAAATACTATTCTTGCAACTGTATTATTTCTAAGGGTTGGATATTTTTCAAGCTAAACAAATTATGTTTTAAAAGATGTTTAAAGTTTACATGTCACGGGGTCTAGTTATTTGATTGTTTCATGTTATATGCTGCTGTCTAGTGAGAAGCCTTAACTTTGGAATTGATACCAGCAGCCCTTGTGATCAATATTGCTCTGTGACAAGAGGTCACTGTTTGTTGATTTCAAATTCTAAAAGTATCATATTTTATTACCGGGTATGTATCATAGTCTTTGTCTAGGAAGGATTCAGTTCTACCAATGATTGTATCATAGTCCTTATCCAAAGATGATTCAGTTCTACCAATGGGTTTATCAAGGTCCTTGTCTGGCGAGGATTCTGTTCTACCAATGGTTGTATCATAGTCCTTATCCAAAGATGATTCAGTTCTACCAATGGGTTTATCAAGGTCCTTGTCTGGCGAGGATTCTGTTCTACCAATGGTTGTATCATAGTCCTTATCCAAAGATGATTCAGTTCTACCATTGGGTTTATCAAGGTCCTTGTCTGGCGAGGATTCTGTTCTACCAATGGTTGTATCATAGTCCTTTAAACCAGGGAGGATTTTGTTCTATCAATGGTTGTATCATATACTTTGTTTAGGGAGGATTCAGTTCTACCAATGGTTGCATCATAGTCCTTTTCTAAGGACGATTCAGTTCTACCAATGGTTGTATCATGGTCCTTTTCTAGGGAGGATGCAGTTCTACTATTGGTTGTATCATAGCCCTTGTTTAGAGAGGACTCAGTTCTACCGATGGTTGTATCAATCTTTGTCTAGAGAGGCTTCAGTTCTACCAATGGTTGTATCACAGTCTTTGTCTAGAGAGGTTTCAGTTCTACCAGTGGTTGTATCAGTCCTTGTCTAAAAATGATTCAGTTCTACCAGTGGTTGTATCATCAGGGCCGTAACTACCATTGAGGCAACAGAGGCAACTGCCTCCTCTAGGTTGACAACCAAAAATGAAATAACGTGGGGAAATGTGTAATTTTACGTTAATTTTTTTCAAAATTTTCTTCCCTCACTCGGCCGCCCCCAAGCCCCTGCCTCCTCTATTTTCTGGCCCTAGTTACGACCCTGAATTCATAGTCCTTGTCTAAAAATGATTCAGTTCTACAAGTGCTTGTATCATAGTCCTTGTCTAAATAATGATTCAGTTCTACCAATGGTTGTATCATGGTCCTTTTCTAGGGAGGATGCAGTTCTACCAATGGTTGTATCATGGTCCTTTTCTAGGGAGGATGCAGTTCTACCAATGGTTGTATCATAGTCCTTAGTACGAGTTTTAATAACTCGCATACCAGCAGATATAGCTGTTGTTAGATGATTTCTACATTGTCGGTACATTTTATGACACATTTCCTATTTTATTCACTTGACATTTTAGATGGTATAGATATTAGTTTGTTGTGTCATCCAGTTCCTTCGGAGGTCAAACAGTGTAGATGTTGTTGTTGTTTGAGATTATTCTTGCCCATTATTTAGGAGTTACATGCAAATATCCTACCCAAACTGTAAAGTGTTTCATTTAAACACCCTTTTTAAAGGTTATTTAATTACATTCTTTTTGGTTAATATGTGAATGGGTGGATAAGAAAACTTTTTGTTTGAAGCATGGGTTGTTGGTCATATTGTATGATGATGAAGCAACAACACAACCCAAATTCTTGGGTGTTGGTATATTTTAAAACTTCCTGGCTACCCTTGGGCTTCCCATATACCCTTTGAGCCCGGCGCGTCCCCGGGTGGCGGATAGGGGAGACCCTTTCGTTTGGGGTTGTCAGGTCATAATACGGAAAGCCTGGCCGCTGACCATAGTGGGTAACGTGTTTGGAGAGTGCCACGCTCCTTGCACGATAAAGATCCCTTTTGTAGATTTCGAAAAAGAGTAGGCTCATTGTAGCCGCTACAAAAGGCTAAATTCTCGGACCCTACCCAATACTCCGTACTTTTCCAGTGGCAGTCAAAATTTTGTTCCCTGTGCCCCATCCCGCCCCTTTTTAGCTCACCTGACCCGAAGGGTCATGTGAGCTATTGCCATCACTTGGCGTCCGTCGTCGTCCGTCGTCGTCGTCGTTAACTTTTCTTCAAAAATCTTCTCAAAAACCACTGAAGGGATCGCTTTGAAACTTTGCATACATCATCAGTAAAATGCCCTCTACCAAGTTTGCCCAAATCATGGCCTCAGACCAACCAACATGGCCGCCATGGCTAAAAATAGAACAGAGGGGTCAAAATACAGTTTTTTGCTTATAGTTCAAAAAGTATAACAGATACAGGAAAACCGAAGAGACCTTCCTTCTTCAGCATCTAAAGCTCTACAAAACACTCCATTGGGTCAAAGTTGTATGATGACTCCTTGTAGGAGTTATTGCCCTTTAATTATCAAAATTGATGATTTTTGCAATTTTTGCCTCAAAATCTTAAAAATTATTAGAACTAGAGAAAAAGTTAGCATTGCTTAATTGTTCTGCTCTATGAGGGCTACAAAAATGACTTTAGGGTCAAGATTGTCTGATTAACCGTTTAAGAGTTATTCCCCTTGAACTGTTTTTTTTTTATCGTTTTAATTGATTTTTTAAAATCTTCTCCTCTGAAACAACTGAAAGTACTGCTTTGAAACTTTGTACACATCATCTGTCAAATGTCCTCAACCAAGTTTGCACCAACCATGGCTGCAGATTAACCAACCTGGCCACCATGGCTAAAAATTGGAGGGGGGGGGGGGGGCTGTAAAATACAGTTTTTGGCTTATATTTAAAAAAGTGTAACAGATACAGGTAAACCGAAGAGACATGCCTTCATCTGCATCAAAAGCTCTATGAAACACTCCATTGGGTTGAAGTTGTATGATGACTCCTTATAGGAGTTATTGCCCTTTAATTGTCGAAATTGTTGATTTTAGCCATTTTTGCCTCAAAATCTTGAAAATTATTAGAACTAGAGAAAAAGTTAGCATTGCTTAATTGTTCTGCTCTATGAGGGCTACAAAATTGCCTTAGGGTCAAGATTGTCTGATTAACCGTTTAAGAGTTATTCCCCTTGAACTGTTTATTTTAATCGGTTTTAATTGATTTTTTAAAATCTTCTCCTCTGAAACCACTGAAAGTACTGCTTTGAAATTTTGTACACATCATCCGTCAAATGTCCTTAACCAAGTTTGCACCAACCATAGCTGCAGATTAACCAACATGGCCGCCATGGCTAAAAATAGAATGGAGGGGGGGGGGGGAAATACAGTTTTTGGCTTATAGTTAAAAAAGTATAACAGATACAGGAAAACCAAAGAGACATGCCTTCATCAGCATCAAAAGCTCTACGAAACACTCCATTGGGTTGAAGTTGTATGAGGACTCCTTATAGGAGTTATTGCCCTTTAATTGTCAAAATTGATTATTTTTGACATTTTTGCCTTAAAATCTTGAAAATTATTTGAACTAGAGAAAAAGTTAGTATTGCTTAATTGTTCTGCTCTATGAGGGCTACAAAAATGACTTAGGGTCAAGATTGTCTGATGAACCGTTTAGGAATTATTCTCCTTGAACATTTTTTTAATCAATTTTAATTGATTTTAAAAAAATCTTCTCCTCTTTAACCCATTTAAGTACTGCTTTGAAACATTGCACACATCATCTTTAGGACGTCCTCTACCAAAATTGTGCAAATCATGACACCTGACTACCTATATAGCTACATTAGCTTAAAATAGAAAATGGGGGGGGGGGGGGGGGGGGGAGTCAAGAGAGTTTTCGACTGATAGTTAAAAAAGTATAACAGGTACAGCAAATTTGAAGTGAACCTCCCTTCTCCCTCTAAGCATCAAAAGCTCCTCCTTATAGGAATTATTTCCCTTAAAAGGTCAACATTAATGACTTTTGCAGAAGTGTTGGGCAATTCCTTATAGCAAAGAAAAGCTGGATAGAAAAGGGTTGTTTGGTTTCAGGTTCAGGTGTTTCAGGTTCAGGTGAGCGATACAGGCTCCTGGGAGCCTCTAGTTTAATT